>CM033623.1:24764377-25354377 GCA_019453435.1 Rhinogobius similis | reverse complement strand
TCCTTTTTACAGCAGCGATAAGCTAAAGGGGGCTGGTGTAAGCACTCGTCCCGGCACATGACGTACATTTCATATGACAACACTCCTAACTCTCTCTCTCCAACCCTCCATTGACAAGTGTCTGGGGCGTCCGCTTCTCCTTGAACGTGCGATAAATGATCTGTCGGCTTGAAAGCTTAACAATATCAATGATTTATCTGGCCCAAAATTCATCTCTGTGATTCATAGCACGTTGGGTATGTAAAGATTTGCTGGTATCAACCGCCAGGCAAATGGAGCGTGTGGGAGTAGAGGCGCTGTCCAAATGATCCTATTTGTATTATAATTTTACTATCTTCTGATGATTATGTCATCTTGTGCAGCTTTAAAAAAGTAATAACCTTGACTTTTATTTAGTGGAACAGGCTGTAGTGGAACAGGTTATCGTGTCCCAGCGGTGTAGGTGTCCTGACTAATATGAGCAAGTGCGCTGTTTGTGAACTTGTTTTAGAATAATGTCAGTGTTTTAGAGCCAGTAAAAGCCTGCACGCTGGCTGTCTTTTGCCGTGCTCGCGGGCCTGGCGTCAGAGGAGTCAATCAGCCCGGTTTAGGAGGAGGAATGTTGTTGTAACAGTGTTGGTGCGCCCCACTAACTGTGGGAAAAGGACCCATTTGATTTAATTGTGTTTGATTAGGGCTATGATGTTTTTAAGGATTTTTTTTTGCTTTCATTTATGGCTTAATTTGACGGGACAGTTCAGTGTGAAATGGGGAGGAGGCCGGGGAATAACATGCAGTAAATGGTTAGTCGTGCCGTCCACTCGACCACGAGCAGCACATGTTGCTGCATTTTAACATTCTTTTAGTTCATCTATTGATTTATTTTGTGTCATTCTGTTCATTTAGTGTATGAGTTCATTTAGTTTATTTTATCAGGATTTATGCAGGTCCCATTCAGCTAATCAAATTTAATGTTTTTTACAGCCGCAATTCAAGATCTTTAATGCTATAATCAACGTAAAAACAAGACATTTACTGTTTTTTTTACTACATTTGTTACGTTTTATCACTGGCTTGATGAAATAATAGCATCGTTTTTTACCTCTCTTTTGTTGTTTCATGTGTGTTTTTGTCTGTCCTGAACTGTGAAGTCTATGAATGTCATGAAAAGTGTTATACAAGTGTTATGAATTATTATTGTTATTAACCTTGACGTTTTATGTTTTTATGATCTTGTGGAGTTTTTTTAGTCTGTGTGAATGATTTGCATGAAGCTCCAGTGAATTCTCTTTCCCCCTGAGCAATTGTATCCAACCACCGTGTTCACCTGTGGCCGGCTAACCATTTTAAGATGATTTTGTATTGGTAAATTCTCTTAAATCGTCCTAGTTTAGTCTTAGTGGCAGTTGAGAGGCTAAGCATTGTCTTCGATGATACTTGGTGTGAAAACCTCAACAACCAAGCCGATAATTCAAGATAAATAACCCACATAAATCAGTTTATATAAGGACTCATATCTGACAGCATTTTAACATGTATTTCTGCACCTTCACACAATCTCTGAAGATAGCCGTGCATTCATTCACCTGCTGTCGTCCTTCATACCTCGTGCCGCACTTGAGATCTGTGTTGTACAGCCGTGCATTAGCATCCAGAAATTGTCATTAGACCAGGGCTGTAAGACATAAACAAAATGTGGCAGGGCAACAAATATTATGTCACTTTCAGTCTACTCTGGCCATAAAATGAAAGAGTTTTGTTGTGACCGTACTGCAAAGTAAAGCTGCATATATTTTCTATGCTTTTTATGGTAATTCTAAATGAAAGATGATTTTAAGGCCAACTCAATTAGCCTCCGTTCCTCTTCCATATTGAAATTAGTTGTTTCCATGAGCATTCAGCTGCGGAGGATTTGTAATGTGCTTGTCAGCTGTGCTTTAGATACTTCTTAATTACATACTAATTGTACCATTGTAAGCAGGGCATTTTTGACTGTTATTCTGCATGTAGACCACGTTATGGCAGGTATTTTTTGTTACCTTGGTTAGACCTTCTAATTGAGTGCAGAGCCTCACTTTCAGTCTGAAGGTATCACGGTGGAAAATCACAGATTTGTATGCTCATTGTTCAAGGTAATCAGCATTCAAAGAGCACGGGTCACGATCAGCGCGATCAGGAGAATTAATCTAATTACCTTTATCATTATTTTATTATCTGATAAATTAGCTGTCTCGACAAATGTTCCCAGAGGATGTACACAAGCAAAATGGAAACAAGTACGATGCTTTTGTTCTAGAGAGGGTTCTGCTACAGCGCACTGACGGGAATGACATTGTCAGCAGTCGTACACAAGGGGCAGAGGAGGTTTAATTAGTTAGTCAGGAGTGATGGAGACACATGACCTTCAGCCACTCTTTTAACTCTTTTAAATTGTGTTCTTTAAGCTTGACGTTAAATCTCAGCAGCTGACATTATAGTGCAAATATTACACTTTTAAGTACATACTGTTTTGGTACCACTTTATAATAACTACACTTTAATTTGCCTCGACAAAGCATGAACAAAGACTTAATTCACAGTGATCACATGGTTTATTTAGAATGATTCAGGTTTAGTTAAGGTTCCAGTTAGGATAATGAATAAGGATTAGAGAATTTGTTATAGTCATTCTTAATAACTTATAAACTTTTAACTTATATATAACTTACTAATAAAAATGTGCTCACTATGAACTAAGTCTTTGTTCATGCTTTATCAAAGCAGGAGTAAGAGTAGTTAGTATAAAGTGCTGCCGGTGTTTTAAATACTTTTGCAGTTAAATGTTTTTATTTGTAAAGAATGCATCTTTTACTCTCACTCACAACTTTAAAGCACAGATTAAAAATTTGATTAAGTAGGACCTTTAACACCTTGCTGTTTTCTTAAGTGTTCTTGAGAGAAGTTTCTCTTAATTCACGTTGCAGAGCGAAATTCAATAGCTGTTTTCAATTGCTGTTTTCTTTATTGAAACTATAGTCTAATTTAGAGCTAATTTAGTTAATTCAGTCAATCAGAAAACAATGGCGCTGTACAACATAACAGCAGTTTTAACAGCACAATTACATGGACAGTAACCGTTGAATCTGGGGTTGCATTTCCGCATCTTTTCTCTTTCTGTTTGTGTTTTATCCTGTGGCCTGTGGAGTGCAGGGCTTGTTAATGTTTTCAGAGCACATGTGTAAAATAAATGATGACCTCGCGGCCCCGGCTCGACTCCTCCACATCACTTTGACATAATAAGCAGTTAATCTCATCTGGGCGCGGGCTTCCATTGGCCCTTGGTCCATGCACACGTCGAGGAGGGGCTGACCTGCACGAACCTGGCACAAAGCTGCTGACTGACAGACTCGCTCGTCATAATAAGCAGTTGGGCTGTAGAAACACACAGGACAGTAGCCACCATTTGTCAGTTCATATCTAAACAAAGGGAAAGATAGCCTGGCTCTGTGCCTGGAACATTGTTATGCATCCACGGCTTACACAATGCTCCCAGATGATTGAGCTTAGAGGGTTGACCAGCAGTCACCTTTTGTTGTTTTTGTTTCTTGCATTTCATTATCGGATCAGGTTTGACTATCATTTCCCCCATCGTGATGTGAGCAACAAAATGCTCCTACTCTCCTCTTCTACAGCACCACAACCTCAGAGTGAAGCCGTTCTCTGTTACACCTTGCGTGCTGCCCGGTTGTTGAACAATGTAAGCAGCAGAGATCGTGGGATCGAGTCCTGGTGTTGACAATTTGCTGAATATTGTCCCTGTCCTTCACTGTCTTGTCTATTAAAGTCTACAAGTCAAAGAAACCCCGAAATGTTTCTCAGTGCATCTTAAGTTAAAAGTCCACTTTATTGTCCCCAAAGGAAAATGTGTCTTCTGCGTTTGACCCATCCTTCAAGGCCACGACAGCAACCTGCAGTGTAGCGCCCCCGTGCAGCACCTGGGGAGCCATCACCAGGTGCCAGCTCTTGAGCTCGGTTTGATCCGGACCTGAGCTGGAGGATTTTACCTTTAGTACATGTTTTGTGGATTGATGTGGAAAACCAGAGTACCCAACCCACTCAGACAGCTCTTCAGTGATGGCAAAGGAACTTAATAAAGCTCAGTCACTTGGTTACATGCCCAGACTGTGTACAGTGTATGCCTAATGCAAGGCGGGTTTGGCAGGGATTTTGAGCGGGTTGGTTACAGATTGCCTGTCTGACAATTGTACATTTATGTGACGATAGGTTTTGTTTAGCTTCACCCAAGTCTAGACAGTTCCAATCAAACGACGTAGCTGTTCATCACATAATGTAGCTAGGATTTTCAGCTCAATAGAGCTCTTTCCAGCAGTTTTCTTCAGGTGTTCCAGTTTGGCCCATCAACTTAAACCATTCAGTAACAGAAAAAGGTACTCTGACCATACACAGATCTGGAGATGGTGCTCCTGACCAGCACAGGTGAATAGTATTTTGTATTACAGACTGCATACTCCTAGTTGCATAATATTTTGTTTGTAGTAAAAGACAATGAACAGTTGTGTTACTTGCACTCATTCAGATACTATTTTGGTTTTTTTTTTCCCACTTTTTGTGGTGGTCAATCCTTGAAAATAACACATCTTGAGTATTCTGTCCTTCCAATTGCACTAACCAGATATTGCATCCTATTGAGTAATAGTTTCCCCAAGTAACATTTATTCTCCCTTAAGTAATTACTTGGACCACTACTTTGTACTTTAACTTGAGGAATATTGATTTGAAGCAACGACACTCTCCCTCAGCAGCTGATTCTCTCACTCCTTCAAAGCCTCATTTCCATATCCGAAAACACATAGAATAATTGGAAGTGTTTGTCAGTGGGGATTTAAAAACACTGTCATTGATATGTGGCCCATTCCCACACAAGCATCCACAGTCTAGAAGCAATCCTCATGTTTTTTTTTCACAAATGCACTGACGCCTTTCTTCCCTCAAGTTTGCCCTGTCAGTAGATGAGACGTCCCCAGTGGATTCACCTTGCTCAGACAAAAAGAAAGGAACTAAACTCCGTGCTCATTCCTAATTTAGCCTCCCTTGTTTATCAGTTTGTTGTTCCCTCCCACTTGAGCACTTAATCACTTCAAAAGTAGTAACAACTTTCATCTTAAACCCCAGAAGCAATGTTATTTGACTGCATTTATTGAAAACAAAACATTTCAAATCAACACTACAAACAAGTTTAAAGCCTAAATTTAAATAACAATCATAGAGTGTGCAGCGAAATAAAATGAAATACGAGCGGCTCATTCCTGTGACGGCTGCAGGTGCTAATTACAGATCCTGGGCTCCACTGTGTGTTGGTCTGTGTCAACATTTGACGATGGAATATATAAGTCACAAGAGAACCTTTATTTGACCCACAACTGGGACATTCTTTTTGATTTATTGAATATATAGTTCAAGTTTAAGAGTGTAAATTAATGAGAATGCAACTAATTTGGTTGAAGCATGGTTCCAGGAGGATGACTCTTGCAAATTTGCTTTCCGTAGTAAAAGTAGCAATAGTAAATAACAGGGCAACTGCCATATAAAATAATCTTTTGATGCCATAATAAAACAGCTATCAAATGTTTAAAAAAATGTGCTAATCAGGACTAAACAGGTCAGTTTGCTCCATAATTGTTGGATGTAGTTATAAAAACAAAAGTAGTTGAATAGTCTGCATCTGCTACACCTTCTATGCTGAATAACAAATGCAATCTGAACTCTGAAAGAACTAGAACAAGTTTGGTGAAGAATATGACAGATCCGTGAGTGCTGCAGGGGTGTGCTCTTCAAAGATCCGTGTAAAAAAAGTCATTTAACAGTGAAGAGAGGAAGTCCGAGGCACTCTGACATAAGTAAAAATCCTTGACAGGGACATACCAACGCATTTGGTGAAGATATGGACCAGACAAGACGAAGAAAAATAATGTGTGAAGTGACATCTTTTTAGATAAATAAGTGTTGTCCTTACGAGCCCTAGAGCTGTAAGAAGAGGCAGGAGACTTTGGATGTCTGAGGCAGGAGTAGTTCATTTGACATCATTTACTCAACATATCATACGAGTTTTGGATATTCAAACCTTCCTATGCTTCCACTCAAGGAGGTTTAAATGGTAGAAGGCAAGACCATTTGACCAAGGAAGGTTACTGAGAAGGACATGTTCTGTAAGAGTTGATGACACTCGTAGATACAGATAGAGTGTCCTGGTTAAAACTGTTCACAAGATCGAAAATTCTACAACAAAAGGGAGGCATTATAAGCACTGGAGACGGGGATGAAATATGTTTAGTACTGTAACATGTGCCAATGAAACTAAATGCTTCTTAAAAAATAAGGATACAGCCATCAGCAGGTTTAGATGTTACAAAGAGTTATTTAAAGAAGATATTTATAATTGTAAAGCGCAATATTGATCTAAAACAGCCTGAAAGAGCTTAACATTGTTGCATTTCACTGTGGCAAGCAGGAGTCTTTCATTCCAATCATTTTTGTGACACTTTCACTGACTTTTTAACCCTATATGTGACCCAGAGTACATTTTTGAATAGTCATAATAACTAAGTGAAAGTAGAACTGTTCTGAGCACTCAAGCCTCAAATGTAGGACAGGCTTACTCAAACATGCAGGAATTAATTGAAATACAACTTTGAGTAAGCGATGGATGACTGAACACCGTTACAGCATGGTTAAAAGCACATGAAAGTCAATTTTACATATTGTGTTCTCTTTAAAGTCGCCTCTTACTAACTCCAGCCACAGGAGGCCAGTACACATGATTCCACGTTTATCAGGCCTTGGTTGAGGTCTCTCTTCTTTGTTTCCAATTTATTACTTGCATGTGGTGCATTTTTTTATGCCAACACAAGCTAATGTCATACACTGTTGCTGCTGTAATGGTGCAGAATAAGAAGCATCAAGACTCGTGGGAGATTAGATACCAGACACCTGAATGAGTAAATCAAAACTAATGAAGATGTAGACAATATAATACCTGGAACACAGACTTGTTAATGTGGCATGTGGTGAAAGATGAGCGAAATTGCTTATTCCATGAGGTATGTACAAGGCTGCGTATTACTGAGTCTGCTCGCTGCGTTTCAATTAGATAGGGAGTTGCTACAAATAATGGACTGGCCTGTGCTGCTACGAAGGCCTCTGCTTCTTTGTTCATTTTGCAGCGACAGTAAATAATCCCAGTAAGTTATCCATAATGGCACGGTGTGCAGTCGGCAATATAAAGTGGGAAACCCAAAACAATGCCGCCTAATGAATGAGGCAACATCACAATAGATGTCTGACAGAAATGGAAATGCACCCACTGCTCATCTTCCCAATGCAAGAATACATAACCGAATGTGTATCAGACATAACAATGAGTGAATGATGTACAGGCTCTGCAGCTTTCGCCTCTGCATATTTGCATCGCATCATCGTTAGTGTACAGCCAACACTATAGAGTAGCATTTGTTCTGGATTTCATTTTTTAAACGGTGGCTTTGCTGATTGTAGTAGTAGTAGTAGTAGTAGTAGTAGTAAGATGCCTAATTGTAATATTCAATGCAATATTCAATGTGACTAAAGCTGAAACTATTGACGCGTTTCGACTGCACCGCTTTGGAGTGTATTGGGGCGGTCTGAGAGTGTTTCCACTGTCATAAGTGAACTGCACCGCTCCGTTTGAGAGGGCCGTGAGAGGGACTGGCTTCCTGAGGATGCTGGCTTGCTTTAGACCCTTTTAGACACTTTAGCGCGAGATGATTGGACAAGACAGATCAGGAGAGAACGCACTCAGCTGAGAGCAAATGCAAAAAAGCAGATACAGTGTAAATAGAACACAAGAATCGTTTCTATCAATACTGACTTGATCAGTATTTGGTGAGAAACTTAACTTTATTTGTTGAGCTGACAGACTTAAAACAAACACGTTAACATCAGCTGTTTCCTGTTTGCAAAGGTACAACACTTAAGCCAAGACTGAACATATTATACTTTATTCTCACTGCATTTTAGATCCAACAAACCCAACTTATTTCATACAGAGATGTTAAAACGCAGCATAGAGGTGCAGAAAAACATGCAGAAAAAGCTGAAGATAAAGTGGAAGTTGTGTCTTGTTTACTTTTGCCAAGTCTCAAAGTGCCACAAACATGAAATTACTAAACTTCTTTTTGTGAATAGCAGAGATTAGCTTTATGTAGAAAAGTAACATTCAGGTGTGATTTAGATTGTATTTATTAAGAAAACATGAACTTGCCATGGAAACGAAGACCGTCCTTAAATGAACCAGTGGAAACATGGCTTGTGTGTGACAGAACAGACGGTGTGGATAACAACTTTTAGCTTTAGTTTTACGTAAGTCACCATACAATGCTATCTGAGATAGTTTGTTGTTGACTAGATAGAGACATTGTTTACAGTTGTCACATAATAGGGAGCGAGTGACGAGAAAGTATTTTTAAAATGTTAAAAGCAATATAAACTTTACATTCAGAACTTTATTTGTTTATTTCTTTCCTTGGGCATTTAAAGCTTAATTTGAAATGACAACAAAACATTTACTTGAGTACACTTTTCTTCACACAAAAAAGACAAGGACATTCTTTGTAAAAGCAACCATGATGGAATTGTACATTTCAAGCTGACGTAACATCCATTCTCAACCTATCCTCGCGACAGTCTGACATTCAAATAAAAGAGTCTGTGCTGAAAATGCTGTCATATACGGTTCTAAAAGTCCCATATGTATACATAGAGGGCAGATACCTCTACCACTGAGAATGGTGCAATCAACGCATTCAGAGAATCACAATGGAGTTACAATGGGAGCAGCCACGTGGAGCGCCGATGTGAGAGAAGTTCAGCTGCTCAATTTTCCAGGACAAAGACAGGTTCCTCTGGGGATGAATACAACTTAAGCAAAGAGATATTACTGCAAAAGAATGGCGGGTATATCTGCAAGCAATAATTAATTTTATAAAACGAATGTAAAGGAATGTTTAATACCAGTGTGGGTGTGTATTAATCATGAATAATAATAAATATAGCCAGCTACTATTAAAAAAATGTTGAAATGTATTCAGTATGACAATAGGAGAACGATTTCCCCATCTTTCCTGGAGGTGCAGTATCAATGTCGTCGCCGAAGCGTATGTTCTCACAGGGTTTTGCGGCCTCCTCCCTCCAAGAAAAGCGGGTCATGGGAAATATGACATTTTGCGCATCTCAATTTCCTCTGAATGAAAGGAAGAGTTCGTTTTTGGCTTGCAAGGTTGTTGTCCCTCTCACCTAAAGCCCTAACTTCAATGTCTCTTGTCACCCACGAATCTTAAACTACAAGAGCTGGTTGCATAAATAGATCAAATTCCTTGAACAACCCAGTGTCTTGCTCACTTGTTGACACGACATAATCTTTCTAATCCTGATATTTATAAGGGTGAAAGAGTTCTACTGCTACACCTCCATTTATTCTTGAATATTATTTTTGCTGGAGATAATTGGTAGCTATGACATCTACTTTTAGCCTGCAGAAACTTTTGTCACAAATGTGTGCACCATTACAACGGTAGATTAACCTTTTCAATGTTATTCCACTAACCGAGAAGCTAATTAGTCATAGGTACAATGCTAATTAGGACTAGCCAATATGCTAAATTATACCCCTTCTCGAGTCCACTTTCTTGAAGCGTGTAAGAATGCTAATGGTGAAGCTAATTAGTGCAGTTTATGTCCAGATTCTCTCAAGGTACATGCGAGCTGTCATGGTGAGCTTCTTGTTTAATGACAGGACTGTATTTATTAAATGGTGTGTCTTTGCAACACTGTTTTAATATAAAATGTCCAGGCATTCAAAGTCACTTTACGCTTTTATGCATAATTAATTTAATCCTCCTTCTCTGAGTTTTGCTGCTTTCGCCACAGCTGCCCAGGAGCAGATTGAAAGAAGTCGGCCACCATCAAGACACATCAAATTTACATTCAAATGTTTTTCCCTCTCACAACAACCCTCCCACTGACAGAGCACAATGATCTGCCACCTTCCAACTTTTACCTAACAACCGTATTGTAAACAAGCGTCAAAATACATACAGATTACGCAATTGTCCTTATTCAACATTTAATGATACCCGATAACGCTCTTATTTTGTTGAAAGTGTTGAAAAGAAAGTTTAAAAATGAGTCCGTTGCGAGTAAATTGCCTGCATTTTGGAGAGAATGTAATTTACGCCACTCCACTCTACATCGTTTACTTTTCAACTTTTATTTTCATTTTTCAGGCACAAACCTCAACTTGACAGATGTTAAACTATGATAAATATTTACTATCCCACCACGCTAAGTCATAATTAGTCATTAAAACCTGCCATATGCGCTTGAGAGTAATTTTGTTCATTCAAACTTATTGCAATATTTTGTGTCGCGTAAAACAATATGGGAAGACCCCCTTTTATTCTCTGGCTTTTAACACCGCGTGAGTTGTGTGGTCCTCTGTGTTTTATCATTTTTTAAATGTATTTATTCTATTAATTTATTTCTATTTTATGGTTTTATGATTTTGCTTGGATTTGATTTTACTGGTTTTACAAGCAGTAAGATCAAATTACGTTGTTATTATATATTTTGATTTGCCGTTTTATGTTTGTGCACTTATAATACCTTATACATGTTAATAAGCCAATATCCAAAAACATGTTTGTGTTAATAAACCACATGTACAGAACATCAAGAATAAAAATATTATGTTTTCAATAATCATGAAATGCTTGTATATGCCTTATAAGTGCTTATAAACAAATAACAAGTGCTTATTAATGCATTATAAATAGTTTCCTAAGGAACTTTAATCTAAAGCGTTACCCATGTTTTCCTAATTATGACTTAGTTTGGTGGGAAAGCACCTGTGGTAAATATTTATCGTAGTTTTACATCAGTGAAGTTGCAGTTGAAAAATAAAAGTTAAAAATGACAGGAAGAGTGCTGAGTTCTGGTGTATGACTGTATGGAGTGGAGGTCTGCCACCAATAACGGCTGAATGGAGCCCTGTCACATCCGGTGGATAAAAACTAAATCAATTTAAAAAACAAAACGGGAATGATTTATTAACTATCGATTGCTACATAGTTAAGTTGGGTTAGGGGTCATTAGTTGAGTATTAAACAAAACTGGACATCATAATATAAAAAATAAATGCAAAATAAAAGTGTTATATTATTTATGCTCAAATCATAACTATAGTATAATTCATATGGATTTTGGCCCTTGTTTACAGTATGGTTGCTAGGTAACAGTTGTAGGACCGGCAAGTAACATTATAAACCTTACAGAAATGTTAAAACTGGGAACAAATAGGCAAAATATTGAGTAAAATCTTAAATATATTCATGTTTACTAAGTTTTAGTGAAATGTGTTGTTTAACCTGTCATGTGCACTTTAAGCTTTTGGCGACAGATGGTAAACTCCATTCAGCCATTCTGTGAGGTTTTTGATGTGAAATAATGGATTTAAAACTCAACCGCGTAGTATCTTCGCTGCCTTTAATACAACAACTCTAACTGTCAATCATTCCCACTCATAGATCCGACGTGTGAAGCTAATTAATGGTTTCATATTGGTTAAGGGCGAGACAGACGTGGAGACGACCGGCGCACGGGTGTCCTGGTGACAAAGCGCCGCGAGAGATGGAAGCAGCCTGTCAGCTTCCGGTGACAGCTCGGGCTTTTTGATCAGCCCCGTTTGAGTGCGGCGTGTTGTGGTCTCCGCGGTGATGTGGAGCTGCGCTGACAGAAGGAGATCGGCGCCGGTACAGGACCGCGTTAGGGAGAGGCTCTGTCACATCTGTTCCACTCAGCGGCCGCCTGACGCTGTACAGTGGTGCGTTCAGACGTCGCAAACAGCCTGACAAGGACGCACTCATTTGTGCTCGTGCATTAAGAGGTTTACGAACGCACAATAACAAACGCGCACAGAAGTTATTCGCATGTCAATACGCGCCTTTGTTTCTGAAGGAGCCGTGACCGTTCGGTGGCCTTACGTTTGCAGTGATTTGCAGACTTTTCGAGTGATTAGAGCAGGTGAACAGCTCTCTCCACGGAGGCCCAAAGGTACACGGTACACTGGAAAGGACGTGCCAATAGCTGATATAACTGCAGATATACTTAGTTTGTTTAAAGCAGGGGTGTCCAAACTTTTTCCATCGAGGGCCGCATATTGACATACAGACCAATCGGAGGGCCACAAATCAATAGTAAAACGTTAAAAAAGCTGCGTTTATCTGATGTTTTAAGCGCCACCGCATCTACATTCAGTCTCAGTGCCTTAATATCAGGTCTGTCTCGCACCAAAATGTTAGTTATTTTGGTTAAAATTGTAGAAAATGTTAAATTTGCTGTAAAAAGTACTTCTCAGGATAATGTAGGCCAATTCACCAGGAAGCCTGAAGGCCAAGAAAAATTGGTATGAGGGCCGCATTTGGCCCCCGGGCCTTAGTTTGGACATGCCTGGTTTAAAGGCAGCTGGTTGTAAAAAAAGTGTGTCAACCTCCATTAGTTTGACGTTTGGTTATTCTGCCTCTTAACAGTGAATATTACAGGCTTAAAGTATGTTGACAAATCGTTTTCACAGACTTCTGCTGTTGAAGTGAATTCATAAGCCTAAATGCATGCATGTCTTCTTTTCTATATTTTGCAGCTATTTTATTCATTGTTATATGTTGCATCTCACCTCCAAAGTAAGTTCCAAGTTTGTGTTTTTTTTTCACTGACAATGGTAATAAACCTTCTGATTCTAATAGTTTGGTTAGCATCATCCATATGCGTAAAAGCCAAACACTTTCACAAGCTAAGTGCTAACTCAAGTAAACCACTGAAACCAAGCGTCAAGACGGGCACTTTTACAATACACACCATAATATCACAACTTTTAATCCTGAACCAAACCATTGTCCCTTCTCCACACTGACCTGACAAAAGTAAGTCATGTGTTGTTACTGATGTGATCTGTGTGAAAGTTTACATTTGTTGTTGAGTTAGTAGTTGAGCTCAGAACATTTGAATGCAGCACTGCCTCAGTCAGAGCCATGAATGTTCAGAGTGTCACCCCTCACTCACTCACAGGCCACAGACAAATACTGACGCTCCACTACATATTAGGGCATTAATCTGTGAAGTAATCTTGGTAAATATGATTAAATGGATGTGTTCCAGCGAGTCTCAGCCTTAAAACGAGGACATATTGGCTAACCAATATATCGCCAGCTGATAACATCGGTTGGGCTGTAGTCTTAAAGGCCTTATTATTAATTAAGTGAGAAAGAGTAGTTCAAAGAAATGCTTTTCAGAAAAAAAATAAAAATTCTTATGAAAAAGTAGACGACTGTATCCACGTTCGCCTGGTCAACTTTATTTTAGGGATTTGTAAACTCCTGTTGTTTGACGTTTGTTTTCACTTCCATCACAAAGAGCCTCAAAAAAGCAATAAATATCAATCAAATCCATGCGTCTGCTGTATTTTTTCTTAGGTTTTGCAATAAGATTGTACAAAGCCGCGTGTGATGACAACCAATGAAATGTCAGAGTCTTAACGCCCACCTAACCCTGCTTCTGATTGGTCAAATTTATTTTTAGTCTCTTTTTTTTTTTAAACCAATCACTGACTGTGTTTGTCTGTTTCCTCATCTTGCTCTTGCTTACTTCACCAAACAAATAGAATAGAAAAGAATAAAACTCTGTAGCATCTCTGAACGAAATGAGAAGCGGAGTCTGAACAATCCCCGCTGCTGCGACTCGAAACAAGTTATGCGGAAAGAGCAAGTAGTTAAATTAGTCGTTACTGATATAAAATAACACTGTTAGTAACGTTGTTAGTAACACTGATATACTTAAAGGCTGTTAAACGCTGTTATACTTAAAGGCTGTTATACTTAAAGGCTGTTATTCCCAACACTGGATATGAGCCACTTTGCCTCTGTCATGTACAACAGCTTCACATTAGTTACAGCAGGGGTTCTCAACCTGGAATGATTTCTGGGGGTCCTTCGATAATTAGGGAAAACATTTTATATTTCTACAATAGTCTTAAATGCAGCTTGACACCTTTCAGATGCAGTGGTAAATGTAGATTCTTATTTGCTGGCTGACCACGGTCTATATTCTCAAAATGAAATCAAACATTGCAGCTACTTCATTACTTTGTGGTTCGCCTACATCGTTTTTGTGTTCGGGGGTCACGAATGCCAACTGTTGAAAAAAGGTTGAGAACCAATGAGTTAGAATACAAAATAGTTTTCACGATTTTAATTGTACAAAAAACGTAACAGTGTAACGCAGGTGATTTTCCCCGTTCCTCTGCACCTCTCTCTGTTTTTGTCGATGTTTTGTGAAATATTGCGGGAGTTTGTAAAGCTTGCCCAAGACTTCCCACGCGACCTCCACAGCTCACTTTCTTTTATATTCCTTTCCCTTTCATATTCCTTCATTAGTGCCCTTTGTGGACGGACACTGAACTATCTCATACAGTTGTTCACAAGTTGCTACAGCCAATCCACGCAAAAGGCAGAGTTACAGTTCAAAGCTAACATTTACAACCTTTCACTCACACTTTTTCACTGTGAGGAACCACAAAATCACAAAACATACGTCATCTCAAAAACTTTATGTTGTTCCTAAACCTGGAAAACTGTACAGGGTCAGTCACCAAATAAAACATGTGCCTCACAGTCTAAAGGTCACGTTAAGTGCAAAGTTAAATGTCCAAAAGTGTCCCCAAAGTAAGTCCTCTAATGGGCTTTTCCTTTCACATTCTGCACAAACAGCAACAAGAACAATGGCTTTGCTCACACTTCCACCGCTCAATACATCACTGGGCGACACACGGGTCCACTGTATAGAACAGGGCACCTATTAGCGTGCTCCTAATGTGCTCAATCTATCACAACGTCGTCTCCTCTGTGGCTGGAGACAAAACATCACCTGAAATAACCATCTTTTTTCTTCTGCTCCTTTCTGTTCTGAACTTCTTTTGAATGGGGATTAATTCAAGCAGGTGCCAATCGCGGCGTTCTTCAGAATCCGGAAAGGCAGCCAGGCGGGCCACAGCGATTTAATTGGAATAATGTATGAAATGAGTCTGCGTCGCAGGCAGGGGAGTGTTAACTCTCAGCCGTGCCGGCTTCGACAGAGATCAATGCGCCTAACCTCAATTCAAGAAAACATTCTCTAATGGTTCCCCTCGAGATCAGCGCCCAGCCTCTTCCCTCTTCTTCGGCTCTTCACTTATTTATTTATTTGAATTTTTTCTCTATCTTTCTTTCTCTCTGACTGTGGCGCACACTTTTTAATTATCCGCCCGAGGATTACCAGGCCAGTAGGAGACGATTTTTTATCCTGTCACACCGAACAATACTGCTTTATCACGTCTTTCCCATTCAACGCTCTTTTCACTAAGAACTGTGGAACTGTCTGTCTTAGAGCGCCTGCAATAATCAGAGACTGGGGACTAATGCATTAAATGTAAATTCACTGGGAAAACTGGAGTAATCTTAACTCTTACTAAAAACAATTGCATAGAATGTATTCACTAAATAGAACGTACATATGAATTGTCTATAGAATTATGTACTTTTAAAATTCAAATTTCTAGTTTTTTTCTTGTTTTCAGATTTGATTGCTATCCTTTACTTTTTCTATTTTTTTTTTTTTTTTTAATGCTTTATTGACCCTTTGCACCTGCATCACATGATCTCAAAGTCTGCCGTGTTGGATGGCACAAAAGCATCAAAGTGCAGGGAGTGGAAAACTGACAAAAACTCACACTGAATACAGTTTTTTGATTACTGTTCAATTTGGCGATGGCTACTTCTAATGTATATTCAGTTGAGTTGTTGGTGGAAGTAGAGCATCTTTTAGGTGCTCAAAAAGAAAGTTTTTTGGAGAAAGTAAAGACTGATCGTTTAGAAGTTGACCCAGGGGACTGAAAAACATTGAATTTCTATAGCATTAATGAACGAAGCAGAAAACTCTTTTAATCTGAGATGAGAAAAGTTTGATTTAGATGATTCTAAATGGTAGATGGTGATTCTAAATCGTACATGATCAATGAGCTCCATTAAAGTTAACCTGTGAGGCAGGGGCGGGATACTTGCAAAAAGTCACAAATAATAATAATAAATAATGATTTTCACTTGAGTTTGCCCTGAATAAAACATATTCTGCACAAGTAGTTTAATGCATTAGCTGCAAGTTGGATTGTACATACATTCATACAAGTTCATTTTCATGCACTTGGATCTTTGTAAATGGTTAAAGACGTGCCACGCCGTACAGCGCCGATCGTTTCAGATACTCATGACCGTTTTGTAACATTTGCACTGACTTCGCTTGTAAAAAGAGCTCAGTGTAAATCTGTGAGTACGCTGAGTGCTTCCAGTTCTTTTGGTTTATCACTGCTGATCATCGCCACTGTCTGTCTTCATCAACATGTAAACGATAAAAAAGTTACATAAGGTTTACCCCTGCCTGTTGGTGCTTGTAGAATCAGTCACATCATCTGCTTAATGGGCAGGTTTTCAACAAAGTTTCCATAATTTTACTGTGCCCTTCTGTCGTCCGTCATGGCAAAGTGGGCATTCCTCTGAAGAGTGTGACGACACATACAAAGCGTCAATAGTTGAGCTACTTTTTAGTATTATATTTTAACAACACTTCTTTTAAGAACAATTTTGGCTTCTTAACCCCTTTGGTTTCATTGCATGTTATTGAACAACACCCAAAGTAGTGATCAAAAGTCTGTTGAAACAAACTCTAATTAAAAATGTAGGCGAAACCCAATATTACTAAAAGTGCGTAATTGCTGCATTGGAGTCGAAATCTGTGTTTATTTTCTTACAAAGCTTCGGGAAATTCTCTTATTAGTTAGTCTTCCCCACAAAAACAAACTTGTGCCTTGTTTGCTGTGTCTCTGAGCAGAAGAAAGACATCTGAGAGAGAGACGCATCAAGAAGCACAAAGACTTGAGTGACAAAATATTTGCAGCATTCACACACTGACGCCCCACTAAACTTGCGAGGAACTGTCTCTTTTTTATTTCTCCATTTTTGTCCTCCCTGGAGATCTTAATTATTTATAGGTGTGTTTCCACAAAGTCTACTTTTATTGATGGCCAAAAGTGTTTTCTGTTCCAAACGGCTTTCATCAAAGGATATAGTGACACTTTTAGGAGACAAAAAATGAGAACACCTTTGACATGAAAACAACAGAGTGACACGGACTCAAAGTCAGTGACTATAGCTTTGTCGGATCAAGTGTGCATATTTTAGCTTTGAAGTAGCACATTCAGAGCAGGAGCTGTCAAATGTATGTAACACATTGTGACGCTGCTGCTAACTGCATGTTCAATAATTGAGCTATATTTAAAGGTTTGCACGCGTCTGTGGCAGGGTTTATATTTAGTTCAACGCGCTGCTTAGCAAAGATCCAGAAATGTCCTGCTCCCACTTTCTCCATTAGTATGGCAATTCAAGATAATGAGGCTTTTGTTACAGAACTCAGAGTGCCATGACCAATACAAGGCTCAGAAATCAGATCTTATTGAGGGGTAAATGCTCTGCCAACTGCACTACGTGATGCCTGAAACCACAGAAACCAACAGTTGAGAATTAGATTTGCAACTATTTTTAAACAGCTCATCTATGCAGATCAATAGGCGCAGTATAGTTGCTGCTTTCTTTATGTTTCTATACGAATTGCAGTTCAAAAATAATACTGACAGCTGAGATAAGGGGCCTTACATTGATGATGGACTTGAGTTTAGGCTCGCAACGATACATTGGCAAATCGTGATTAGTCGATTATAAAAAATAATCAACTATAAAATTGATAATCATTAACGGCACTATGCAAACACAAAACACATGTCAAAAGACCTTTTATAACAAAGACAGCAACATTATTGAATCCAAATGTCAAAAAAGAATAAACTATTGCTGATTTGTATTAATGATATTCTTTATTTATAAACACTAATTAATTCTAGAAGCCTTTAGTCACTATATGTCAACCTTTATTTGGTTGATTATGTATGTAAAAAAAACCTCTGAATGTACAATAGAAATGATTGTCAACTAATCTGAAAAATAACCGCAGACTCGTCGACTATTAAAATAACAGTTAGTGACAGCTTGTCATCTTGAGAGTTACATATTTTTGATCAAAAACTCACCGCTGTCACTGGCGCGCTGCAAATCATTCTCATCTGCAGCTGTAAGAACCTTCTGTTGATGTGTACAAGTAGACATGTAAAATATCCAAGAAATAGTTGAACTTGTACACAGCACAATGCACTGCTGCATAACATAGAAAATCATTACCTGACCAGTTAAAATGAAATGCTTTTCCTATAGTTCTCTTCCAGAGTTTGGTGGCTATAAATGGCAGACAGATTAAACAATTAGAGAAACACATGGTCTCTTCATGTCAATACAAACACGGTGGCTTAAGTCAAATAGAAAAGGAAAAAATAACACAGAGGATTGTGAACCAGAATAGACATCTGCCGAATCAATGTGCAAATCATTAAACTGTTAAACAGTTGAAAGAATGAAGAAGTTTGAGAAATTATTTGCTGTGGATCTGATCCCAGACTCTCCTGCAATCAAAGAATCAAACAGAAAGTGACTTTGGGTGTATACATGTTGCGAGGCAGCTGCGGTTCGAGACCCACAAGACTTATAAAGTGATCAAAACCAGTGCTGCCTGACTTCGGCGCACTGCGGGGCATCTGTCTATTTTATAAGTCTATATAAGTCTATATGTCCCGGACACCGCAGTGGCCTGGAGTGGTTTTCATTTCAGGTCATTAGACAAGTTTTCTCACACAAAACAGCATAAATCTGTGCAACGTTCATTAAATACGCACACTGCATGGCACTGTAGTTGGTGTAACAGGCAGTCTGATGTAACCCGCCTTGCATATACACCCGGCATAAGAGAGACTGGCTCTGCAGGCTGGAGAATCATATAATGTGTAAACTTGTTTTATGTGAGTGCTGTCTGATAAGGGCTGGCCTGTCCAGTGGTGCGTGTTGAAGTGACAGCATGTCTGGCTCTGCACAGAACATGTGTTTGTGACAGCAGTCATATGCCAGCACTATTCAGGGTCACTTCACTCTCTGCTATTGTGGGGCAAGTCTGAACGGACCAAAACCAAAAACAAATTACACAAAATGTTAACTCAAAAATCTGTTTCAACAACAGCAGCCCATCTAATACAAAAAGGGAATACAAACAACAAAAGGCTGTCAATTCTTTCATAATAAAGAGTGCAGTCTTTTATGATCCTCTTTCCACCTAAAAGATTTGTTTCAGGATGTAATTTATCCCTGCTGTGGTTTAAGGGGAAAAAAAAAAGTTACATTGTTAAAAGCTTGACATGCATCACAATGTGCCAGAAGTCATGGCTGAAATGCTGTTGCTCTGGGATTGACTGATGGATGTGTGGCTGCCGTTATAATAATAAATAATAACAATATTTATTGGTCAGTGGTCACCTGTGGCTCCTGGGCCCCTGGTGGAGCTTTGGTGTGTGCATCTCTCCTCTGGGCCCGGTGTCTGTGTCCTGTGACTCTGCTCCTGGTGCAGATGCCTCCTCTGATGGCGCTTCCTCAACTGTTTCATCTTTCCTTTCTCTTTACCTCGTGTACTTTAGCATGTGTGTGTTTGTGCATGTGTGTGTGTGTGTGTATGTGTGTACAGGTATTTTGCTGTGTGGGGAGGTTGGGTGGGATGTGCATATGTGTGGGAATGTTTTTAATGCACTGCGTGCGTGTGTTACATTTTTGTATGGAATGCACTTAAATAAAGTTTAATTGATTGATTACACCCCAATGGTGTCTTTTAAATGTCTTTGTTAAGACAAAGTTCTCTGTTTCCTTAACAAATAACACATTGCACATAAGCAGTAGTGAGTAGTTTTACAGCTGCACTGTGGGCTGAAACACTCAAATAACTCCCAGTCTGTCAGTCTGGTTCTCCCAGGGGCCCATCGGCACAAACACAGCGCCTATGAGGGGTCAAAGGGAGACAAACTGCAGGTTAACGTGCTCCAAAACACTGCTGAATCTGGGACCTTTTCAGGTTCAAATGTCCTGCAAGTTGCTTAATGGAAACTTAAATCAGCAACCTTTGCAAATTTGAGTGTCGAACAAGCCCAGGAATGGAAGGCATTCGATGAACCGCTCAATAACACGGAAAGCAAATTGTTTCAGCCCCATCCCGCTGGAGTGATGTGCACGAAGCTGACTGACAGTGGAATCACACTGCTTTTTTTTTTAAAGTCTTGCTTACCACACCCATCTCAAAAAAACGTTTCAAAACACAACAGCGCAATCACATTCGGCTATTTGATTACAGGCACAAAATAGATTTCCATGTTGGCTGTCAGTCGGAGGAGCGAGGAGAGCGGCAGAAGCACTGCGGCGCCGTTCCAAGCCTTTACATAAATGTTATTCATCATCAGGCAGCTTTCAGAGCGCGCAGACTTCAGTGGCCCGCGGAGGATTGGCGCGGACACAACGCCCACATCAAACATCCTCCACCTCACAAGGACAAGGATTAAAGCAACACACCGCCAAAAAGAGACCATTTTGTCCAATAACAAATATTCTGAGAAGAGGTACAAGTTCACCGAGAGCAGAATGTTGAAGAAACAAAAGATGCAAAAAATCAAAGTGTCAAAGCTGTCTGATACGTGTAAAATAAGTTCACTTTTGATACGTAAAGTTGAAATTTGGTTGTGGGAAAAAGCACCAGTTTGCCAGCAGAAACAATGGATGAATTTTCTTCTTATGTCTTATCAAAGTCACTTAATGAGTGATTCATTTTGTGAAACCCATTCACTTAAATCAGGATTACTCACCCAACGCTACCACCCTGAATATTCATCGTAACAATGATAAAGCCATAAGACATGTAAGTTACCACTGATTGGGTAGAAAAAGTCTCCAAGGGGGTCATGTTATGTGTGAAAACAACACAACAACGACCTTTGAGACCTTTTTAACCCATTTATTGTGTAAAAAGAACAAAGAATAATCTATGGGTTTCAGAATTATAAATAAACAACCGAGCAATTAACATTTCAACAAAATAAAACACCCAAAACAAAACAAGAAACTGAAACCCATGAAAACGCTTGCCGATTGCCATTCTGCAGCACCAAGCTAGCTCCGTGTTAGCACAGTGTTAGCAGCAGTACTTCCTGTCAAATCGGTTTCATTCATGTTTTTGAATGTGATGATGTCATAACCTCAGATGGCGAGCAAGAGACACTTTTCCCCAGTGCAACAATGGACTCTGACATGAAATATCTCAAAGGTAAATTCACAAATATTGGACCTGATGACCGACCCAAGATCTCATTCTATTGCAACAAAAATCTACAACATTCATTTTAACGGCCCCTTATCTGTATTAAATATTGTCGGCTGATGGAATGTTGAGATGCCACGTGAACACAACCTCTTCTGTCTCTATGGGGTATTCGCTAAGTCAGAGTAAAATGAATAAATAAGGTATCAGGCAGTGAAAATCAAGTTGTGGGCGGATGACTCTTACAACATGTTAGACTTTACCAAAGTTCATAAAGGGACGTCTTTGTGTCTCAATGCTAACGCTAATTCTACTGTTGAGGAAATTTAAAAACAAAACAACGAATGAATGAAAAAATAATAAACTGAAATAATCTTTCAAAACAAGTAAGTATACGAGTAAGTATTCAGTAGGCTATGTCAGCAATAGATTTTCTTAAATATTTGCAAGTTTAGGATATAATTAGCTACTGCGACTGATAATTCTATGACAACTAATGTTAAATGTGAAGATTTCTTGATCACAGCGCCTTGTCAATTCAATAAGCACACAGTAGATGCCTGCCAGATCTTTCCCCTTGAAACAATATGGGGACATTGATCGGACACAGTACAATAAAAATGAGGACAAAGAGATAGAGGAGACATGAAAACAAGTCTGAATCAGCAAGCAGGGGCCAGCAGAGTGGAACATCTGACTAACAAGCACTTTTTGGATGCACTTATGTTGTCTCAGTAAAACGCAAAGGCTTCTGGTCTCATACATCTATCGATCCGAGCTGCTCGAGATGGAGATGTCAAGGAAAAAAGAAAAGAGAGGGTTGCTAGGACTAGAGGCGACGAAGTGGAGACGATGGAGGGAGAGTGAGAATAAGAGGAAGACAGAACAGATCGAAAGAAAGCTTGGTTTAGTGCTGCAGTGTAAAAAATGTATCAGTATTAGGCCTGTCACGATAACACATTTTGAAGTACGATATATTGCTACAGAAAAATATCACGCTAAACGGTAAGATTGAAAGTATTTTATACCACTGACGCTCTAAAACAGTTTCCAAGTGAGGCGTATTCGAAAAAATCTGTCCATGAATAAGTAAATGGTACTATTAAACACTTTAGTAATTAGTTATAGCACTTTTACTTTGTCACATGGACAGACTACAGTCCAAATGTGTTGTATAGGTCTAATACAACAAAAATGAGAAAACAAGCAAAACAAAAATCTGAAAAAATAAAGAAGAAAAAAATTACTCTACTCATATTGAATAATAAGTCGATATCGTAATTATCCTGACAGGTCTACTCAATATAAACACATTTTAAAAGGTAATTATGGATATTTTACAACAATAAACATGTGAATTAGAATTGATTCACACTCCAGAAAGGTAAATCTATATGTAGCGTGCCTTAATTTTGCTTTTATGTCACATTAACGTTGATTTTCATTTTCCAGATTTGTATTTCATATTCATTATACGTGTGAAACAAAATGAATTATAAGGATGTCATTACCCCTTTGGAAAACTGTTCTCTGCATTTGACACATCCTTCAATTGTTTTTTGCAGAGTAGACAGATATTGGTAGTCGGTGCCGCACTGGATCTATCAAAAGACTTTTCCATGGCTTTTCACTTGTAACAGGAAGAGATAGTTGTTAATCTAAGAACTGAAAGATGATGAAACGCTGATAATTTAGCATTTTTTGGCATTTAGTGCATAGTTTTTTTCTTTGGAGTTAGAGTTAGTTGTTTTCAATAGCAACAAGAACCAATATGGTGGCAGCTGTTGCTGACAAATGTCCAACAAAAATCGTCTCCAGACCTTGGGCCCCACTTGCTCCTGTGAAAGAGTGTCGTATGTGTGCTTGTCCTCCCTCCTGAGCTGTGACCACTGACGTCGCACAGTGGCAAAGCCGGGCTGTCACTGCTGCAAGACACGAGGCCTTGAGAGAGAGATTTCAGGGGGTCACCAGAGCTTTGTCTTGTCAGAGAGTCAGGTGACCAAAGTATTAATTTATGCAACTTAAAGTACAGAAAAATCCCATACAAATGATTGGAAGTTTGGGAAAAGGAGGGCTTCAAGGAAAAAAGGTTGGGAACCAGTGGCGTAAAGGACACTGTTGCCTACAAGTGCCCACAAAAGTGTTTGACTATTTGACCTGCTCTAAGATGAAACTGTCTAGCCCGGGCCACAAAGGACAGTGGCAATAGACATTAAAACACGCTTATTTGAACGTTCTCTGGACATGTCAAGGATTTTTAATGAACTGCTTCTTTAGAATTCAAATTGTGACTTCTCCACAACCGTGTTACATAATATAATCTCATGAAAGTAGGTCCTGGTATGTCCAAATTGTGTTACTAATGTTAAATAAGACTTTTTAGTGCTTAGTATTGAACTATAACATACGTAGTTTGTCATTTTACAGTTGTTCAGTTCTCAATTGTAAATCACAATATTGATCAAAAACGGCTTAGTAATAGAAACATGTCCTTTCACTTGAAATATAAGCCCCACTCCTTAATGATATTTCACTGTTCCAAGCAGTGTTTGTCATTTATATGTTTTTATTTTGAGTCGGAATTTTCACAACAAACTACTGGGATGTGGACGTGGATAGGGGGTGAAATAGTAGGTGAAAACAAGAATTTTCTGAGCAACTAAGCCTCTGTTACAGGACAATACAGAATTGCTCAAATACGCAGGAATAAAGAGTGAACTAATGATGAGGAAACACAGTCAGGTTAAAAACACATATAGTTGGATTTTGCATTTAATGTCCCCTCAACATTATTCCAAAACTGTTCATTAAATTGGCCCCCAAATGATCCACTCTGCTGCACATGTTTTGGGTCGACGGTGGAAACTGTCAACCCAAACCAAACCAACCCCATCCAGACACAGGGAGCACAAGCAAACAGAAAAGCCCTAACAGCCCAGGGATCCACTCTGGGACCTTCTTCCTGTGAGGCGGAGCATGAGCCTGTCACCCGCTGGGCCGTTTCCATGGTAACAAGCGTGCTTAAGGTTAACTGGGGAGAGAAAGACAGGTCATCTCATCAATGTATCTGATATTACCTGGTTGCACTGCCGAACAATGTGTAAATAAACATGCATGTCGCTCTCGTTACACACTGCGCCGTGTTGAGTTGGCTGCAAACAATTTGCGCCTTTCTATTTATGGCCTTGTAAAGCTAGGCTACCCAATTAATGCACAAACAACATGCAAGGGCTTCTTTGTATCATAAATATGCAAATCAGCCCTCGTCTTTTGATATCGCTTGTTTTTACAGTGCATCTTTTAAATTGGCTTACACGGAAAAACAACAATCACAAAGTCTACGGCGAGGCTTTGATAACATAATTTTTCTTTCATGGACGCCACGGCTCCATTGACTCAGCTGTAATTGTATTAGTGGAAAATGCAGTGAGTCATTTGACCTTCTATCTATTCATAATGGGGGCAAAGCTGCACTCTGATGTTGTGTTATCTAATGTTAAATGTAATTATGTCGATTGCTTGAGCTAGACGACGCAAAGCCTAAACGGATCATATTGCTAACCATATTAGATTTCTGACAAATTATGCAGTGTTTTGACATAAGTTTCAACACAGTATACGGTTAATAACGACTGTAATGGTTTTTTGTCCAAAGTGCAGCTCAGGGACAAGACATGTGACAGTTTGAGTCAGAAGACGGCCATCAGCTTCACAAGCGATTCAGTGATTATGACATTGGTCTTCATAGTGAATTTTTAGAAACTACTCAGAAATAAATTATGGACACAAGATTAAGCCTAAATTATCCATGTCTGTTAAGGCTGTTATTATTTATTTATTCATGTGGGATTTCTTATGCATTTCTCAATTTTGGTCTTAGAATACTTAATCTGTTCGTTCACCCAAATGACTTTATTAACTATATCAGTAATTCCAAATAATTGAGGGTCCATCACCTGATTGGATTGTTCCATATGTAAGATATAAACTTATCTATCTTCCATTGCAGGTGTCTTATTGCAAAAAATAAATAAATAAATAAATGAATACTGTGTGTGGAGTTACCTGCTTGTCTCCATGGAGAGACTAAATGTTATGTATTTTTGTAGAATATTCCGTACCATTTTATAATTACACTTATTCATTTCTTAATAAAGCATGATGAGCAAGTACTTTACTACAAATGATTTAGGTTTATTAGGGTTAGAGGTTTGGATTAGTATTAATTAAGTGGTCACTAAATCTGAATTATTTGAATAAACAATTTATTCACTATGAATTAAGTCTTTGTTCATACTTTATAAAGGCCCCAAAAGTGTAGGTATTATAGAGTGTTACCAAACACTTAAAGCAAAACCTATCCATGGAGAAAAGACAGATCCAGCCCCTTTTATGTACAAAACAATATAATTGTAAAAATACTGTCTCTACTGTTACACTGTCAGTAGAATGTTTTTGGTGAAAATGTTTTGACAGTTTACAGCCACTTCATTTCATTCATCAATTCAACAACTCGAGGGCAAAGATGATTGCACCAGAGTCTAGCTTTGGAAGCGCATTTCTATCCTAAAAGAAAAGTTGGAGGGGAAGAGGCGCAAAGTCTAGTCTAACCCTAATTCACTGCGTCATTCACTCACACCTTTCTTATTGCACATTATGTTACCAGGGCAATTTTCAATTTCAAGTTAAATTCAATATTTTTATTGTTTGTGTCACAAAAATATTTTGTTTTGCATCAGACACTGCAGATTATTGATGTAATGTGCAATACATTGTACAAAACTCCACAGAGAACTTTGTAAACAATAGCACAATAATAAACCGCCACAACTGCAGCGTGGGGCATGTCAAAGCGGGCAGAGGGAGGCGGAGCTAACAGTTGTAGAGTTTACAGAATAATTGCATATTCATAAAGATTGGCTAAAACTATCTTTCTTCTTGCGTACCTTTTTTCATGACAAACCTCAGTTGTGGAAAACTAATGGAAATGCATGCAACATTTCACCAGAGCCTCCAATCCATTTTAATCCTGAAGGCAATTACGGCGTGGGTTTTAGGGTCAGTAGTGCTGTTGATTGATGGCAAGAAAAACTCACTTTAACAAATCGCCGTGAACTTCAACCAACTGGCTCCAGCGCGCACACAAAGGCTATACCGTCGCTTGCATCGAGACAACACTATAATGTTTTTTTAATGCATTTGATAAGAGAATACCAAATGGAGAATTAATGATCGCTGACTCTGATTGGGCCCTGGTGTCAATAACAGCCGCGCCTTTTGAATTACAAGCGAATTATGTCTTTCTACGGATCATTTAGCGCGGATGAACCTTTTGAACTCGCCACGTGGTTAGGTGACGGATTTGAGGGGAGCTTTGTTTGCGGGCAGATAATTTGCTCCACTGTTTTCTTACCGCATCTCCTTTAAGAGCCGTGGTCCGTATCCTAGCAACAGGACCCTGGCGGCGCCTCCTCAGCTCGGAGCTTTTTGAAGCAGGACCTTCGCTGTCACTGTGGACGCACACGGATACATTTAGACTGCGGTTAGAAAGTCCCGCTCTCTAAATGGGCTGTAGCGGGCATTTATATCATAACCCAGCGCCACAGAATGCAACTGCTATGTTCAAAGTAACAGTTATAAGACCTTTTCCAACTGACTGAGCGCTGATTGGTCTGAGGGAAGTGCAGTGCAAAAATAGATAAGAGTTCCGACAGCAACACAGAGCCTTTAAAAGCAAGTTCATGGAGTAATCATCGGCCCAAACAACTCAGAAGAAAGAAAAAAGAAAGAGAAACAAGTGAAAAATCAGTTACTTATAGTTTGAATGCAAGAGTTACATTCTTTTGCATTTTTTCAAGGGTGAACATTTAAACATTTCATGATTAACAACCTTTATTTAACCAGGAAAGTCCCAATGAGATTACTAACGTCTTTTTCAAGGGAATCCTGGCCAAGATGGCAGCACAAATTTACATTCCCATAAATTTAGACAATTTACAATCACATAAAATCCCTAAAAACAATTACAAATGATAGATCTCATTTCCAAACCTTTCTGCATAGATTTAAACTGATCTATTGAAATCAGTTCTTTTAATTTCCGGACCTTCTGTAAATGATTCCATGTTGAGGGAGCAGAATATTGAAATGCCACTTTACCAGCCTCTGATTAGGTCTTCACATTTAATTTATTTATAGTACTTCTTGGGGACTGAACACTGGATGTCAACATTTATTTTTGCTTATTCCGCGCTGCCCACTTTTGACTGTTTTTGCTCGGATCCGCCCTTCACGCGTAACGGCTCTTCTGGTCTAGCGATACCTCCGTTCACTTTAAGTTCAATTTTGTAAAGCTGGTCACAAACTTGACGAATTTTAATGTTTTAGACAATGGAAATGAAACAAAATTAAAGATTTCCCTGTTGTTTAGTCATGGACTCAGTGATGAATCGGTAAATTGTGCTGTTTCAATAAAATCCTAACACCCTAAAATTTGATATTGTGACATCCCTGGACACTGCCTAAATTACTGAAATGACAGAATTAGTCAGTATTTAAAGGATTTTTGACTCGTAGTCTTTGTTACACAGGACAGGGTCGTGTTAAATGAGGGTGAGATCACGGGGGATATTCAGCAAATGATGTCATAGCCGAAAACCGATCGTGACGCTGATGCTGGCACCACAGAGCTGCTGCTTAGACCACTTGACCACGGGGCTGCATGAAACAAGTACATTTTAATCTTCATAACTTTAATCTTGGTGCGGACATGTAAAAGAGTCGATTTCCTTGTTAATTTAGCTTTATTAGCCTTTGAGGAAAGCAATAGCAGCAACAACAATGCCTTTAGCTGCTCTTCAAAGATGTTAGACAAAATTATAATTAGAATGCTTGAAACCGGGGGTATAAAACAACATTAGTGTTCTGTCTTAGTCTTCGTTTTGCAGCTGTGTTTTAGGCCAAGTAACTTTTGATTAATGTTCCTCACTGTTTTGTGTCTTAAAAGCTCCTGGAGGGAATTCTATTGACTTCTTAAGCTGCTAAGTGCTACAGTGTGTTCGGCTAACTGGAGCTAGTGGGATGTTTGTGCTCCGCGGCGCCGCACATTGCTCTATACAGTTGGATGGTGTTACCAAGCTTGTTAAATATGCCTACTGGCTTGGAGACAGCATAGAAGTAGTCAGAAGGAGTTGGGAATATATATTTATAGCGTTTTTCCATATTGTTGTTTTTAGCGACCCGGCTGCCAGAAGCGTCTACTGGAAAGAAAAAGAACACTATAGATAAATGTACTCCGCCAGGGTAAACAAGCATTGAATCAAAACACAGAAACGCTACCTTTCACGAGGCAGGGTTAAATGCACCAGCCATGACATATACTGCGCCCGCCAAAATATGAGGAACAGTTTTCATGGCGGAAAACGGCAACATGTGGATCACAGCAGTAACAGCATGAGCGCTTCATGTTCCTGGTCTGCAGCTCAAATGGTCAAAGAAGGATGTGCTGGTTCTGTTTGTCAAGAGCAATCACACAGTGCACCCGTTTGTTTTCTCTCGTGGTTAATCCAGTGCTACATCTTTACCGTGTTTACTTGTGTTGCATTAATCTTTATACGATGACCAAGTAGTATTTTGAGATAAAATCGTTCATCTCACAGTATAGTTTGACATGAACAGACATTTATCTATTTGGCATTTCTTGTTTTGCTCATTGTAAATCGCAATTGTGATCTAAAACGACTTCTTAACAGAGAGAGGTTCATTGACTTCCTGTGCAAAACTGCAGAACTGTCACTTTATAGTGGCATTTTATCGTAGTAAGCAGCAGATTTTCTGGAACGGTGTTTTCAGAAATGGCTAACCACCCCAAGATTTGTTTTGCCCAGAGGCAGAATTTTCAAATTATTGGGTTACACAAATTTAATAAGCACTCTACCCTCGAATGCTGGAATACTTCGGCTAACAGAGCACAGTTAAAGGTGTTAAAAGTTGATTTTGCTTAATATTTAAATACATGATTGAAGGTAACAGTAGCACTGAAGAAATAAAAAACAGTTACCTTTACATCCTTTATCCTCATTTGCCTCTCGATCCTCAGACCCAAACAAAGGAAATAATAAGGCTAAACAGAGTGTGCTAATAGGATGACCCATTAGGGACAGGAACAATTAAGCTAACACGACTCAGATGATGTTCACACCATTGATCAATAGACTTAACTAACAACAGATTCTCCTGACTGTAAACAACTTGTTCGTATTAGTTTCAGTGCAGTCAGTTCCTCCTTCAGACAGATACAAGGCAGTGACTCTTCGTTTCTCTGTCAGAAGGTGGCGAGTGGCAAAACATCTGCACTCTTAAAAACCTTTGTCCAGTCAACAGAATTTAATTTTCTTTTACCTGGACGACTGCGGGCCAGATATCTTTCTTTGACGCTGTGACTAAAGCAGTAAACAAATGTTGACTGACAATACATTTTACTCATCTAGGTTTACCTCTCAGCCCACAAGTGATGCGCTCTGATTGAGTGCAGCAATCCAGTCGGTAATGTCTTTACGTAGTCAGCGGCTCAGTCCAAGGCAGTGTTATGCATTGGGCTATTGTGAGCGGAATGTGTCTGTCCTCATTATGTGCAGTCCGGACATCAAAAGGTTGCCCACCGCTGTTTGAGAAGCCACTACACGAGGACCATTCTTGTCCTCCACACCGGGTCGTATTATCCGACAAAAAAAAGATCGACAGGACACCAATTTGCCGAGCCTGCAGTGACTGGAGAACTGTTGGATTTTTCCCCCTGAATAAATCACAAAACACTCCTGGCATGCTCTCCTATTGAAAAGTCTCTTTGGTGCTCATAAAGCCTCACCCTGCCTTTCAACAGTCAACACAATTTGGTCAGAAGAAAGAATGTCTAAAAAGTGCAAAAGGCAATCATTTAGGATGTTTTGGTGCATGTAATGTTGGGCCGGACTGTACAAGGTCTTTGCAATGGCCAGGTAAATGTATCATCAGCCAATGGGGAGGCCTCCTGCTGATCGCCTCTGATTTGCACTTGTTTGTGGACTACTTCAGCTCTGACCAGAGAGCTGTGCTGCTGCATGCACAGTGTACCCCTGCGGTTTGGATGAAAGGAACAGCTGATACTAATTGCTGTGCTTACGAAGATGATCAAATGCTTTGTATGGAAAATGTTACATTACTGTTTATTTCCCAGAGGTAAAGACTGCTACAGAGATGCTGGGACATAAAAATAATTGGAAAGGATATCAAATGACGCTGTAGTTGTTGGTTTTATATAGCATATTCACTGGTGTAAATAATTGTATGTGAAAAACATGAACGAATGCATTACATATTATAGTAATTGTCAGATAAACAAGTAAAATGTATGGAAATCAATGTGAGCAATGGCTTTATAAAAAGGGAAAACAGTGCTGTCCAGTAACACAAGCGTGGGCTGCCTGCGTTTAGTCGACGATGCCAACAGTCAATTTCACTCAGTAGATTTGATTTAACTGATTTAATCAGCATTTTTTCTTAGTTGATGACACAGATGTTTCAATTACCAAAATGTAGTCAAGAAGAGTAATATTGTACATCAAAATAATATCACTCAGAAGTCCAAAGTCCAAAAAATACTCAAAAACAAGACAAATGACAGAAATTTGGGACCCCAGAGCAAGAAGCCTCATGGGCCCCCCTCTAATATTGATAAATAGGAAGAGGGTCCAATTCTGGGCCACACTCAAGAGGAACCAAAACTTTCACTCAAGAATAACATTGTAATTGTAAAACTCAATAGGAATAAAAGTATGGTGTCAGAAAATTATTTAGCGAGGAACAATTATTTGAAAAAGTTACTCAAATAAATGTAATGGAGTGCACCTCTTTCTCCATTAATTATTTTATCGGATTTAAATGGACCAAAGCAGAAATGAGAAGATATGGTGTGTTTCCTGGAAATGTGGGTGTCAATTGTGAGTTTATTCTTCCTTTTTGCATAAATACATAATGTACTATACTTCTCCCTATAAATAGCTGTTTTTGTGAACTCCTGGACTTACGATCTTGTAAATGGAGTTGGGGTCAGAAACATGTCAGATCTTCGAGACACATGAGAGCCAGCACCACACTTAAATTGTAAAGCAAATGTTTCAAATCGGTTCAAGCAGAAATTGCAGATGAGCTAATTTACCTTGATTCTTAGAAATGTGCAGATTTCCCCCCCAAATATCCTTCTATTATCCTTTTTGACAAATGTAAAATGTGCTGTTGTTAATTGCCTTATTGCTTTGTAAATGACCAAACACAAATAGCTGTTAGATTTTAGTTGACAAATCACCAGTCAATGCACAGGCCAAGTCTTTAGTGAGGATTTTTTCACGTGAACTACAGCTCTAATAACCAACAATAAAGCCAAATGTCTTATTATGCACATGAAAGTGTAATAACCTAAGAGACACAGATTGGCTTGGCACACATAGAAACAGTTCCTGATGTGAGATTTATGCAACTGTACATGCAATTGGAAGCACTTTGCTATTATTAAATATTAAATAGTATAATGTTTAATCTTATTGTATTCAAAATTAAACAGTTTGTAAGTAGAATACTGCACAAGTTTGGGATGTAAATGATAACATATTGCATACATAGTGATTCAAAAGTAAATGTCAGAATAAAAATGTACTATTTCTGGTACAGCAGATGCAGAGAGTAATGACTGGAAAAGGCCTATATGTATAAAACAAATGATGTTCTTCGTGAGTTGGCGTACATTTTGAATTGGGTGGGATTCAAGTAGAATTTAACAGCTACTTGCCTTTAACCCCATAAGAAGCCATCAAGTTAAATTATAGACTTCTTTCTGATTTATGGAAATGATCAGCTGTGAAATGCTGTTCGGCGAAACATAACGCTGTCTGAAAGAATGCCATTTTAGAGCCTTTTATTCAAATGTAAGCTATTAGCCTGTTGCACTGCCTGTCGCCTGTCAGTGACATTTTTCAATTTGTGCCGTTTCCATATTGCTATTCATGCGTGACATAAGCTGCAGATAAACTCTCTCAGACTCATATCCACATGTTGTTAATGCTCCCCTTGGTATCCGCAGACAGCTGGCAGTAGATCTGCTCTTCCTCTGTTCCTGCATTGCAGCCATCGCTTGGTAAACTTTGTTTTGTTTTTTTCTTCTTGAATTTATTGGTGCATTTTGCAGTTTGAGGAAGAAAAATGCTTTCAATAAGATTGAACTGCAAGAGGCAGAGGTTAGAAACTTTGACTATTGAGCAAACAGAAAGTTCCCTGAGTGGAGTCTGTCTGTCAAAACGAGTTTGCTTTGCCCCTTCTCCGATCTCTGACTCAACCAGCGACCCCTGAGGGCTTGTGAGCACCTACCAGGGAGCATTTCAGATGAAAAAAGCAGGTGAATTCAATAGTATTTGAATAAAAATGCAGTACATTTTACATTACTAAAAGTATGTTTTGGCGGACATCTGTATAATTTGGACAAGAATGTATAATAGTAATTGACAGTACAAACAGATATTTGTCTAGTGCTAGGGTACTTGGAGTATAACACAAAGCTTAGGGGTACTCAAGACAAAAAAGGTTAGGAACCACTCCAAGTAATGAAATGATGAGTATGAAATGAAATTAAAGTAATGAAAAGTTCCCTTCAATTGGTGAATCTACTTCAACTGTCTATTTGTCCTGCAAAATGTATAAACTTATCCCCTCAAAGAGACTTGCAAAAGTACTGATATATAACATGAGCACCTGTTCTGTGAAAGCCTTTTGTGGCATTCATGCCTGCATTTTTTCAAGGTTTGGATGGCTATGGATATTATTCTCACCTCTAGCTACACTTCTTAAGAGCTATAATCAAATTCATCACCTGCCGTGCGTTTAGAGAACTAGATTGTATGGTAATAATGTTAAACCTGTGCACTGAAAACACACAATGAAATAGTTGCTTGGGATGATGTCAATTAGCTTTTTAATCAGTGAAAGAGAGCCAAGTTTTTTTCCCATTAGACACCTTCAATGAAACTCCTAATTGTTGTAGGTAATAACCTTCTTCATCTCAGAGGATTTTGCCCTGATCTGTTTGTTTGACTAAATATAATAAGTGGGGGCCTTGTAGCTCACCATGCACTACCCACCCCTTGGTTCCGGAGATAAATTTTCAATTGATTTTCCCCATTGGGATTGAATTTTTTTTTTTTTCTTGAAAGCTTGCTTGGGCCTAATCAGCTACGTGCTGAGTAATGAGCATAAGACCAATAATTTTATTTAAAATTTGATTCTGAAACTGTATAAATGACTAACCAATTTGCATTTTAAATTTTACATGTGTGTTTTGGCCTGAAAACAACCGCATTATGGACATTAGTCACTGGTTAGCCTTCGCCATGCCCTTTTACTCTTAATATTTTATTTTTTTCTAAATCCATATGGCAAAAATTTATGAGAAATTTACTTCCCACCAAACCTGCGGTGAGCTCCACCGTCACAATTTGCTCAGAAGTTTAAAATTAGCAAAACTGTGAAATGGAGAAAACACCTGAATTTAAGACATACTTTGGAACATTCCGGCGATAAGCAGGAGGCGGATCACTCACCGGAAAAGTTACATAAACCTGCACCTTTAAGTAAATTATTTGCAAACTAATCATCCTGTATTTTTAAAGGAATCATTTGGTTACAACACTCCCCCTTGCTGATATTCCATGGAAATGATCGGCCCATATAAAACAGCTTTTTATAAATGGCATAGAATCCTGATGCATTAAAAGCACATCTGTCAGGTTTGAATGACGTTTGTATTCTATTGTGTGTGTCAGAACTCTAAATGAGGGTGTTTATAAAAGTAAATTCACATTTTTTGAGATTTAGGTGATGAATTGATCTGTTTAGCTGTATACTGAACTGACTCAGCATTATTACTAATATTATGAAGTATTTCTATGCATACATTACTGCAGTGATGTGAGAATAGTTAAAGTCTGCATAAGTGAGAGCCGTGTCCTCCTGAAGACTCTTCTCGGCCCTGCCCTGTTTCTTCCGGTGGACTCAGTGACACAGACCCTCAGAACTTGAATTGCGGAGGAGCTATTCGAGGTGTTTTCGTTTGCCTCGGAAAACGAATTTTGCATACACGGAAATGAAGCCAATCACTATTCACAAAAGGCGTGAATATATTGTCCTTGAGGATGGACCGAGCAAACAACAGTCGTGTAATGGTCCTGGACTTCTGCGCTCAAAAGTAAAGAAATTCGAGGCTCCTTGTAGTTGTGTAAGTTTTGTCAGTTTCAGTGCTTACAAGGTCAAGACTGATAAGAACATGGTGATAAGAACATTAATTAAAAACTGTTAAACTAAAAATTAGTTTGTGGAAGAACTTTAAGCACGTATTTGACATGTTGGCGTTGCATATAAAGCCTAATTTTACATATATATATTCTGCTTTGCTCTGGATATTAAACCACTTTCTTCACTGGATTAACAATGCTTCAAAAATGCCTGCAAAATTGATGATCGGCCGAAGAAATTATGCGTTTTGAACTGTTCTGCATTCCACCTCACACTGAGATACCCAATTTCTGATTTTCAAAAATACTTCCAACAAATACATCAGCCCTGGACTTTCTTGTTCTCAATGTGCAACTACTCCAGTTTCCTGACAATCACAAAGAGAATCAAATCAAAAAGTACCTTCATTGTGTGCACGGTTGGTTTGCGGGCGTGAATGCATGGGGCTTGAATGATTGAAGAAAGGCCTTGTCTTCACCTGAGGGGGCGTAGTGGAGCTCTGTCGGGGAGGAAGTGGAGATACTCAAAAGATGTTATCTGCCAGCTCTCTGCTGCCTCCAGCTGAAGACTGCACTGAGCTGGCAGCTGTTTCTCAATGATGTTAGACAAACCGGATAAATGAATGCCTCTTGACTTAGTGAACCCCAAAAGCCCTTACACCTTAATCACATCTTATTATTCCTAACTATGTGAGCCACAATTAGCACAACCAGCTCACAAATCTCAAATTGAAAACAAAACCCTCACCTTTAAAAATAGAAAGAAAAGAAAAAAACAACAACTTGGTATTAAAGGAAAAATATGATGCATTTTTCATATTGCAATTATCATTTAAAGATGCTATTGAGTACCCTAAATTTGCTATCTCATGTTTTGAAACAAAAAAATGTATTATGGCCATATAATAGGATTTGTCTGCTGTGTGCAATAAGTGCATCCAGCCAGTAGATGGCACATAGCGTTTACCCAGTTTACTTATGTTAGACGATATCAGACACAAGACGATTTAGCCTAGCAGTTGACGGATCGAGTCTGGCAATGATTTAAAACAGCAAAAGATTCTCGGATAAGAGACGTATGAAATCTGAGAAGTGACGTACGAAATCAGAGGGAGAGGATTTTCTAATAAACATTCCTCAAAACAGCCTGAATGCAGCTGAATGCAACTTCAGGTATATTTTTGATGACGGAACATTGTTAGGACATGGTTAAAAGCTCGAAAAAGTCACTGTAGCACAATATATGTCCTTTAAGCTTTTCCTATTTCATAAAGAACTACTATCAGAAAGCATGTCAAGTCCTTCCCCCCTTAACCAAAGGGGACCTTGAGGAACAAGTTGTACGTGAGTTGGAGAAAATTCACTTCTGTGCCAGCCAGAACAGCCTCATTCACTTCAGAAGGGTAGGCTGAGATCCAGTTCTTGGATAAGGGTGTTTCAAGTTTTAATTATGCCATTTGAGGTCATCTCATCTGTAGCCTGAGTTAGCAAATGTGTAGACCATGGAGTCGACTATCCAGCAGGGCATGCAAAGTCTCTTTGGTTGAGAAGTTCGAGGACTCCAATAGTTACTTTTGACAACCAGAAGACTACATAAATCAAAGAAAAAGGGCATTTTATTAAAGATTCCCTTGGTTTGGAAGAATCTGAGAAAACAAAGCTTCAAACATTCCTTCAACATAACTCTGTTGTGCAGTAGTTCCCAAACTTTGTTTGGATGACCCTAATGGTATCATCATGGATATTTATGCAACTTCTCTTCAGCTTTCTCCGGGGCCCAAGAAAACATTTTGCATCTGATTTGTGCTAAAACCATGAATAAACTGAACCAGAGTATAATACGAAAGGGCTCTTCAAATGATAATAGTGCAAGTGCTGCTGGGGGCAAGTTGGAGAGCTTAGCTCTTGATGACTTGTTTTTTTTTTGTTTCATTTTTTTATTCATTTTAGCATCAAAACTTCAGAATGCTCTAAGATGTGAACTCCTTATGGTAAACAATAGAAAAACTGCGAAGCTTTGTAACAAGAGGTCCCAGCAGGCCTGCAGCCCAGCAGCTCAGTGAGTTAGCCAGCAGTGCAGCTGACTCAATCTGTTTGACTTTCTCTGTGGGCTGCACACAGGCACGGGCAGCCAGCGACGTGCTCTCAGGCTTGGCCCACGTTGATCTGAAAATTCAGCCATGACCACGGGCCAATTCTTAAATATTTGGTTTTAATTACTGCCACAACCTTTACTCTGGCAGGTTAGTGTTGAAACAGAATCCCCGAGGGGCTGCAGACCAAGGGCATCACACCATTATTCAGCCATAGAGAACATGGCAGCCAGTCCCTTACCCAGGCATTTTTTATCTAAGAAATGGGACACAGCCACTGCCAACTATATAGGCTGGCCCTGACAAAGAGCAATAGAAAGTGGTGAGATGAGAGGCACTCCATAACCCTTAATTATAGAGCGGTAAGTTGGGCTGAGGAGCAGCTTATCTCCCTGCTGGGGTTGTGGATTTGTGAACCTCTCATTTGATTACTTGGCCTGTTCACCTGTGCTGCTGCAGCCCCGCGCTGCATTAATGAATGTGCACAGATCTGCAGCTGATTTCATAATTCTGTCTCCATTGTCCATGTGCATGTGAAGAAGAGGAGGATGAGATTGTGAAGCACTGGCCTGAGGGTAACATCTGTCTGTGTGGCTCTCTCCTCAGCGGGGCTTTTCTGTGGCCATAGGACGTTTTTCCTCCTCGTTCCTGCATTAATTATCCATTATGCTGCTGATGTCGAAAACAAAATGCATTCCTCACTTTGTTTCAAATATCCTGCTCTGGAGAGGCTTTGTTGTTTGTCCTGAGGCATCACTATCCCACGACACAAAGGAATATTTTAGAGAGAGGCCCTAACCAGCCTTCAGCAAAAGTTCTCCAAGTGCCAATGGAACACAACAAACTTTGGAGAAGGTACACATTATGTAAAGTACCGACAACTTCTTATCAGTGGAGATTGTGACTGGATCGTTTTCACTAAAGAAGATTTGGAAGATTTTCCCCCAAATTGTGTTCTCCACACACCTCAGGTGTCCTCAGTGATCTTAATGCCTGACAGCACCCAGCAAGCTCAAGTGTTAAGTGTCACTACTTCCTGTCCAGTATTTGCAGAGTCGTGCAAAAATGAATAAATATTTAAGATCAGGCCGTGTACAGTGAGCTGCAGGTGGATGTTACTGACAACATGTTAAAGACTTTACAAATCGACAAAGGGAGGTGTTTTAGGATCAATGCTAACGCTAATTCTAATTTTGATAAAGATAAAAACAGATAAAAAATAACAAACTGAAGTAATGTACACATAAAATAATCAGGTAGACTTCACATAAAAATTTAGTTTGTTGTGTTTTTTTTATTCATTTTTTTGAAAGTTCACCTTAACTGTAACAAACCGTTAGCTTGCAAAACTGCTCTTGTGCACTGAGCCCATTTGGCAACTAGATTTTCCCTGTATGGGTTTATTTGTTAACTTTTTAGGCATATATTATCATTCTGCCAAGTATTTGAAATAAACAATATAATCGGCCATCTATAGACCTGACGGGATGACACTGTTTTAAATGCAAGGGATGGAAATGTAACTGTGAAATAGAATAGGAATGGATAAATAAATGCAGCTAACATTAGGAACACATCTATACCTATCTATTCAACCAATAGTTTATTCAATGCTGCAATAAAATGTTTGAAAGGCCCCTGTAATCACTATTTGTTTGTACTTATAACCAGCCTCTCTTCATTTGCTTTGGCAAAATCGCTGTACCCCTTGGTGTGAGACTAAGAAAGCTTAGACATGTTGGAAAGCTAAAATGTGTTTTACATATTGGCTCTTAATCCCAACAGCGCCTTATAATTGGACTCCATCACATTTGGGCTTTGATGCACTGTACTACTTGATAAGCAGAAAGCCTTGCCAGTCTCAGCGGACCACACAGAGACAAAGAGCTTTAGGGAACAAAACACTTATTTGTTGTAACTTGTCCTCCAAACGATTGTGTACTGCACTTAAAAACAAGGATCCCCTCAAACTGTACTCATGCCAGCCTTCAGTGAGGGCATATATATTTTACCAAAGGCGCAAATGCCATCTCTATAACTGTAATTCTATCACTTTCTGATTAAAAATGTCAGAGAGGCCCTGGAGGTGACAGATTGTCGGGATCGCTGGCATCCCGGGGTATTTTTGGTGCAGGGACAGGTGCAGCGTGCCTTGGAGACTTGGATTGGGGAGTAGTGTGCATGATGGAGGGTGGGGACAGGAAAGTAGGGGAAGCACGGGGGAACGGAAAGAAATGTGCTGCTTATGGATGGCCCAGGGCTACAGCCTACATCTACCTGGGCCTGGATCCAGAATACATGTGTGTCGAGGCAGAGAGGAAACTCATATTCAGGTAATTCACTAAGGCGCAGAGGAAATGTAGTTTCTTTGTGTTCTTTGGTTTTTCGCTCGTGTGGTCTCCTCGGAGTCTGATGCCCAACCTAAATCTCTCTTCTTTGGCTTTCGACTGGATATCTGAGTGCATATTCCACAACTGTCCAAACTTTGCCAAGAATAACAAGGATAAGGAACGCTGCATGGGTTTAAAAAAAGATGATCAAACACAGGTGAAAACACAGCTCTATCTGAGTAAAAATGAGTAGCTAAAGTAGTTTCCAATGACAAAAATCCACTCCACTCTGTGCGTATGTTACGTCTATTGCCTTGGATTTTTATTTAACATAAATTGTGTTTTTCGCATCTCGTAATAGACAGCTTTCTCTTGTCCAAACTTAATATTTGGAGGGAAATTAAAAGGTGCACTATGTAACCTGTGCCTGGAATATTTCACAGTATAGCAGAGCATCTATTATTCAACTATAGACTATCTACTTTTAAACTTGTCCATCTTGCTAAAATTAGCTTAAAAATCTTACCGTGAGAAATGTCACCAGATCTGGTCTTGTGATGTGTTAGTGTGTCCTTCATGGAGAAAGAAGTGTTTAAAGCCATACTATGGAAATTTCAAAGCAAAGTAATAACATCTTTATGTCATAGACCTTGCAGCAGAAAACTTAACAAAGCGCACTTTTAAAAACATTGCAAGAAGGATATACACTCTGTTCTTAAGGATTCATTGATCAGTGTCCTGTAACATTAACACTCCCAGTTCCCTGCATAATACAAAGAATCTATCCAGTTCTTTCTGCACCTGTGGACTGTATCGGATAAAACCTCTACAATGAAAACATAGAAGGTCTTCAATAGAAAATGTAAAATCAACTGACTGGTTTAGCGCCCAGCTGTCACATTCTCCTGTGAAATGATTTGTATAGATACACTACATGACTAATAAATAGATAAAATATGATCAAATGTTATTTCTGTGTCTGTAAGAACACTAGGCCCACTTTACAATGGTCGGTGGCTCCAGGCCGTGCTCCAGGACACATATGTCTAGACAGAGGCCCAGTTCGAGGCGTGATGGTAAAAGGTAGAGAGTGGTATTTTTGTGAGAGACGGCTCCCAAACCCGATGTCCGTGATGTCCGTGACAGTGCCAGGACAGGTCAAATATACATAGAGTGTGTGGGGACGAGCAGGACAGACCGTGAGTGCATGGCCCTCTGCATGGAGCGGATGACGCATGCTGTTGAATCAGACCCAGACAAGTGACAGGGCATCAGGGCAAATACAGGCACAGGAGCAGACGTGCTGGTGAACAAAATCAGGACCCCTGCCTACCCACAATCCATCTGTGCACACTGCTATCACTCTGATGTGGAACTCAGAGGGCCAGACATGCTTGAGTTTTGGAGGCTGAGGCTGTTGGAATTGTTAAACTTCTTCTGCTTTTTCTGTCCTGATGCTTTAGGATGCTTTTCAGGCTTTTAACTATGGGCCTTAAACGGACAAAGTACATTTATTCACATGTGTTCCTGGTTTATTTATTTCATCTGTAAGTTAATGGAGACATGTGTAGGCTGTGAAGTAGCAATGTACACTTTCATTGATTACAAAAAATCTAGAATACAGAGCTATATACAGAGTTTTCCAAGAGATTCATTTACGTAGATACAGTGTGAAAAATCTGATCTCTGCCAAGTTTGTTTACCTGGTTGTCCACTGAAGCGTCTGCAATATTCTATACACACTGTTTAGCAGCTACAAGAGGAATGCAGACTTTAGGATATATATTTTAACACAAAGACACGAAGATAAGGAGAAAAATAAGGTTGTCCAACGGACCAAACTTGTACTAATATCCAAGATGGACAATGGTATTTTAATCAGGGTTAGACAGTTAGCAATACGTTCATGGGCTAACTCTATATCATCATTATACGCTAAGACTCAATTGTGACCTGACAATTACAATCACACAAGCTGACGATGACACAAAAACTTGCAAGCTGCACGATGGCTCCTGTCTCTCAAAGCGTCATGGGGGATTGTTTTCACGTGGTGTTCCAAAAGCAAAGATGGCAGCCTCCATATCAGGAAGCAATGCTCATTGGCTTCATGCCCCAATGAGCACACGCCATAGGGATAAATAGGCCCCCATTTTGAAATCAGTTCTATGGTCTGGACAAGGACCATAAAAGGCCTCCAAAAAAATCCTCCTAATCACAGCCTCTAATTTGTACCAAATCACTTGTTGACTGGCTTGTTTGTCAGTCCTCTGTGTTATTTTTATTTTCCTTCTTGACTCATTACCCACCATGTTTATTTAGACACAACTGTTTCCCTTAGTAATCATGCCCAATGAAATCAGGACAGGATATGGTTCCATCCCAAAACGTCTTTGTAGTGTAAGTGTCAAAGCGTAGGGTCTTTGCTGGCAGGGCAACAGTTCACCACATACAAGAGGAAAAAGGTTGTGTTTCCCATTTCATTAAACAGTATAATTAAAACCACGCCTCCTACTGCGAGGCGTTGTTGACTTTATATGTACAGTACGCAGATGATTGTATGTGCCCCCCTGTGTAGTCATGACAACCCTCAGAGCTCTCTCGCACATGGACATAATGACATGTCACGGAGCGAGCGGTGTGCATTCACCGGCCATTGCCTCTGGTCATGGAGACAGGAAACTCATCAGGGGCGCAGAGCAGTCTTCGGAGATTTCCCTCACTTTTCAAACGCGCGTCCTCCTCCTTCACACAGATGACAGCCGGCAGGACACTGTGCCTTCTGTGGCCACGGTTTGGTCAAGTGTGGGCAAAATCCATTTCAGAGATGTGGGGAGGATAAGCAGAGCAACAGGATAATCCCAGATTATTTCCATGGGGATTGCTTTGGATAGCGCAATCAAGTGCCTTAGATAAAATGCTCTAAAGTGACCTGCCCACTTTAGAACGCCGACACCCCCGACCCTCTGATGACTCCAGCAGGAAACATATTTGAGTTTGCCAACAGGGATTTAGAGATCAGCAATTAGAGATGATTGGCACACAGACCAAGTTTGTCTAATGCATCAATATTCTACTATACCACTGGTGTGTAGGATTTCAATTCAGGATATTTTTCACTGTCTTATTATTGTTACTTCTTATTATAGTTAAAGTGTAAAGAAATTTCTGAGTGGTTTTAACACATTATTCACACTTTAAGCCAAAGTATTTGACAATGAGATTGGAAAATGTCATATGCCACATGTCCAAAATGTCCTGAAAAATGTTTTGTTATGTTAGCAATTAAATCCAGTCAAAATGACTGAAATTAAGGCAAGACTCTATAAGCCCTTTTTTTGGTCTGTTGTCTCTCTCAACATATTGGCTTTCATGTCAAAACAACTAACTAAAGATTTTTTAGTATTTCATTTAATCCACTTTGTCCCAAATTTCTATAGGAATTTATAACTTATACATTATATAACAAAATACATTTTAAGAAAACTAAGTACAGGGGTGTGGGTGGGGATAGGGGGTAGATGAAATCAGAAATTTCTGAGCAGACAAGCCACAGTTCATGGACAATACAGAATCACTCAAACATGCAGGAATCGATCAAAAACAACTCAGAGTAAGATAAAGACGAAGAAAGACTGTTACAATAGCACTCATTAATGTTGAGTTTGGATAATATCTTTAAATTAAACAAGACGCAAAGATTCAAAGCTGTTTAAGGCAAGAGACAACTTTTAGCAAACATTTCAGCTTTATGTAACCAGTGTCAGACATGTAGAAAAAAGTGCAAATAAATTATTGATCCCCTTCACATCGATTAGCTCAACAAAGAGGTCTGACACAGCCGCTGCTCTCTCCACATCCGACTTTCCTGGCTTTCTGCTGTCAGTGCGCCCCGAGCCAACCAAACAGCGCCTTTCAAAGTCATTAGTCCTGATGTGATGAACTCATCTAAGGGCTCATAATGGCAGGGAGAGATGTCCTGCTCTTCCCCATATACGCCGCATGATAAAGAGTGTAATGAAATCAAAATAAATTGCGAGAGTGTGTGTCGGCGGCAGAACGTGTCCACAGAGGACGGGGGCAGCAGCTGTGCATGTTTGGCGGAGGTTTTTTTGGGACAGAGCCAACACAACAAACATCGCACAGAAATACACACTCACACACACAACAGGTGAGAACTGGGAGAGAGACACATAATAGACACTGGGCTGGAGACGAGGTGAACCGCTAACACAGTACAAAGAGTTTAACCTCAAATTGCACCAAAACAACACGTGGAACTTTGAACTACATGAGCAGAAAGATATCTAATTGTTGTTTCCCATCATGAATAATTAGGCATTTGTTGATACATTTTGAGAGTTATTGTGAAGCTCACGGGAGACTGGATAAAAGTGGCTGGCCCTCTCCAGGTCTGTGAGAGCTCCTGCCCCAAATGGAGGAGTTCAAGTGTCTCATGTTCTTCGAGTGAGGGAGGAATGGAGCATGATGGGGATGATGTGGTCGCTGGATCGGACTTTTGAGGTAAAGCCGGAATTCTGTCATTTCTGTCTTCACTGATGCTCTTTGGGTAACGACTGAAAGGACAATATTGGGAATACAAGCAGTCAAAATGAGTTTATTCCGCAGTGTGGCGCCCCCATGGAGATGAGAAGAGATGAGGAGAGGAGTAAAGCCACTGCTCCTCCACATCAAGAGGAGGGGGGACCGAGGATTGCGTCTCTCGTCTGGCCTGGGAACCCCTTCAGGTCCGACCAGAGGAGCTGGAGGAAGTGTCCGGGGAGGGCGAAGTCTAAGTCCCAGCTCTGACTGTTGCCCCCATGACCTGGCACTAGACAGAGCAATGTACAGAGCATTGTGTTGAGATAGTTCATAACTTTTATTTGGTAGATCGTAACACAAATTGGATTAAGCACCAACGATTTAATGTTTGACTGCAGTAACTCCTGACATTGATCAGTAAATAAATAACTTGTTTAAAGCTGTCTTAAAGCAACCAGCAAAACTGGAAGTACGTATTAAAATGTGTTGAACTACTTCCAAGCTCTCACTGTTATATCTACTATGAAAACTACTGTATCCACAAGCGTTCATTTTTGGGCTTTAGAAAAACTTTTTTCAGATGACAAAATGAAACTGCCGACCGCCCCAAGCACAGCTAATCAGAATGCTGCTTTTGGCTCTTACTTCTGGTTTGACGACACATAAAATACTTAGAAGTGCTGCTTTTAAAAATCTTTTTGGGAAAAAGCAACATTTTCTCATTTATTAAAAGGAGAAAAAAGTCAGGTCCCCCTGCTTTAATGTTATTGCTTTGATACATGGACTTTTCATAGCAAACAAAAGTGAAACAGCCAAAACAACAATTACTAAACTTTGCTATAAACATGCTTCCACTTGAGTACGTCTAGAAATATTTATTACATCCAGTGATAGAGAAAACCTAATGCTCACCATTGTGTCACGTTTAACTGTAATAAATTGTTGTGGGAGTAAAGTTGTCTGGGGTAAACACAAACAGTTTAAATATTTAATTGTTGTGGTCTCTGGGGAGAGCCTCGTAAGAGCCGGAAGTTATTCTCCACTCAAAACATTCCACCACTTTAACTCATATCAGTGCATTTTAAACATTTATTCTTAAAAAAAAAAAAAGATTTAGCAGCATCAGTTTCTAAGTATGAAACTGTATTCACATTCTATGCTTGTAAAACAACATCAGACTGTAAGGTGTAATCCGTGGCGCCTTATTGGGACACAGAAGTCTGCTTTGATCCGAGCCTCCCTGACTCCTGCTCACCTGCTGCATTCTGAGGAGGCCCCTGGGTCGGCACACATTCATGTGCTGGGGCTGTGATGATGAAGAGCGGGAGCCAGTGCACTGTGGGGAAACTACATCTGAGCCATATGGAGTATTATACGGGGGTCATGGGGTCAACGCATTCTACAATTTTATCCAGGTGCAGGACGGCAGCCCATTTCTGTCCAAGCCTGGAATCAAATTTTCACATTAGCATCAAAACTCCTAAAACTTAATATGGATGGTGACAGCATCCGAGATGACTTTAATGGTGACATCAAATGGCTGTCCACTGAATACAAAATACATCCTCTGTGTGAAAATGGGTCACAATATAACTGTGGTAAAAACAAGGCTCAGCCGCTAACTCAGGGGTCATGCAACGTGGGACTTTATGATGGAAAAATATACAGGGGAAATCAAATGAATATGACACCGTAAACACACATGATACAGAGGACAGAAGGATTTTTTGTTGTTGTATTAATATTATTATTATTTAAAAGTTTTTTTTCTGGCCTGAAGTTCATTCAATAAACAGTTGTAGAATGAAGAGGGGAGAGAGGACATAAGCTGTGTTTTCAATAGACCGGTACGATTAAAAACACTTCAGAATCAGATTCAGATCTGATTCTGATTCTGAGGTGGAGTGGTGTGGCCTGAGGTGTTTCTACTACTCCAAAGTGAACCGTGCCGACCTGTTTGAGGGTCTAAAGGAAGCCGCTAGAGATACCAGCTCCAGTGCGAGCTGGCTCACTTTAGAGCGAGATGGCTGGACAAGACAGAATATAATCCTTCCTCACCAAATTCTAAATTGACCCTTGAAAAAAATTGCCTATTTCCAGTGATGATACCTTTATATTTTGAGTCAACAGAGTCGCAGGATCAGCTGCTAGGATCAGCTGCTTCCTGTTTACGAAGCACAGACCATATTATGTTTCCTGTGCATAATGCATCTAATATTATCCAAATGCAACATATTTCACAAATAGAGGTTAAAGCATAGCGTAGAGGCACAGAGAAGTAAAATGCATGCAGAAAAAGCTCAAGGCAAAGTGAAGTTTTGTTAAAAGAAAAATATTATGCTTTTTTTTGTTCTTGAGCGCAGTGAATTTGCCATCTCGTGTTTTGAAACAAACAAAATTCCCAGATAAGTGACGTAGAAATGTTTTTGATGCAGATTTTCTGATGAACATTCGTCAAAACAGCGTGAATGCAGCTAAATGCAACTCCAGGTATGTGTTTGATGATTACATTATTAGAACATGGTTAAAAGCTCAAAAAAGTCACTGTAGCAGAATATGTGTCCTTCAATTCTAACCTAGCCATGTTTCACAAAAGTACAATTAATGATGTGAGTCACTGAGTTCTGCCTTATGATGTTGTGTTATGTTTGGGTGATGTCAGCTGTTCATGAAGCAGACCACTGTGAGCTGAACCTCTGCACGGAAACACAGTCCGTCATGAACCGTCAATTGAACTGTGGGGGGTCTGGGGGGCCAGGTCTAGTCAAAACACTATAGAGACAGTCAGCAAACAGTTGAGGTCGGGACGTGAACCCAAGAAGCCACTTGAACCTTTCTCTAGGTATAAGGTCCATTTCAGGTTGCCTGGGATACAGACTCGACGCTTCTTTATTTCTTTGCGACAAAGAGTGAGTCTGGGCTCCACGTCCTCCGTCGCGCCTCGTCTCAAACAGAACAGTCTCAGCAGAACTGTGCAATAAAATGAGTTTATTTCAGTGAAACGTGTGAAACAGTGGCACCTTTCATTTAGAACAAAATCAAACTTCTCTCAGTGTTTTGTGCTCATTGATTGTGTTTTTCACTCCCCTTTCCACTCCCCAAACCCAAACTAGTACAACATAAGCTAACAATCTATCTAGTCTATCTAATATTTTTGTTCCCACGACTAAGCACAGTGTGAAATGAGTCTCACTACATCAGTCTCACAAAACAGTAAAAAGAACAAATGTTAAATTGTTGTTAATATTATTTAGTCACCATTGATGTGTTCTGCTCTGTTCACACGTTCAAAGTGAAAAAAACCAAATGTGAGAACACTTACCAATTTTACTGTTCCAACATACTGTGTCTCATTATTTTTACTTCCTCCATTCTCATCATCACAACAGCGACAAACAAAAGCTGGATACAAATCAACATTATGTCTTGGTGAAACACATTTCTCGGCACAAACAGTCCACTTTAAATAATGCCACATTAAATCTCTCCGGGCTTCAACTCCGGCCTGTTGGCAGTTCTGATGTGAAGGTCAGGAAACGCAGTTGTGGATGTAAATGACAATGAGACATGAATCCTGATGAAACAGAAATTAAAATAGTCTTTGGGGAAGTCTTCATACAATCACAAAATGCCAATTTATGTGTTGACCTTTTGGCTTTTTACTCGGTCGACTATGTTACTTTTCTGAAGGGGTGTACACTTTGTGCTTGTCTTCATGGAAATGTGATATAGTTTCCTCATTATGGCATCAAGGGCTGTCAAAAATCAGATACTAATCGATACTAAAACTATCAAAACTAGACACTCGTTTGTTGTATTGATACTGAAAAAAAAACACATTAACAGGAGAAAGCCTGAACAGTTTTAGAATAAGCGTCATCAGGACGTGTAAGACCACATGGTAACATAAATAAAGTACTATTTTGTCCAAAAAAGAACATTTTCTGTGTTTCATTGTATTGATTAAAAGAATACATGTTTTTCAAGGTATTTTTTGAGCAATAAAACCTGTTTTTGATGGCTATTGCAAAACTATGGAATATTCCAGGAAAAGCAATAACACACACTGAGACAAACAAAAAATAATTGTTCTAGTAAAGCTGACTTTGTTTCACCTAAAAACAGTTATTGTTCAACATTGAATTGCTTAAAAGCTTCAGATTATTTGTTTAATCAAAATTGGTGATTATTCAGATCACAACACAATCGCAAGAACTAAAAAAAAACAATAATTGTATGAATCATAAGAGGCAATGAGTCATTTCTGTTCAAGCTATTCTCCAAAAAAGTCAAAACTGTATGTAAAATGTTACAATATCATAACTTTTTCATTTAGAATGTTTGATTAGATAAACTTTATGACCTGCGACAGAAAGAAAATTAAGGATTTTGTTTGGTCAAAGTGCTGACAATCATGAATAATGCTGAAATCGCGATATGTTTCTTCTCACAATAATCGTAACACTAAAATGTTATATTGTGACATCCTTCAGCCACACTGAAATAAAAACATTCAAATCCAGTCCTTGCGATACTCTCCGGCGGTGCAGTGGTTTAATCGTGCACATTTGTGGTTGTTATCAACTCAGCTTTTAGGGGTTTGCTTCCTGAGTTCGACCTTTTGCTGAATGTCTCGCCCTGTTTGCCCTCATTTCACGCTAAATCTGTCCAATAACCAAAGCCTTCAGGCCAGAAAATCTTCAAAAAATATGTTGTCATTGTTGTTTAATTAAATTATTGCAGACACAACCAAGTGAGAACAACTTTTTCTTTGAAGAGTTTGCACTAAATCGATTTTATCCTGGCTCTCTTTCTTTCATTTCACTGTAATTTGCATAGCTTCTCTTTGTTTTCCCAGTTTGAGAGCTAACATGCTGTCGAACACGAGAGCGTTGTTACTGCTCCTCTCTGCACCCCTCTCTGCTGACGACACTCAGACGAGGAGATCGTCTTCTAAAGCCATCTGTGGACGGGATGCATCCTGCCTCTTTGTCATGTCAAACTGTCAAATTCATCTGGTCTAGTTAAAGTGAAACTCTCTATCCAGCTGCATACCCCAGCACTTCTCCGGTGCACTGCCTAGAAGCAATTTTGGACACAGCCCTGAAGAAACTGTTTTTGGAATGACTTTAAAAGATTGTCTGAATCAGAAAAAAGTTTTATTGCCATTGAGCGGAATTCACAAACTAGGAATGTGCTTTGGCGATATGGTGCGGCATAAAACAATGAATGATAATAGTACAATATAAACTATGATCAAATAAAAGGCATCCATAAAATAAGGTGTCAGAATAAAAAGAGACTTTCACAAACCATAAAGTCGTGAAGTTTCCAACATTATACATTCATGGCAATAGACTCTTTAAAGCCTGTAATATATCAAATCAAATCAAAACAATTTATTCTTGTTACACCCAAAATCACAACAGTTGCCTCGATGGGCTATAGAATGCAGTTTAAATAAACAATGTTCACTAGAATTTAGCAATTGACCCTCCTTCTCAGCAAGGAAAAACTACAAAAACCCTGTGGGAAAAAGTGAGTGCAGAGAGAGATCCTCCAGGCAAATGGGAACTGGTCTACAGGTCAGGGTTGTGTGATGGGAGGGTTGTCACTGGAGCAGCCATCGTAGTGTCTGAAACACCCGAAGGAAGTGGGGAAAAAGAAAAACATGTGGACAGCAATGAACATGAACAATGAAGTGAACTAGAATCTTAAATATTGTTGATGGAAAGTAAAAGAACCAGAGGACAGTGTTCAAGCTGTCATACTTCCCCCAGCAGAGTTGTTCCTAGGGCCGCTTAGCTAAAACTGTAGGTTTTTATTTCTGTTCCTAACTGGCCTGACCATAAGCGCTTTCAAAGAGGAACGTTTGAGCCTTAAATGTGGAGATTGTGTCGGCCTCTTTAACATGAACAGGAGCTGGTTCCATAACACAGGATAACAGAATATATACTCTAAAGGGGTTAATAAGCACCAGTTATTTGTTTACTTAGACAATTACTAGAATTTGTAGATGGCTTATAATACCTCATAAATCTTAATAAACCATTGCCAAAGACATGAATGTGTTAAAAATAAAAATGTTTAGTGTTTATTAATGCAACATAACTAGTTTAGTAATTAACCTTACTTTGAAACTTTACTTAATTATACAGAAGACTAAAATCATCAGATATAGTCTTTATTTTATTTAAGTGACCACCAATCAAACGTTTAGTTTATTATCTATTTCATTACTTTATTATTTATTACTTTTATTAACCCCAAACAAGGGTTCTCTTATAGTTTTGCTGTGAAAGTTCAGTTTCTATCACAAAACCCCCATACCTTATAAAGCTAATGAACTGAAATGTGTGGATTGTTGTTACATTATTTTTGAAGTAAGATATTCATCTTTGCCCTGTGGTGACATTACATTTTTACGTTTTTAGGAAATACACTTCTTTACCCATAATCTTTTATATTTTCTTTGAATTGATTTTTATGAATGGTAGACTACAAAATTGAAACTTTCATCATTATATTATTATGAATAGAATTTTCTAAAGGCTAAAAATGTTGATTTTGAAACTGTGACAGGAGGAAGTATTAAAGCCTTGCTAACTCATTCTGCTCTCACAAACCCTTTGGTGCATTTTTAGTTTTACATGCATGGATTTTTGAAGTCCAAGTCTACTTTAGGCATACTTTTGCAAATAGAACGATCAGAATCAGAAGCACCACAATCAAAACCTGTTTTTTTTCTTCCACAGACAAAATGTTGAACGCTGATGTCTGTGCTGTATAGAAATAAAACAAAATGTATGAAAGGCTATATATGGTGCTCGCATACAGTACTTTACCTCCCTGGTCCTCAGCTAAACCTATTGTATCAAAAAGCCAGGAAGTCATCAGGGATCGGCAGAGGAGATCTTCTTTGTCGGGCGCAGAAGGAGAATAGAGCTTGATGAATAGGTTTTCATATTCGTAATTGGTCGTGGCTGGTGTCTAGTGTTCTGTGCGTGCTTATCACAAATACACACTGTGATAATGCACCGTTATCTCAATCCTCCAAACACACACTTGAACTGAGGTTATTAGACAGTCAAATAGCCCTTCACTGTATCCACATACACCAGTGTCTCTTGGCATCACAGCTATTAAAGAAATTATGATGCGATAGAAGCACAGAATATTATTACTTTCCTTTAAAGGAGTTGAAGAGTCTTGGCTTGTAAATACATGATGATGACGTTGGATAAACCAATCCTAAAGTGACCCTGTTCGATCGCCTGGCCACTTGTCTCTTTTTGTTAAATACTATAACTTTTCAAGATTATTTTGCACAAAGTTTAACACTTTAATCCAAGATGCCATTGTTGTAGTTGTATATATACATATTCAGCTAAATTGATTTTCATGAGCTTAAAACTATATTGTTTCAGTGCTCAGTAAAAGTTTTTACCATAACTCCTATCCCCGCCCACAACCATCTAAGACGGAGGTGGCTGGTAGAATGGTGCAGCCTTGTGTCGTGATCAGAGATGGGTGTAGAGTAGCCAAAATACAGTATGCACAAAGTTTAGTTCAGTACGCTGCTTTTAACAGGAAAAACAAAAAACATGTCTTTGCTTTGGCTTCCTGCCCATTTTAGAATTGATTTTAAGATTTGGTTTATATTTAAAGCCTTGAATGGTCTGGCCTCACAGTACATCCACATTTACACTCCAGCGCGATCTGAGGTCCGAGGGCCAGATCCAGCTCCTGGTGCCTAAGACGAGACCTAAACCAGGGGGGCGGGGCCTTCTGAACGGCCCTCACAGTGGAGTGTTTTAAGTCTTGTCCTCACACTTATATTATAAAATTGTTTCCACCGCGTGAGTTGTGTGAACTGTTGTCTTTTATGTATTTTTTTCATGTATTTTATTTATGTCTATTAGTCTATTTTATTGTTTAGTTTTTACTCTGTTTTTTTTTATGGGTTTCATTGTTTCTGTTTTATTTTATGGTTTATTTATTGTGCTGTTGATTTTATTTCACTACGTGCAGCACTTTGGAAACAGCATCACTTGTAAAATGTGTCATGGAAGTAAGGTGGATTAGCATTACTTTAATTGATATTCAAGGAAAAGTAAAACGTACTTGGAAACTAATACTTGAGTACTGAGTAACAGTTTAAACCTAAAATACATTTAAATTTGAGTTAATGCAATTGGACTGACAAAACATGAAGTAATGCACAGTTTAAGGTTATGGACAAATCATATCAGAAGGTAAGGTGAGAGTTTGAAAAGTTTCATGTTATACTTTTTATTTTATTTTATTTTTTTTACACACAATGGGAAGAGCAACCAAAATCTTTACTCAAGTAATAGTACTGTTACTTCAAATAAAATGACTCAAGTAGTAAAAGCATGCTGTCAGAAAACAACATTTCTTCAAGACGTTACTCAAGGTCTCATGGTATTATCAGCACTTATTTTTATTGTTAGATCAATATGGCACTTTACAATGAAAAAACAGTAAAACTAAAATAACAATCTACGTGTGATAATCATTAACACGTTCCATGCTAACTGGACTTTTATTCTTATACCACCAACAACAGAAAATACCAACACTTGAAGCCAAAAGTACAATACTACTCTTTTTTTTGTTACGTTTGTTACTTGGATTTTAACTAAATGTCATCTCCATTGCTTTTCATCTCCGACTTACATTCAAAATAAATGTATTCAATCGTCGCAAATGATCCGCTCGCTTCACACCCGACACATCCACAGTCTCTTGGCGCTAACATAAAACTAAACTCCTGTGTTGTTTGGAGCTCAACTGACCCACATTTTTGTCGCTGAGGAAGCCTTGACAACTGCCAGGCACAATTGAGCCCAGCCGTCTTGAAAGGCAGCAGCCCCTGTAGCACCACCTGCAAAGAATTCATGCTCCAAGAGGTGCTTGGAGAAAATTCACTTCACTACTATCGGCCCGTGTGCCATTAGCTCAGATTTATTCTTATGTCTGTCACGGAAACAAGCATGCCTCCTCCGTTTAGCCCGAGCTGAACCGCTGGAGTTTTAAAAGTAAAGCTTGGTGCATTAACAGGTATAGTGCAACAAGAAGTACTCTGTAGACTTGACTGATATTCAGGCTGTTGCTACCACTTCATACTTGTTATTTTAGTCAAGAACAATATGACAAATATGGGTCTATAGCTTTCCAACGGTAGAAGTGTACAAGTCAAAGTTTTTCAATCATTTTTGTCAGCATGTGTCCCGAGTCTTAAAATAAAGAAATAAACGTTGTTGTTGGTTCTTGGGCCAAAACAACTGCATTCATACACCTTCATTATATTGCGTCCACTGCAGAAAAAAAACAGACTTCGGGGAGGCATGGGTGCGGCATTTGTACTCAATTAAAAGTGAAAATAAAGGGTGAACATAATCAGATCATAACGTAAATAGTCCTGTGTTTTAGAGAGACTTGAAGACAAGCAGAGCTGCTTTTAATGCTATTCTCGGAGTTATTAAATTTCAAGCAGTGTGCCAGGGAAGGTAATGCCAGGTGCGCCCTGAAAAAATGTCCAATTTTAGTTCATTTAAACACATTCACACATGGATTTAATGGAATTAACAATTTTGGAGTGTCCTGATAAATGTTTGCACCAAGAAAGAAAGCCAATCAATATCGCCAAATTAAAGAATCAGACAATGGTGTGGACAGAATACCATATTTTATAGCAATTTTCCTGTTTACTGAAAGGTCTGCTCTGGTAAAGTTGTAGTTGTAGTAGGTGATGTGCCATTTTCAACCAGAAAACTGTGCCGTGGCTTCCTGGTTCTAGTCAGGACACGAGTAGTAGTCTAACCTACTGGAGACAAATGCATGGATAAGTCTCTCCAAGTCCGGTTTAGACATTATACCTTCGGCGATGTTTTAGATGGTAAAAGGCTGATGTTATTGATTTGTTGTGGCTGTCGAAATTCATGTCTGAGTCCATTATTATCCCCAGATTTCTAGATTTGTAGGTTTCAGAGCGAGAGACTAGAGGTGACTGCTGACACTTTGTTTCTGCCAGAGATGATGATTTTAGTCTTCAGAAAGTTGTTTCGCATCCACACACTGATCTGTTGGATGCAGTGACAGAGTGAATCCACTGGTCCATATTCACCACAGAGTGTCGTCTCCATATTGTGATAAAACACATCAGTATTCCTTCTTATTAATCTATTAATGTGGTGTTTTTGATTTGATTTGTGTAAAAACGCTCAATAATATAAACTGACTTTTGCCTGGTTTCTTCGACGGATAAGGGTTGATTTTGATCTGATATTTAACATTTATCCCTATGACATTAACAGAAATAGCATGTCTGTGCTTGTAGTGCGTGTGTGGGCTAGAAGCTATCCCCGATGACCTTGCATCCTCATTATTCTCTGCAGCCTGGCACTTCAAAGCACGCTGTGGGATGACGAGCGGCTGTCTGATGTAGCTCTGATGCTGCTAACCCCTACATATACATGCAGCTTGCTGGCCCCACCAACTTTGCAGTAAGGTTTAGGAGTCTTTAAAGTCCTCCTGCAGGCTGTGTTCCGAGCCATTTCAATAATTCATACAACATCTTGCAGCACTTTTGCTAATTTTAATGGTTTATTCAGAGGGTATCATAGTATAGGACTCCAGCACGTAGGGGGGCTTTTAAAAAGTCGGATTTCTTGTCTTTTAGCTAACGGGGCTTGTTCATGCGTGCTAAATGAAAGTTGAAGCCACTTCCAGCAGAGTTAATGGCTCAGAGCTGGTAGTTGGATGAGTTTAAAGGATGTGGACTATATCCTCATTAAGCTAATATTAATTTGCGTCACGTTCTTGAAAACCAGCTGAGGACATTTTGCTTGCATTAAGCCGTTCGAGCCACAAGTACCAAACTATTTTCTTCACATTTAGATCAACCAGGTGTAACATACGACCACTAACAAGTAAAGTTAATGACACAGATTGTATCATTATGGCACACATTAGAGGTGGGACATACGCCTCGCTGTGATGGAATATATCCAAATAAAGCGCCACAATCGCTAGCACAATCATTTCAACACAGTATTTTATTGAACTGAACTAAGCACTTTTATTATTCTTATGGCTCATTGCAATAACATTTATTATTCAATTTGCTAATGTTAAATTAATTCTGTTTGCCAAGTGGTCCATCACTACTATGTGTTTTGGGATTGTCCTGCTGCACAGAAATAATGGACTGAGATTAACAAAGCGCTAAAGACTGTTTATGACATCGCTATCACACTCTATTTCAGAGTTACGCATTTGGGCCTTAAAACTCCTGCCATCGACTCGGTGAATGGATACTTTAGGAGCATATACAAAAACTGAACCAACAATCAAGGACTGGACTCACATTATACTTGACACACAAATTCAGACATAATTTTAAAATTGACAACATCTTCTGTTTGCTCTTCTTTCTTCTCTCTCTCTGGTTGTTCTGTTTTTTTGAGTTTTTCTGTTCTGTTTATAACGTTTAAAAGCTGAAAAACAAAAATACCCCCAGTGTTTGTACATATTTATTTGGCTACATGTTAAAGCTGACTCTTCTTAATTTGATTCGACTTCAAATAAATAGTTGAGAAGGATTACCTCCTCTTGTTGTCTTTTTGAAGAGAGCAAAATTGGCAGTTCTACATCCACTGTGTTATTGGGCAAGACACTGCACCCATTTTCAGAATCAGATTAAGAATTAATTTGTCATTTCAGTCTAAATGAGGTCCAGGTTATCAGCAGCATAAACTAGTGTAATAAATAGATTTTAAAAACACTGTCACTATCAATCCTTCTTATACTCTTAATCAATAAAGTGCATCAAAGTTAGTGTATGTTTGTGGATTTGTGCATCAAGAAATGGCAGCCTCACTTCCATCACTGAATTTAAAGACTTTGAAAAGAAAGAGAAAAGACAGAATATGTTAAGGCTTGTAAAAATAGGACCACAAAGCTGACACCAAGGGCAAAAAGTTTATGGAGGTAATTTATTAAGAAAGTAAGTTCTCAGAGTGCAGGCTTGGCAGAGGGCTTGGCTTGGTCCAGTGGGGGACTCAGAGCGGGCGAGAGATCTACAAATGAAAAGACAAAGTTAAAAGAGTTCTTGGCTTAACTAGAATAAACACTGGGCAAAACTCTAAAGCGTTTGGTGGAACAATCTGGCGATGAGTGGAGATGAGCTTGGAGTTTCACTGATGAGGAAACAGTTGTGTCTAGAAGTGAAACAAAGACCACACACGAGAGCCAAACACAAGACCATAACAGAATAAAGCTGGGGCATACTTCAAAACATGAATACGTATAATATGTCTAACTATTTCCCATCTGTCACAAGGACATATATCCTGCCACTGTGACTTTTTTGAGCTTTTAATCATGTTCTAACAATGTTCCATCGTCAAAAAACATACCTGGAGTTACATTCAGTGTTTTGAGGGATGTTCATTTGAAAATCATCCCCCCTCTGAGCATCAAAAACACTTCAGGCTTAACTTCCTTGATCAGTGACGAATTTTAGATTTCATACGTCACTTATCCGAGTCCTTAAATCATCACCGTTTGAACACGATAACAACACAATAAAAACCTGAACATTGTGTGTCTGAAAGTGCTAACATAACTAAATTGTGTATAGCGTTGGGCGCCATCTGCTGGCTGGATGCACTCAGTAAATGTCATTGCACATAGCAGATATATCCTTTCATTTAGTCCATAATAAACTTTTTCTTTTTCAAAACATGAGACAAGGTACTCAAGAACATGTTTAAAGATATAATAAGAAAAATGCACAATATTTTTCCATTACTATTCACATGCATTCATTTTTTTTTTTTTTTTATCCCTAGAACAGCTTTAGAACAGCTTGTTCAGACAGAAAAATGATCAGCTCGCATCCCAAAACATCATAAACTATGGAACCACTTAGAGTTGCATTTAGCTTCATTCATGCTTGTTTAATGAATCCTATCTAATGAGTCCTCTCACTCTGGGCCTCAGAAAACACCAAATTTCCCAGATTTATGATGTCATATGCAAAGCTCTAAGATTTTTTTTAAGTCTATAAATCATCACCAGACTCTGTCAATCATTACAATTTCATGGCTGCATTAACACGTTGGAGGTCTGCTAGGATCTGTTCATCTCACTCCTCTGTAGCCAATAAATGGAGCCAAAAAGTTTTTTGTTGTTGTTGTAAAAGATGAGATGCCAAACTGAAGGTACTATGAGCATATTTAAAGGCCAATAATAATAATAATAATATACCTAAATAACAGTGAATTTATATGATACATTTTGATAATCAACATTATTACAATTCCCAAAATGGTAGAATAAATGTCTTATATCTGCAGACATCCTTCATTGTTGAACTACAGCATTCTGTATTAATTTCATGAAATTAATAGGAGCACACTTTTTCACATCCTGGTTTTAATTTAGGACGGCCGAACACTGTCTATCAGGGCAGAGTCCTCCTCTAAGCAAATGTCACAGTATCACACGGTTGTCTCTTGTCTCCCCCCTCTGACAGGTCGGGTGAGCGGGGGAAGAGGAGGACCTGGTGTGTGCTGGGCTCGTGGGCTGAGAGCTGGAGGCTTCAGCAGCAAACACAGCTGTTACAGTTAGAGTCATGACCTTTTTCATGATGAGGTTAATAGACCAAGCTATTTTCTTTCAGGAATTCAGGCTATTTTTCTGGAATTACATTATCTGTGATTATTTGAGCATGTCTTTGCATCTGCTTTTACTGAATACACAAGATGATTGTCACACAGTAGTATTTAACAGTGTCTCACCCACTAACAAGGTGCAAACGGCTTCAAGTGAAGCCTTAAGTGAAATAAAGAACACCTCCTTTCAATGCTTGATCTTGTCTTGTCTTGAATGGAAAACTGGGTATAGACTGAACAAATAACACACAAACACACTCAATAAACTTTAACAAACAAATATGATGGAATATTTTATTGTTATTGGCCTTTAAACATGCTCTTAAGTATCTTGGCATAAGATGATTTAGAACTAAAAAAATACTAAAATACTTCAATGCCTCTGGCCATGTAAGGAACTTAGCTTAGGGCTCCATCCATTGGCTGCAGAAGGAATTACACACTTCCGCCTTATTGATGAAGCTACGCAGTTGAATTGAGCGTGATTTGACAGCGGAAATAATCAAGTCTGGTGATTAATTATGGACTTAAAACAGCACAAAAGAATCACATGTCACTCAATGAAGTAATTCAGCGTTTTTGACAGTCGGAGGGGGAGATGACTTTCTAACCAGGATTCATCCAACTAGCACAAATGAAGCTAAATGCAACTCCAGGCACGTTTTAGCAGAAAGATTCATTCTTACTGGCCAAAATCGTCCGACAAACTTGAAAAGCATCCGACAAACCGAAATCTTCTGCTCTTTTCCTCATCCATTTTATACATTCACACACAGTGCACATAGATATTAAAGGGCCGATGGGTAAAGTGTCTTGCCCAAGGACAACAGTAAGCAATGGTGAGTACAAGAAACTGCCAAAAGGCCATCTTGGTCGTTTTGCAATCACTACTCCTCTTCCTTCACTATGTTTATGGTGTATAATTAGCTCTGTCCAAACATAATTGATTCCTGGTTTATGCTAATGGTATGGATTTGTGGCAGAGGTGAGCAAATACCTATTCATGTTGTCTCTGTGCGTGACATTTAAGAAGCGGCTGAAGAAAGTGTTCGGTTTAGAGAGATAGGAGGAGCGTTCTGCTTGGTCAGGTTATACTTGTACTAAACAGATCAGACAATGAGCAGCAATGAACTTCAGATGTATTTTATCACTGCCTGTTTAGGGACCTTCACTACTGTGCACTCACTGATGGGGCTAAATGAGGTGGCGCTCATGCATGCAGAGCCACAGCAATTAGGTCCCTCCCACCAAGCAGCAGGAAGCACCAGGCACAGACTCACAAGATGGACCTGTTATTTTGCTCAAGTGCATTGAGATGCTTGAGACAATGTAAACCAATCATCACACTGCAATGCTTTCTCCTTTTAATTGATAAAAGTTAAAACTTCCCATTTTAATTGTAAATTTAAAAAAAGTTTGTTACCAGTTATTACAAACATTAAATGAACACCTGAAGCATAGAAGATACCCACAATATCCATTCTCTTCTACAGAAAGGTAAAAGGATTGAACTAACAACCCTGTTTTACTCAAGCAGCCACTGAACAACTCCCAAAAGGAATTCTACTTTATTCCTTTTATTTATTCACCCTGGGCATGAGTGTTCATTTCCCCCTCAAACACAAACTTTCAGTCTGGAGTGCTGGTAATGGCTCGCTGTCAGCGCTGAATGATGGATGTATTAAATAGATGTCCCTCTGGGACTCCACACCTTATAGCAGAGTCAACAAGAATAGATGTTGAGAAAGTATGGTTTGTTATCTCGCTGAAGGCAGCCAATGCCCTCCTTGTGTCAGTCCCAAGCCTCTATATTTAGAAAAGATTGTGTAAAATGATACATATGCTCTGAAATTAATTATATTTTATAATGAATTGTTTCATATTAATAATAAACTACTGTCTATCTAAATTATGTGATATACATTTTGTTATCAGTGCCTTACTTGAAAGTAACTATTCTGAGCATCAGTGTGTCCCCCGTAGACCCTTTCAGACCTGCTGGTGTCACAAAAAGTATCTGACAAAAGCTCCAGGAGACGGTGGGTCTGTGGCTCAGAACCAGCGCAGAATCCACACTTCTTAAATGTCACTCACCTGTCACGCTCCGGCTGAGCGGCTGCCTGCAGCCCAGCAGGACGCTCCTGGCACAAAAGGTACACTCACTCCAGAGAATTAAAGTTTTCCACTTTCCATTCATAATATGAACAAATTACATTTGTGTCACTGTCCACTTCACTTAACATATTGGGATGATTTCTGCGATGAAATATATGTATCAGTTGTTTGTACAGAATCAGTTGACGTTATGAAAGGCAACAAACACATTATTTTCAGCTGGTGCAGGTGAATATACAATGTTTGACTTGGAAATCTCTGCCAAATGTTTGGTTCTAGATGTGGTGGCCAAACTCTGAATCACCGAGAAAATACTGGACAAGACTACAGTAGTTCAGTGACGCTGATCTGATACAGACATACACTGAATTTTCTTAAATTCTTAAATATGGTTTTCCTACCCACTGCCTAAATATTTTCTACAATACAGTATGTCTGTTCATTCACACGATCTCTTTTGTAAATGTCTTCCCCTTCCAGCAATTCTCTCAAATGGCTTCTTCCAAACGGGCCAGTTAACAAAACCTTCACGCCAGGCTGTCGACATATTGTTCCTTATCTCCCAGGAGAAAACACCTGAAACAAAAGCAACACTGTGATGGCTCTATCTCGTTGCTGGCTGCCACTCACACGACACATGCATCAATCACACCGGTCACCCCAGGATCCAGCAGCTCCATGGAAGCAATTTGTCACACATCCTTAGGCGTGTGAGACATGCCGCTCTAAGCATGACGAATCTGACCGAGATGAACGCGCACGATTTATGTTAATCAAGCGCATGTGTTAAAGCAGACACATTATGCTTTTTCACATACATCCTTATTTTACATGTTCATGTAATGCAAAAGAACAGACTTCCTTTTCAGATCGAATTCTCTGCTGTTGGTCTCCTCTCTTCACAGTGCCATTTGATTTCACTGCAGCAAAAATTGGCAGCTTTTACGGTTGTCTATTTTTTTTTTTTTAACTGTGACGTAAAGTTTTTTTGCATGTGTCCCGGAATTGTTCGTGTAATTGCCAGTAATACAGAGCAGTAGATAAGCACAGTAATTTTCTGGGCACTCAAGCCTTAACTGCAGGACACTGCAGGATCACAAAAACATGAATCACTCAAACACAGCTTAACGATGAGTGAAACCCACATGGTTAAAAACACATAAAAGATTATTTTTTCTTAATTTTTCTTCTTTAAAGGGTTCATAATCTACTGAACTGGCTTTTTGGTGTGTAACCTTTCTGTTAATAAAATGTTTCTCTTTTGTAAGAGCTCAAAACTCTCTGTTCTACCTGCTGATGTCATGAGGTGCTCCTCTGTTTTTGAAAGCCCTGTTCATCTCCACCTGGATCTGTTTCCATTGACATTCACCTGTAAATATGGCCACACTCCCTTATCAACACCCGATCCAATCTGGCTGTGGTTCTAGTCAGGTATGGTCCGAGGCATGAACAATATAAGCAAATGTTTAGGGTCACCTATAATAGGGGGCTCTGGTAAAAGACATACATAAGATAAAATGTATTCAATTAATATGTACAAATATGCTCCACACTAAAACACTTGACTATCTCTAGATACAGCATATAAACATGTGATTTAGCCTTTTCAGATTTTTACATTTGCCATCTCTAACTGTAAAAAGAAAAATGTAAATTCTGATGAATGAGCCTGGTCCACAAGAGATCCGGAATCACTTTTTCTCCCCAGTCCACGCCTGATTTTTTTGCCTTTATTTTATTTTACATTCTGTTGTTTGCGTTTATTTTAAACAGTGTGTGTTTTGTGGGCCACAAACAAAGTCTCGTTTAGGGCCTCCAAATACTTAGAAGTGGCCCTGGTTCTTGTGCAGGTTAGTGTCCTTTGGCAAGACACCTCACTCACATTGTCTAGTAATGTAGTGTATGAGTGAGTGGTGACTGGCTGCCTTGCCTCTGTCAGTCTGCCCCAGGACAGCTGTGGCGACTGTAGCTTACACCACAGAGAGTCCAGTGAAAGAAAAATGCACAAAACTGTAAAGCGACTGAAAAGTGCTTTGGACAAGTGCATCATGATTATTATGAACGTGTTGCACATGTGATTGCTTCCACTGTGGCGTCTGATTTTTATTTGATCGTCAGTCTCAAACATTTGCCGAATGTCTCTCCCTATTTCACGCTGCAACTGTCCTGTTTAATAAAGCCTTTGAACAAAAATAAACGTATATTATTATGAGTCAAACAACAAATTGACATAACCCTTTTCCATTGGCATTTTTAGTGTTGGATGCTTGAGATCTGATCATTTGCCTTCAGTTGGAATAAATCAATACAACACTCCAGGGCCTCAATGTAAGCCTTTTGGCACAGCTCTTTACCTCTGAAGTATATTATTCAGTAAAATGTGGCACGTTGAGAGCGTAAATGCTTCAGCTGCCTGTGAAAGGACAGTCAGGGAGGATACATGCCGCCTTTTCAAGAGCGAGTGCGTCCTCAGTGAGCCTCAGTGGAGCGGGCGACTGAGAGGTGCCTGTGATGGGCCCAATTTAATGCTCCATTATGCAAATTGATCATCTCAATTGACCATCGCTCTGGTAATCGTATGGGCTGACTGGGTTTCAGGGACGGGTGGATGTCAGAAAACTCCACATCTGTATCGAGCGGTAAAAAGAAGACAAAGTAGTAATAATAAGAATAAATGTATAATTACTTTCACCACAATGACAACCGTTAGACCTCAGTGCTGCGAAAGTGGTGTAACAATATTCAAATGTTTTCATTTCACTAAAAGGCTTCATGCACAATATTTATTTTGATACCACAATTATACTAAAAAAGACTATTAATAAAAAAAAGAAAAAAATAATAGAAAAAACTTTAATATTAACACATTTTATATTATTTACATTGAGGAAACGTTCCATTTCCATCTTTTTTATTTATTTATTTCTTTTTATAAGGACTTTGATGAATTCTTTTTGATAACTTTTCAGTATTGAGTGGTATCTGAGTCTTAATGCTTCTAACAACTATAGGACAAAGAATCAGAATGCTTTATTGATCCTCAAGGGAAATTGTCCAGTTGCTGCAGCTCCAATAAATAAGGCACAAAAACAAAATCAATCATAAAAAGCTGCTACTGGGAAAATAAAATAGAGGTATAACATTAAAAATGTATCAAATGTAAACAGTACAGTTAAATAGTTATGGAGCATTAAGATATACAGAGTCGTAAAGTCTGTAAAAGCAACAAATAATGTAAAACTAAATCATTAGCACATGAACTGAACAATATGAACAAAGTAAGTGGGCAATCTTTTTTCTTTTGCAGTTAGATCATGCAACTGGATGGTAGTGATATGAAGATTATTTTTGGGCCTGTCAGATGAGATTTACAACTTGAAAATGATTGCTGAAGAAGTGATGCCATCTCCTGTCACCGGGTGTATTGTGAGGTAAAATCTGAGGTCAATTGGCTGTGGATATGAGGAGTGTCGTGTGGCTTCTATGATGCAACTTAAAGCAAGACGCACAAAGAGACTGAGACTCAGGTCAAAAATGTCTGTCATTTAAACGTTGATTGTCAGATGTACTGATGAACCAGCCGCTCAAACACGATGACGGATATCAGTTCATCATGTTCAGCTCGACTCACACGTTTCCTCAGATAGTCTTAATGTTTAGTTCTTAGCAGTGGTGGAAAGTACAAGAGTAAAACTACTGCATTTAATTTGAAGTATCTGTACATTACTTAAGTACCTTTTTTTTTTTTTTTTTTTACAGTGGATACTTTTTACTTTTACGAGCAAGTGTCAATACTTTCTACTCCACTACATTTTTGTGAAATGTGAGTGAAATGTAGAATGTATTTTTCATGTGGATTGAAAGAATATTTGTAGCATTTTAATGGTAACATTCTGGTTTTCAGTTGAAGCCCGAGCTTTGAGCAAACAAAATACAAATTGACCAAAGATCAGCACAATTCTTTATCAAAATTACCACATTTAATTAAAGCTGGTTTGTATTTTTATTATTTTTTTCCCCTAAAGACTATATTGTAAGAGCAGCACTTTGTGACAAAAATGAGACCATTGCTCGCTGTTTGTATCTAATGGAAAAGTATTTTATTCCTCATCAACCAGGAACTGAGAGCTGAAAGCAGCACTCTGATTGGCAGTGCTTGGGGCAGTCTCAAGAGTTCACTGTCTGAAAAAAGCTGTTCTAAAGCTGAGCCTGCGCCTGAAAATTAATGCAAGTGGATATCAATACTGTGCCAAAGGGTTTGTGAGAGGAACCAGTTAGTCACCTTTACTTTCAGTTTTGTGGTGTGAAAATTAAGCATCACAGTTTCAACGCTTTAACAGACAGTTCTCTAAATCCTTGTGGGAAAACTTTTACTTTTTACTCTAAAAGTCTCTTCTTAAACGAATGCTTCAATACGTTTATTTTATGTCCTACTTACACTTTTACTTCGCTCATGTATCTACTTCTTCCGCCATTAGCTCTTAGTGTTTTAAAAGTGACGCAAAGGTCATGTTTTATGTGTATCTGAAATGCAAACTGACTTAAATGCCCCCACACCTAGTATTTGAGTCTCAAAGTTAAAGAAACAACATGTAATGTTTCAAAATTAGCATTAGGTGAAGAATTATATGCCAAAACTGAAAAGAAGGGTTTTCATGCTGTTTAAAATTTGATGGGAATCAGTGCATAAACTGTCTCACGTGATCCAATGTATTGATGATAATATTGGGTAAACAAACAAATACGGACAACACATCATCGGACTCATCTGGGAGAGCGATGAGTCTGTCTGCAGGAGGGAGGTGGACCTGGTGTCCTGGTGCAGCGACTACAACCTGAAGCTCAACGCCAGAAGACAGTAGAGATGATCGTGGACTTCAGGAAAGTCTCAGCCCAGCGGCCCCCCCTCTCCCTGACAGACTCTCCCATCACCACCATCACTCAGGACCTCAAACCAAGCTGCCGGCGCAGATGATGGTGCAGTTCTACACGGCCATCATCAAGTCCATCCTCACCTCCTCCATCACCGTGTGGTACAGGAGCCACAGCCCGGGACAAACAGAGACTACAGCACAGCATTGTGCCTCTGCTGAGAAGGTGATCGGCTGCAGCCTTCCATCTGTCCAGGACCTGTACGTCTCCAGGACTCGGGGACGAACAGGTCGGATCACAGCTGACCCTTCTCACCTGGACATGGACCATTTGAGCCACTATTCTCGGGCAGGAGGTACGGTCCATCCGGAGAACAGTTTCTTTCCCTCTGCCGTTGGACTCATGAACACCTGCCACTTTAACAATCATATAATAAAAGCAGCTATCTATTTGCTGTACCAATTGGCACTACTGTCTGGCCAACTATACATCTGTATATAGTCTAAGTCTATTTTATTTTATTCCTAATTTTATGCATGCCTTCTTTTATATATTTTGCAACAATTTTATTAATTACTATATGTTTCACCTAACCACCAAAGCAAGTTCCTATGTTTGTGAATTTTGTTCACTGACAATGGCAATAAACCTTTTTCTGATTCTAATTCTGAACAAGTTACATTGCCCCCTGTAAATCCGTTCATAACATCATAACAGATGTCTCAAAAATAGTAATCTTACTACATCATAAACAACTAAACTCTCTCACAAAAGCAGTGGAGCGACCCAGGCACGAGTCGATGTGGTTCATTTCACTGCCGCTGATGTCCCTGTTGATAATGCCATAGTTCTAAACAGATTAGAGTCGGTATTTGTTTTCATTTCAATCCAGTCCAGAGTATATTCCACACCACATGCTTCGTAGTTAACCCTAAATTGAGTTATTTTTTGAGTTACTTAATAGGCTGGATGTTTGTGCACGCCTTCTCCCCTGAAGCGACACACACCCGCACACTTCTCACCTCAGAACGGACAAACAAAAAGTCAGGCCAGGGGAGAATTAATCTAGTCAGTGCCTAATTGCATTTATTGGCCATGCCAGGCACCTTCCTAATCCAGGATTATGATGATGCATTAACAGAGGCGACTGGCTGTTTACAAGGCATTTATTAGGCCGTGTCAACATAACGAGACAAATTCCACCTATCACATTAATCACCACACTGTCACGACTAAGCGAGGTGCCGGATAAAGCCAGGGCAGGTAGCTTTGTTTTAGCCTGTGGTGTTTGCAGAAGAACAACACAGACCTGAATTTTCAAGGCTGGATTTGAATTCTGGTGATTCAACAACCAGAGAAGACATTTAGATATTGTGACAAGAGCAACTAGATAGATAGATAGATAGATAGATAGATAGATAGATAGATAGATAGATAGATAGATAGATAGATAGATAGATAGATAGATAGATAGATAGATAGATAGATAGATAGATAGATAGATAGATAGATAGATAGATAGATAGATAGATAGATAGATACTTTTTTGATCCCAATGGAAATTCCAGTTTCGCTGCAGAAACCTTTTCACTGCACTTCTGAGTTGGTCAAACGTCTCAGTGCAGCTCATGGGGCAGTTTGAGGAGAGTAACCACCTCCAGGACAAAAGACTCCTGAGTCCAGCAGTCCGAGCATCACAGACAGCACCTGACTTTTGTCCTTTGAGCTGCACTTCTTAGTTGGTTAAAATCCCAAGATGTCATGTTAAAAACTGAGCTCAAAATCAAATAAGTTTCAGAAACTACTCAGTGTGCCAGCCAGGGAGCTACAAGAGCAGCCAATCCTTCCACTGCCAGGACTCTCAACTAAACTAAATGACATTCAGGTCTGTGCAGGTGTTCAACGTTAAGTAAATAGTTGAAGTTGATTAAGTAAAACTAACCTTAATTGTAACTGAAACATTACTGCTAACAACAAGTTTTTGGTAGTTTATTTTTCCACCTCTTTTCTACAAGAATAAAGCAACCCGACTGTTAGTGACAATAAGGTGCACTATGTGACTGTTTGGTGGGAGGGTCCGCCATGCACCTGCCTGTCTCCATGGAGATTTTATTGCTATTGCCTGGATTGTTCCACAATAGGGCATTAAACCTATCTATGTTGCACTTATTCAATTAAAAGTGCTTTTACTCATAGGGAAAAACAATAATAAATCAATTTAGAGGTATCTTTTTGAAACGTTTTCTGTACTTTACTTACATAAATGTACAGAAGTAATGTTTTCATAAGAAGATAAGGAATTTTATGAGAAATACTCAAAATTGCACATATTTGGGACACAGTGAAAAGATTCTTGAGCCAGGCTTGAATTTCTTGCCTCATTTAGTTCACATATTATATACAAAAACATTACAGAGGAGATTTTGTATTGTGTGTTTGATTAGATCTTAAAAAAATAAATAAATCTAACATTCTTTTAGTTAAAACTTTAATAAATCAGGATCAGAATCAACAAATCATCAGGTAAAATCAGTTAAAAGTGCTACTTCAAGAGGTAATCTTGATGTCCATATGTGAGAAAAATGCATTTTGAGTAAACATCTTCAAAAATTACAATCTCCCATATAAATCTATGCTTACAAGATTAAACTAAATTTGAAAACAAGTCAATATTTGTTTCTATGTGAAGAAGGGCTCATACAGACAAAACAGACTTGAGTGAATTTTGCCTGTGTGGACTTTAGACGGATGTGAAGTCCACACAGGCAAAGTTCAGAGTTTTGGGTCTGGGTTGCAAATTTTCAAGTTTTTTGTCTTTTTATAGATCACAAACTTGACGTAGTAAGTCATACGTAACATTTTTGTACATACAGACTCTTCATAAATGAGACCCCTGACCTTGATCTGATTGTTACCTGTTGTTATTCTTAATATACTTTTGAGTGCACTATGTCACTTAAAAAAAATCAACTATTATTTTATTTCTGAATAGATTTTGTTTTTTTTGCACATCAACTCGCCGTAAACCAAATAGTGAGTGGCATTTCAATTTGAATCATCATAAGTTGGTGATAGATTGCGTCAATAAGCATGTTAAAATCTGTATGCAAGTCAAGTTGGCTGTGCTCCAGTCACAACAAGCACTTTTGCTCTCATAACTTTTATTGTGGTTATTGGAAATGTATTCTCAATAAGTAGCACGCAGGTGACATGCAACTTCTGAAGTGACTGAGCTAAGCTAAGTGAATTTGCCAAGGGTTAAGATAAACAAAGAATAATGGCGGGATCAAATGCATGGTTGAGTGCGTCGTGCTAGAAAAACAATTTTCCACACACGATGCCTCTAATTGAAGTCGGGTCACTTAATTACATTCACAGTATTGTTTACCTATCGCCTTTTCCTCTCTCTCCGCTAATCTGTCTGTGCCTTCTTTGTCTCACAGATTGCCGTTTTCCTCTGTCTTTTATGGAATAAGAATATAGAAAAGAGACAGCAGTTAAGTGAACAATGCAGGTAACATGGAGGAAAGTGGAAACAAAAGGTAATTAATGCTATTTTAATTGACAGAAAGTAAAAATAAACTATGATAGGAATATTTATAATCATGAAGTTCAATGGCTGATATCAGAGAGTTTTAATCTGAAATGTTCTCCCTGTGTGAGTGTCCTCCAGAACATGGTTGGGCCAAAGATTGTGATCTACAATTCTAATCGACCAGTTTACTTTCATAAATACACACACACAGAATACCTGTTCTTTTTAATTGATTCCATTTCAGTTCTTTACATTAAGCATAGAACTACTTTAATGTAAAGTCTGAAGGTTTACTGAGCTTCTGCTGAATGGATGCTGAATATGGTCTCTTCAATAGAATATGTATGTACTATTCATTTATTTTCTACCGCTTCACACAGACAAAGAGACATGGACAGACAACCATTCACTCTCACATTCATGCTTTACAGACAATTTAGTTTTTGCCAATAGATAGATAGATAGATAGATCATCGTGTGATCCGGGATTCGATGCCATTCGATGCTAGAGTTAACAGTTCATTGCTACTCTTTCCACATCTATGCAGGGAAAAAGCTCTCAATCATAGATTTAAATAATTTCTTAAAGTATGTTTGTGCCTAATTACACAGACTGTATTCATGTTTTCAGTTTGTAAAATGAACAAAAAAAGGAAATCACTCTTTTTGTAGAAACTAAAAATCTTTACATGCACTTTTGAGCAAATGCAAAACATTCTGCCCCAAATCTTTCCTGCTGTAATTCTTGATCCATTTCTACGTCCCAAAAGCTGGTTAACTTCCACCCTGCAGACTGCTCCTCTTCTGTATTGAATTGGACTGCTGTGCACTTGAGTATTTCCTATTATTTTTCACTTCATGCTTAGACATACACAGGCACAAGGGGCCACAGGTTGAATGATACTCACTTTATTCTGTCTGGCATCTGTGCAGAGGGGACATTGATTTCTTTTCCCTTTCGAGTCATCCCCAAAAGTGATGTGTGGCAATTAAAGCCGCGCCCGCCGCTACGACCTGACACCGGCGGTTGAGAGATGACAGAGGAGAGCATCCCCCCGGCCGGGCCCTGGCGGAGGTATGGCTTTGGATATTGCATTTTGTGCCGAAACACGAAAATCATCAAGTGGTCTCGCCTCTAACCCTGTAAACACTTTATCGCTGGATATATCTCAGATTCCATTTAAAGAACTATGGCTCGTACACTCCACGGCAGCATCACTCTATGTCAAGATCTGCCGGACTCAACACGCCCCGGCTGTCAGCGGAAAGGCGTGAGATCAAGTCAGGTATCATGGCGCGTTCAAAGTCAAGATAGACGAACAAGATTTTGTAATAGCCCTCCAGGTACAACTCTTTACTCAAGCACAAAGCTACAATATACCGCAGCAGCAGCAAAGCATATTCCAGTTCTGGCAGCCGTGTTGTGGGTATTATTGTGGTTAATTGAGGTCTACGTGTGGATGGGTCTTGTTGGTGACCTTCTTGGGGGGCAGTCCCGTGACTTAGGGGCTGTCCTCATGCCTGAAGAAGGTCAGAGCGACCAGAACGTTGTGCCATTAAATCCATGAAGAGTGAGACAGTGTGCGGGAGTTTTCTTAAACGTTTTCTGCTAAATACTTTTCCTCCTACGCACCTGTCGCCCAGTCAGGTGTGCAGGGTCTGTCCAGCAACCAGCCATGTTGTGTTGGAAAATTCTACTAATGAACACATACAAACTAATCTGTAGCTGGACATAATTTGAGTTTTTGTTTCTATTTGTGCTTTATCTAATGCCAATGTCCTACCAAACGAATGTGAACAAATCCTAAAAAACCAAATAAACATCCTTTTAGCATTAGGTAATATATTCATTTTTTCATTCATTCATTCATTCATTTTCTACCGCTTATTCCCGTTAGGGGTCGCGGGTGACTGGAGCCTATCCCAGTGACTTTGGGCCTTAGGCGGGGTACACCCTGGACAGTGGCCAACTCGTCGCAGTCTTTTATTGTAATGGTCATGAAGTAAACACAATAATGCACAAACATAGTTCAATTCTGCACAGAATATAGACAAGTGCAGTGTTTTTGACTGAATATTCGTCATGGTTATTCAAAGAAAACAATTCCTGATAAACAGTTTTTTAATCTATGAATTTTATTTCTCTGTTTATACATTACTTTCTATTACAATTTTACCCAAGATGTCTGACGGAAATGCCACGGCAAGAACCCATGTTTTCTCTAGCACTTCTTATAACTCAATGGTTTAGATTGGCCTCTCAGTGACCGCCATAACTGTCCTTGTTATTTGTAAGCTTTTAACTGCAATCTGTATGTTTTTCTGTCTGTTACCGTGTTTGTTTCTATTTTATTGTTGTAAGGCGACCCTGAGTGCACAGAAAGACGCTTTATAAATAAAATGTATTATCCTTAGCAGTATAAAAGCAGCATATCTCAATCAATTACAGAAAGTTATAATTACATATTGACAAACATTTGTTTTCTTCTCTGCAGATTGTATATTATGTCAACGCACAATATTATGCACTGGTTGTACTGCTTGTTCATAAAATGCAAAAGGCCAATATGTTTCAAGTCAAAACAGATTATGTGGCCCTCATTTATCAACGCAGCTAAGTGGCAGATTTATAGCTTTAAAGTTTTGCACCTTCTATCATATTTTGGAGATTACGTTTAGAAGAAGTGTTGGGAGTGGACTGTAAAATGCACGCTCTCTGCTTTTCAAACTGAATGTGCTTTAGTGATAAGGGCCGGATGAGAGCGCAGGAGACACAGCACAAAGCAGCTGCACATCTGCCAGCGCTGCCTGTTTCACTGTGGAGGTGCACACAAAGATACGGCTCTGGTGGTGCACAAACAGGCTTCATTTCAATGCGTTGGTCTGCGATCGTGGTCAGAGTTGCTGGAATAAGCTTTAATCATCAGTGATTCCTTTTGGGAATAATGGAGGCAAAAAACAAACACAGAAATCTACATTCTCACAACTTTTGCCACACCACCATAATTATAGGACACTATCACTTCTTCTTCTTCTTCTTCTTCTTCTTCTTCTTCTTCTTCTTCTTATTCTTCTTCTTCTTCTTCTTCTTCTTCTTCTTCTTCTTCTTCTTCTTCTTCTTCTTCTTCTTCTTCTTCTTCTTCTTCTTCTTCTTCTTCTTCTTCTTCTTCTTCTTCTTCTTCTTCTTCTTCTTCTTCTTCTTCTCCTCAATATGTATCTAAGTAGAATACTGCATTCAGTCACCGATGCCATATACACAGACATATCTCATATGTAGAATTTCTGATATTTTGGGGGAAATTGAGTTGATCTTATATTCTATTCCCGGGTCACTTCTGTACACTCTAACCACATTTTACTTTGGTACAATTTGAGGAATGATTTTATGATTTAATTTCAAGATTCACTTGGTGTTATAAGTGTATATCTGCCTGAACCAATCAGAACATAGAATACATTTCAATTGACCAATCACATTCAAATGCTTTGGAATGTCGACTTGTTATTTTATATTACTAGGCCATATTTCATGTTTATGTTAGAAAAGGAATTACAAAAACAAAACTGCCCAACATCCCACTGTATGACAGATGCATAAGAGAGGATGCACAGCTCAAAGAGGAGTGTTTTGAATCAGAATCCAGTGTTTTTTCTGGATTAAATCTGAATATTGACATCTGACAATATGAGAATGTGCATTATTAATAATCTATGTGTATTTGTAAATCTTTTTTATCATACATGTAATGCATAAATATCTAAAATGTACAAGTTGCTCTAATGTTCTAATAATTGTCTACTTTAATATAAGTTCTTGGTATGTTTTGGAGACGGAATCTACGGAACCCCGAAGTCCCCGAAACTGTATAAAAGTAATTAACGTTTTTTTTTTTTTTTTAGGGGACTTTAGGGGCTCCATAGAAATAATTCCGAATGGATATTGGAATTTCAGAAAATTCTATTTGACCACTTCCCAAAAGTTGAATACGTAAGTTGTGATATAAAAAAGAAATGATCTCAATTCAGACCCTCCTTACCCCTGGTGTAAACTGACTCTGGTCCGGCTCTTGTTCGGTTGCGCATCCCTCAAGACAGAAAGTGCTTAAAATCGACGTGCCCCGTTAAAAGGATCCCTTTTATTCCTACATATCAAAGAAAGGTGTCCCCTCTTTTAATTTTGCTATAAATGTGGTCAACTTTAATGTCTCAGAACTATCCAGATCACAGGTTGAACTTTATAACTGGGGACAATAAGTGTCAAAAGAAGTCTAAGTATTACAGAAAGTTCAACGAGTTAAACTTTTTGAAATGATTTTGTGACTTGAGTGAACATTTTTTTCAAATTGTGAAAAAGTTGTACCTTGATTGGACCAAATGTTTGCAGCCAAACCTACTTTCACTTGTGTTTAACAAACACTCACAGGGAAACCCAAGTCACCCTGGTGCTTAGAGCTGATTCATGGTATTAACTCAAGAATGGAGGGCAGCACATGCCAGGCACCATCGTCCAACTCTTTGCCTCTTTTCCCTGGGAACAGCTCAGTGCCATCTGTCAGGTTTGGAAAGCCCTAGTGGCTCGCGGCAGGTTCTATACATGCCTGCCTCTCCCTGTCAGAGTGCGCGGTGCAGGAACGCCCATCCATGACCAGCCTGTGAGGGAAAAGTGTGTCAGCGAGGCCTAAAGCTTCATTGGCATCCATGAAGTATCTCGGTCGCCGCTGGTATTGAACAGGGATGTTATCAGATCCAGGGATACATTGGAAAAGGAAAGAAAGGCCCAAATCCACTTAAGTGTAATGGGACCTGGTTTGCCTAAGTGCTGTTTAATTGGCTTCTCATCGAATCTTTCATGCCGTTCTGGGCTGCAAACAAACATACAAGAACATTGGCAGGTTGTGTTGGCAGATGTAGATACTGAACTGCCACCATTAACTCATTATGCGCCACCACTGTTGATACTATTTCGTACGACGACAGTTACTAATGCGTCTACTTTTGCCTGGCTAGCCAAGAAAACATGCATCTCCATTTTTTTTTTTAACGATTTTAGACCTCTACAAACATGTTCTAAAATGCATGTAATTCTTTGATTATTTACTTTCTTCTCTCAAATGTTCCTAGACAGAATTCTACAATGAAAACGTAAAATATCAAATCTAATCATAATCACAATGTCTGAAATATCACAATTAGATAGTTTGCCAAAATTGTTCAGCTCTAGTGGACACCAGTCTCGTCGACCGAGTTCAGATGGGCGTGGTTGAAGTGAATTAGCCGATCAGGGGCGCGCATGGTCATCCGCGCAAAACAAACATGGTTGTTTATGCAGAAAAAAATCACATGAGATAAAAATCATTGTAGATTTCTGTTGAATTGACTTGAATTTATATTTTTTATCTGGATTTCAGTAGTTTTGTCTCAATGACATTTAATTGCTCATGTGATACTGAATATTTTACTAGTTTCTCTGTATTTCTGACAGATCATTTGATAATTTATCTGAAAATAAGAAAATAATTAAGTAAGGTAAATAAAGTTATCTCAACCCACTGGCAGATAATTTGGCTTGAAGTAAGAAGGATTGTATTGATACAAGTCAGAAATGGTTTGAAACAAGTAAAAATAATAAATAATAATAATTTCATCAAATAAATAGTCTTAACTGATCTTAACTCATCAACACAATCATTTTCTGCAATGAGGTGAGAGAAGTTTGAGTTTGTTCAAAATGATGAGCATGTTTGTTTCCCACGATGGCACTGAAAAAATGAACCTGATGGACGGCTCTGTGACTGATGTAGATCAAACAGAGAGCACCCGTCCCAGGCAAACCCGGCACACAACCACCACCGCTACTACTTCTACGATTTACCCAATTTGAGAAAGCCACTTTGATTATTACTTGCGATAACAACAGGCACACGGAGGTATATGCTTTATGCCCTCAGCAAAATGGATTGTTCTGTTGAAGATTTTGGTCCCACTTTATAATAACTACACCTCAATTTAAGACCTTAATTCAGGTTAGGATAAGGAATTAAGGTTAGAGTATATTTCTAAACCTGAATCATTGTGAATTAACTATTGTTTTCACTGTGAATTAAGTCTTTGTTCATGCTTTATTAAGGAAGGAGTAAGTGTAGTCATTTTAAAGTGTTACTGTTTATCTTTTCTGCTGGGACAATAGAGTATACATTGTCGACAATAGGATTGATCTCTTAGGGGTCATTAGGGCATCTAAACTATAGTTCTGTTTGTACTGCATAGAGGCATATTGTTGTGGAAGTCAAAATGTGCAAAAGCCAAAAGCAAAACAACATCATCTCATGGTTATTCAAGACTTTAGTTGTTGTTTTTAAAGCTACCCTCATCTGAACTTCTGAATAGCTTCTAAGGAGACTTCTTCTATACAACTCTGAAAACAAAAAGACTTGTTAAACAAATAATCTCCCTCCTTGCACAAGACTGTGGTGTTCATATTGCGTTTGAGATGCCGCTGATGAGGTCTGCAAGTCATTTCCTTGAACACAAAGAGGACACATCCCCGACATGTGACTCCAGACTCCATATCTTATCTTAGCCGGCCTCTACTACGCCTAATAATCTTTGTTCTGAGGGCTCATAAATCAAGTCTATGTCAGCCTAACAGATACAAGGAGATTAAAACAATGTATGATTAAAAATTGGCTCAAATCATCAGGAGTGTATTCAATTAAATAAACCCGTCAAGGCTGAAAAGTGGGGGACAAGCCTGAGTGGTTTTGGGTGAAGATAGACTGAGGACGGTAATGGAGTGCCGTTAAAACAGTGTGAGTCAGTGGTGTGGCTCAGGGTCGTGCAGCAGCTGTGGCAGTGACCTCCAGGGCCACTGACTTTGACGACCACACACTCTACACACCGAGGGAAATGCTCAGAAAAGTGCTAATTGACAAAACCCTGTACATTTTTGGACCAGAATTTTCACTCCAAGGATGCTTTGGGGGATACACAGTATGTGTGATTATGATTATGTGTGTCAATCAATGCCATGGCTGGCTTCACTTCTGGTAAGCTAATTGTTGAGTGGGTTGCACGCAATATTATAGATCCATGGTTGTAGGTCAGATCTGGCCAACACATTTCTGTATGTGACACAGACATGTTATAAAGTGAAGACTGCTGCTCAGCCAGCTGCACTTCTTATCTTCAGCATATGTTGAGTTTAAGGATTACAAAATACTCAATTAACCTGTAGTTGAATAAAAGTGAAAATGATAAACACACAAAGAAGGGTGTGTAACAGTTTGCCGCGGTAAGGCTAAGCATTAACTGCCATCTAGTGGCTCATTTGTTTTAGTGCAGAATAAATGCAAAGGGTAATAATAACTGATAATAGCAATTACAGCCGGGGAGAGCAGCTAAAAATATTTATGGCCCAATGGAGATGCAACCTTAACTGTTATATTTGAACTTTAGAGTGATAAAAATGTGATGTTCCAGATCTATTGCTTCAGAGCCTCCTGATCCATAGTTAATTATTAGTATAATGTTTGGCATTAGATTAGATTACATTAGAGTTAGTGGTGGTGACTGGTGAGTTTCCTTGACGTTTGCCTACGCCCTGCAGAGCCGTTGATTATCGGCAGAGGGCGCTGGAGTGTCTGAAGGAGCTGAGCGCACTGGCGCGCGCAGCAGAGGCGGCGTACGTTCACTGGACACATTGGGCAGGAGCAGCTAACAGCAGCTAACACGGTGTAGTGGGTGTAGTGTGGAAGTGTTGAGGGCTCAAAATGTCAGGGAAGAGTTTTCGAGTAAGTGACGGTGACTGGATTTGTCCTGATAAAAAGTGAGTACCTCATACATCATACAGCACGCAGAACCTCAAAGCACTCAATGTTATCAACACACATTAGCATGTAGCTGTTAGCTCCTAGCATCCAGCGCAGTGCACTTAGGCCTTAGGTGTTTTGTTCGCATTGATTATTGCTATAGTCTATTTCTATGCCTCGCCATCGAAACTGTAGGACATAGAAAGTTGTGTGTATGTATATGCATACTATTAGTATGGATTTAGATCACGGAACACCCACTAAATGTCACCTAAGACAAAAAGCTAAACTAGATTTCTACAGATTTGCATAGGACATGATGTTGACCACAGTCATGTTGTTCAAGAAGAGCCAAAATGGAAAGTGACAGTATCTTGTTGCAGTCTGAGCTTTAAACCAGATGTTGAAAGTGCAGTTGTCATATACTATTTTGTTAAAAACATCGTGAGTGTACAAACAAAGGTCACATTTTATAACATGCTGTTTAAATTTTTACAGGTGCGGAAATGTAAACTTCGCAAGGAGAACTAGTTGCAATAGATGTGGTAGAGGTAAGTTTATTATTAGGCTGCATTTGAGTTATTTCTGTCGCACTCTATTTTTCAATATTTGTTTTTCTTTGTTAGACAAAACTACTGAAGCTAAGATGATGAAAGCAGGAGGAACTGAAATTGGGAAAACTCTGGCTGAAAAGAGCAGAGGACTTTTTAGTGCAAACGACTGGCAGTGTAAAACGTAAATGGCTTGTTCATGTTTTTTACATCTATGCATGGATTGTTTTAAAGGTAATCTGTAACAATTTCTTATTGATTTGTTCTTCTAGATGTGGCAACGTGAACTGGGCCCGACGATCAGAGTGTAACATGTGTAATACGCCCAAATATGCCAAGCTTGAAGAAAGAACAGGTCAGTTAAAGTCACAAATATTGCCATTGTCATTATGTGTTATCAGTGGAAAGAAAATAATATTACTCAAGTAGAACTTAGAAGTATTTGTTAAAACTACCATTACAACATAGTTACTGTTTGAAAGTAAAATGTACTTGTGATTTAATTTGAGTTAAAACAATTTATATATGACCATGTAAAAAGCAGAAATGTCATTTATCCTTGTTCATTTAAATCTTTTCTTACTTAGACATACTCAAAGTGAGAAAAGTAACCAAAACTTTCGCTCAAGTAAGAGTTCTAATACTTCAAACTAAATATTACTCAAGTAGGAGTAACAGTACAGTGACAGAAAACTACCCTGAAAAGTAAAAAGTCAAAATTACTCAAATAAACGTAACAGTACTACCCACCTGTGTGTTATTGTACCGTAAGATCCTGATGTATGTTCATGTCAGGTTATGGCGGAGGCTTCAATGAGAGGGAGAATGTGGAGTACATTGAACGAGAGGAGTCTGACGGAGAATATGATGAGGTCAGTGTTGTTGACATCGCCAAAAATCGTCTTGTATTTGTGGGGGGAAAGGTATTTCCTGTTTTGCTGAAATGTTGTCTGTTACAGTTTGGTAGAAAGAAGAAAAAGTTCCGAGGTAAAACTAGTAGCACTTCTTCATCTAAAGAAAGTGTAAAGAAAGAATCAAAACCTGAAGAAGAGAACGAGGAGGAGGAGGAAGAGGAGGAAGATGGTGACCTCTCGAAATATAAGTTGGATGTAAGTTTATTTATTTAAGAGCCTGTATAGGTGCATTCAGACTGCGGCATCTGGGCGTTGAGCTTACATGTAAAGTTTGTGTGGACATGCATCCAGACCGTCTGTGTTTCTGTGACGCCAGAGTTGAAAAATCTGGACTTTCTGCGAAATTTGCGGCACGTCAGCCAATCAGGAGCTTCCTCCAGAGCAGCTGTCAATTATCAGGGACGGCTTTGCATCTAGTTCAAACGTGTGTCCAGGGCGTCAAAGATGCGTCTCCAGCTTTGCGCTCAAAAGAATCGGCATTTAATTGAATACGCTGGGCCCAATATATGAATGTCTGAGTGCGTTTACATGCGCAAGAATAGCCATATCCTGGTTATGACAGTATTCTGAATATTTTGCTTACATGCGCTCAGAGAAACCAGGATACTCTTATTCCTGTTTACATGTGCGCTTACAGTATTCAGGATATTGAGAGTGGTAACTATGGAAACTCTGGCACAGACATGGCAAGGAGCTAAACATTGTTTTAGAATGTTAAAAAATACAAATAAAACAGTCCTCGTAGAAGCTGAAGTTCTTTCGGTAAATGAGTTGCTCTTGCTAGATGTGTTTCTTTAGTTTGCACATGCTCAGGACTGACTCATGTTGAGAAACCAGAATACTGTGTTTACATGGACACAGTATTCTGGATCGGAATATCCCAGTGAGAATAACCTGGTTTCTCATAACCAGGACACTGTCATAACCAGGTTATTGATATCAGAATACTCTTTACATGGACACTCACAAAACCAGGATACTTAACAAAACCCAATCATAACTGGGTTATTCATGCACATGTAAACGCACTCACTGTGTGATATAATGGTTTTTCACTGGATTTTATCATTTTTGGAATTTTAATGAAGTGCCTTGCAGAATTCCTGTCTTTTAATGAGTTATCGTTTCACATTTTTAAGTGTTGAAAAACTACTTTAATTATGTCATTAGACACTAGGAATGTCACACTATAATATTTTTGTGGAAAAAATTCTATTAATTACACCATTAAGAAAAACAGTGTAAAGTTCCTTTATTCTATTACACTTTGTTGATGTGACATAAATGGACAAATTTAAAATGTATACAAATTTCCAGGATGATGAGGAGGAGGATGAAGACGGAGACCTCTCGAAGTATGACTTAGATGCCAGTGACGAGGATGAGGATAAGAAGGAGGAGAAGAAGGGCAGTCGCTCGGGCTCGTCCCCTTCTCGCTCCTCTTCTCGCTCCTCCAGCTCCGCCTCACGGTCCAGGTCCAGGTAAACGGGTACAGGTCAAAGGGTAACAACGGGCAAAATGTCAGTATCAGCTCTATTTCATTTATGCACTGAATGATATCAAGTATCTGTCTTGTCATTTTCTTTTGTTTTCCTCCACCCTTAAACCCTCCTTTGTTGTTATAACATAATATTACATTTCCTTTAATGTATTGTTTTGTGTAGTGAAGAAACTGTAATGATATGAGCACAGTCACAGGTGGAGAGCATACCTAAAATATATTAAGAATAAAAATGACACTTAAAATCTCAGGATCAATTGTTAAATCAGGACAAATTACGTTTCTTCAGCTCTCCTTCAATGATGTAAAAAACGTACAAACCCTGAACTTTTGTCGAAGGACAGTGCAACCTGGTGTCCAGTATATTTAAGTGCAAACGTAAATTATGACAAAATGAAAATACTTCCACTTCTGACTGCTGCCTATCCAATATTTTAAGTGTTAAAAATGTTATATATAGTATACTGTACTATACTGGAAATGTAGATCTGTGTCGCAGCTGAAATGTAGTTATTGACATGTTCAGTGTATTAAGTTTATTGCCTTCTAACCTGTAATTACAGATGAAGCCACTTGTCCCTGTTGACGCTTTATTAAGATGATTGGAAAGGCTTTGTTTTGTGTTCCAGGTCCCGCTCTAGAAGCTCGTCCAGTTCCAGGTCTGGCTCTCACTCCAGGTCCCGTTCCAGGTGAATGAGGTGACATGCACTCTCCCTCAGAGAGTGGATGTGTGGGGCAGACGCCCCGCTCAGTCCTTTGGCCTAGTTTAACTTACCTTCACCATAGCCTGACACATAACTGGCCAAACTATTAGCACTTGTTTTATTCAAATTATTTACTTTTGGTGAATTATGGTTAATTATTTTAAAATAATGATATAAATTAAGAAGACTAGAAACCCTGGGGCTTAATCAAGCAGCTCTCATCTCTAGTATTAGCCCGAAGTCTCTGGTCCAAACGCCCAGTTTATGTTTTTGGATAATGTTGAGAGCAGTTTGATGAACCCATGCAGGTGGAGTTGATGGTGACCTTACTGACCTCTGTCCTTTGCACTTGGTTTATCCTTTCACAAGATCCAGCTCCAGGTCTGGAAAGGGCTCGTCTCGGAAGGCCTCCCGCTCGCCCTCCTCTTCCCCTGAGAGGACACTCAAACGCAGCCGCTCCCGCTCCTCTTCTGAAGGGAGGAAACGCAGGCGCTCTAGATCCCATTCGTCCGAAAGGTTTGGGTTTATGTGGAATACCACAGTGGCACAGATCATACTTAGACCTCTGTTGCCTTTTGGTTTTGGAATTATCCCATTTTATCAAATCTGGGCTTTTCATGCTATGTTGGTGTTATTGTGACATTGTTTAGTCTTAATAAGTAATGACAAATCCTTTCGCTCGCTGATCTTGTACCCCTTCCCTTGTGTTTGTGTTTGCAGGAGGCGTGGGCAGTCCTCTGGGTCATCGAATTCTGGCTCCAGTTCTAAAAAGAAATAACTTTAAACAGCCATCAAAAAGAAAAGGAATCCCAATATCATTGCATGCGTGTTTCAAGATATCAAACACACCCATTCAGTATACTGTTGATCTACTTTCTCAAAGTAACACTCGGTTTTTTGTCCTTGAACAAATGCAGTACAACCAATCTATTGACAAATCTGTAACTGTAGGTGTCCAAAACACAACTGTTCAGATAATTAAGTCTACTGTGAAAAGTTTTCACAAAGTCAGTTCTACTGTGTATCAGTGTCATTGTAAACTTTACTTTTTATGTCAGAGGAATGCTTCATGAGATTTTTTCCCCTACAATTTATTTTACGAAAAAAATGAAAGATGTAGCAATGTAATTATGGCCTTTTTTTCATTTTTAAGGTAAGTATACATATTTTTGGAATCAATGTAATACGTTTTGTTTGCCATTGTTCAGTTTTAGATTTTGTTACATTTCTGTAACCCAATTTTTGTCGAAGCAAAAAATTGGTAATTGTTGCATTCACAATTTTTAGATGAGCAAGATAAGAAACAACTAATTACCCATCTTTAGTAGGATTCAACAGTACAGTGTTTAAATGGTAAAGCATCACTAATGTACACGTGTAAATAAAACAATTTCAAATGTCTGTCTGAAGCTTTCTTCCAGGTTCCGAGTATTATATTATATAGTACTAATAAGGAATAATGATTATTTGTTGCCTCAAATGATTATAACTTTTACGCCTCTGTTGTAGCGATGGCTGCCAACAGGTGGCGCCTTTTGCGCAAACATGAAATCACGTCTCAACATCTGCTTTTGGTCTCCATTCCTCCGTCCATCCTCTGAGCTGACCGTCATAAAGTTAGAAATCTATACCTCCCTGGATGAGGAGAAGAAAGTAGCTTGCAGAAAAATGATGGCTGTCTGATTTGTTTGTTTGAAATGGGAAAGTGCTTATTATGTAAATGTGCCAGATGTAGCCATAAAGGCCAGTTTAGTCGCCCATAAAAGAAAAGCGAAAAATGTTAAAATGTACTAAACATTAATTAATGAACAATGGTAAAAGCAGAAACCGTAGTGATATGGACTGTTTAATCGAGTTGATCTTTAATTTTTCTACTAACGCAAATTGAATATGGAACACATGACTATTTTCGACTTTTACAAACTCCACAAGGTAAAACTATACAGCGTCTAACATGTGGCGAATGCCATATTCTTAGCATAATGTTTTGGCATTAGATTAGATCATATTAGAATCAGTGGTGACTAGCCACTGGTGCGTTTTCTTGAAGTTTACCAATGCCCAAAAGAGCAGATGATTGTCCGGCAGGGGGCGCTGGAGTGTCTGAACGACCATATGTCCCTCTTTTCCTGCACAGCCACAGGCTCTTGTCCTTCCAGTGCATTTAGAGAATAGCCCACATTTTACTAGTGGACTTTGTATATTGCACTGAAAACATAATATTCAAATCTACAAGAGTTGTGTGCTGGCATCCAGGTTTGTGATGTTGGCATTTGGCACCGTTTGCTGTTCCTGTCTCTCAGTGGGTTGGGGTTGCTGAAAATTAAAATAATTCATTCCAAATATTATTTTAGCTCAAGACGAGTTTTTTTGGTCAGTTTGCTCTCTCAACATATGGACAACTAACTTGTCCAATCTGCTCTTAAAAATGTTTTATTCTTCCATTTAATCCACTTCATCCATAGAGTGCTATGGGACATTGTAACTTCAAAGGCTGTTTTCTTAAAATGCTCTTCTCCTCTATAAAAACATAAGGATCACCACTTACAGTAGATCCCACACACACCAAACTTTACAATCTTGGACTTAACAAGATTTTATGTTTTAAGTAAAAAAAAAATGAGGCGAAAATTGAATTGAGTTGAATGTTCAGTACAGTCGAGTTTACTTAAAAACTAAATACGAAATACAAAAATACAAAATTTTGTAAATACTATGTGTACAAAATGAACCAAGAAATTTAAGTCTGGTTCTGTCCATTTTTCAGTTGTATGTATGTCCCAAATATGTGTACTTTTTTCTTTCTTTTGTGTGTGTGTGTGTGTGTGTGTGTGTGCAATTTTTACACATGAAATGCCTTATTTCTATATGAAAACATGTAGTGTCTTAAGAGTCCATCTCCCATCAATTTAAACAACGTGTTTAGGCGGTCACCCTATTTACAACTCAAAATCTTTCTGGAGTTGTAGAAGCAGCTTCTCTCCATACGCTGAATTCTTGCATAAAATAAACTGAACGTGATGGGCGGTATAGAGGTCCCGCCTCTCGCGCGTAAAGGCGCAGATGCGCTTTTATGCGGCGCATTCAGTTTCCAGCGCTTTGGAGCAGCAGAGGTTCATGTCACTCACACATGGGTTATCATCTGCCCGCGTGTTTATCTCTCTCAGCAGGATGACACGGGATGCGTGTGACTCCCTGGAGGACCTTCAAGCGACTTTTGGAGACATGCTGAGCTCCAACATGTCCATGATTCCACACGGGGACAATATGACCAGGAACTCCAGCTGTAGATCCGTTTCAGTTGGATTCCCAATTACTATGATGGTGACTGGGATGGTGGGAAACTCCTTAGCACTTATCCTTGTCTATATCTCCTACAGAAAGAAAGAAAACAAAAGAAAACGATCTTTCCTGCTCTGCATTGGGTCATTAGCGCTCACAGACCTCTTTGGACAGCTTTTGACAAGCCCAATAGTCATATCAGTTTACAGAGCCGGCTTGAAATGGGATCGAATCGATTCTTCTGGCTATTTGTGCCCTTTCTTCGGCGTTTGTATGACAACTTTTGGACTGTGCGCACTGTTCATGGCCAGCGTAATGGCAATAGAAAGAGCCACGGCCATAACAAACCCGCACTGGTACTCCAACCACATGAAAACCAGCGTGACCAAACAAACTCTAGCTGTCATATGGTGTCTGGTGCTGCTCTTTGCGCTTTTGCCCATCGTTGGAGTCGGGAAATACACGCGTCAGTGGCCCGGGACGTGGTGTTTCATCAGCACCGGGGACAGAGAGGTTCCGGGCAACATGTTCTTTGCCATTACTTTCGCGGCACTTGGGATTTTCTCGCTGATTGTGACATTTTCTTGTAACGTGGTGACCATACGAGGCTTGGTTTTACGGTGTAAAACTAAATCGGGCACGTCCCAATCCTCAAAACAGTGGGAAAGGCTCACCACCGAGACTGTTATTCAGTTGTTAGGAATCATGTGCGTCTTGCTGATTTGTTGGTCTCCTTTGCTGGTAAGATTCCTTCCACTTATTGCATTTTGATCCTAGTTTATCACTCGCAACTTAAAGTCTCCAAAGTGCTGCACAAAACACACAACAAGCGCAAGTTCAATAAATGGTTATAAAAATAGATTAAAAAAATGTTATGCACTACACACACAACAAAATATTTATCCTAGAACAAGGAATAAATTAGTAAAAATCAGTAAATCATAACAATAATTAGTCAGAGGAACACACTACTCTTTATAGTTTGGAATAAATCAGTTTCTTGATCATGCTGTTAGTAGAGGGCTGCAAAATAACCTTGAATTTATTGTTTCTATATCTCTTTTATAACATAATATTTTCCCTCAGGCTTTAGACAATGCCCCCTTTGAAACATAGCTGTCATTTTCAATTATGAGCCAATCCACTTATTGGAAGGTCTGCTGGTGATGCTGAGGTCATGCATTGTCAGTTACATATTTATAAGTCCCTCTGTGGCTATTAATAGAAACACTGGACATGCCTGTAGGACCAGCACAAATATAGCACCAGTAAAATGATCTGTTAGTGGGGGCTGTGAAAACGTACATATTCAGGGATTGCCGTCTGAATATTGCAGAAGTGTAAAGCTACACGTGCATGAAACTGTTTGTGAACTCTGCAAACCATCTGTCCGAGTGTGCAGTGATTTGTTTATTGATCAAGCCACAGGTATAGATTTACACTTGTCCTGCAACAATCTAGACTGGCATGTAGAGCTCGCGTGACTGCATTGGTTAGAGACGGAGAGAAATATCCCCGGGAACAGTAAAATATAAGCAACTAGACATGTTAAGATACTTGGAGATTTTATGAGGATTATAGCATACAGTGCAGTGTAATACATTATTATTTTACAGCGTTGCCACAATATTAGTTGATGTAAATAGCATTTCACGTCTCTTTGTCAATCTTGAATTTAAAAAATGTGTATATTAGTGATATTGAGAATGAAATAAGAATCAAATCAAATCAAATCAAATCAATTTATTTTTATAATGCCCAAAATCACAACAACAGTTGCCTCGATGGGCCACAGGTAAAAGCAGTTCAGATAACTGTCCCAGAATGCCCCTGTCCTTTGACCCTCCTTCAGGAAAAACTACAAAAAACCCCATGGGAAAAAGTAGAAACCTCGGGGAGAACCACAGTGAAGGAGAGATCCTACTCCCACGGACGGACAGGCTGCATCTGAACTAGGACTGACATCCACTTGGACTGTGGAGCCAGAACCACTCAAGAGGGAGGTGGCTTTAAAGAGTTCCTCCAGGCGGACGAGGAGCAGTCCACCAGTGTAGAGAGATCCTCCAGCAGGAGATGAGGAACAGTTCATCTAAGTAGATGGAGTTCGTCCAGGCAGACGAGGTGTGGCTAATCCAGGGTTGAGGGAGTTCCTCCAGGCGGGTGGCGCATAGATCGTCCAGTGTAGAGATCGATCCTCCAGACAGATGGGGGTGGGGGGTCGTCACTGGAGCAGCCGCCGCAGTGCCTGAAACAGTCTCCACTCCCCGGGGGAAGTGGAGAGAAAGAGAAACATGTGAACAGCAATGAACAGACTACAGTTGAAGTAATATTAAATATTGTTGATAGGTAAAGTAGGAAGAACCAGAGGATAGTGTTCAAGCTGCCATACTTCCCCCAGCAGAATTGCTCCAAGGGCAGCATAGCTAAAACTGTAGGTTTTTATTTCTGTTCCTAACTGGCCTGACCATAAGCTATTTCAAAGAGGAACGTTTTGAGCCTGGTCTTAAATGTAGAGACTGTGTCGGCCTCTTTTACATGAACAGGGAGCTGGTTCCATAACACAGGAGCTTGGTAGCTAAATGCTCGACCTCCTACTGTGCTTTTAGAGACTCTGGGGACTAACAATAGTCCAGCATTTTGAGAACGAAGAGCTCTGTTTGGATGGTACGCTACTATTGCATCTTTGAGGTAGGATGGGGCCATATTGTTTAAAGCTTTATAAGTCAGGAGGAGGATTTTAAATTTGATTCTAAACTCAACAGGAAGCCAGTGAAGAGACTCTAACACTGGTGAAATATGATCTCTTTTTCTAGTACCTGTTAATAATCTTGCTGCTGCATTTTGAACCAGTTGAAAGCTTCTTATAGAGCTTTTAGGACACGCTATAAGCAGAGCGTTACAATAGTCTAATCTGGATGTGACAAATGCATGGATGAGTTTTTCGGCATCATCTCTGGGCAGGATTTTTCTAATTTCTAATCAAATCACACTGTTTCTTCTATGCTGCTGTAATAGTTATATGAAACATTGCATTACAATTGAAGCAAAGTTGTTTTCTCTCTAAAAAAAATCTATCTGGAAAGCACTTCAAAATATCATAAAAAAGGTCAATTTCTGTTGAGTTTACAGCTTTCTGTTTGTGCAACAAGCTGTAAACCCCAGGATGAATAGTTTTTACCTTTGTAAAGACTTACGGGGATTAGATAAACGAATAACACAAAGTTGAAAACTTTTTTCTGTGGAGAGCTGGTGGTTGAATGCTATGCTGGGGCTGCACAGTATCACAATCAAGTCAAAATCACAAATGCTACAATTGCAAAATATCTTGATAGAAAAATCCTGTGGTTCCAATCTTTTTTGTCTAGAGTACGCCCTAAAGCTTTGTTTCATGCTCAAGAGTTCCCCTTAACTTGGGGTTTACTGGAATATAGTCAGTTATTACTATTGTATATTTTTGTTTTTATTATATTCATGGTCAAAGATACTTCAAAACTATGCAAAATGTACAACTAATGACACTTTTTATTCGGATAAAAGTAGATTTCATCATTTAAAACCTGAAGTCATTCCAAGTACCCCCTGGTAATTGCTCACGTACTGAAATGCATGGGATTCTTGTATTTGTTTAAAAGTACATATTTCAGTCTTCTCTCAAATCTGAATGCTCCTGGAGATGTTTACAATGTGTGCTCGGAACAGAATCTTATCCTAATACTTTAAAAAATCACAAATATATTCCTGCTTCTCTTTACAAAAACAGAATACAGAACGTGTACAAAAACAGAATACAGAACGTGTAGCATTACTACAAATAAACCGTGCTCTCATTGAAACATAACCCTATTCTACTTGTACACATTTGACATTCCGCTGTGTGTTTTGCAGGTGTTAATGCTAAGGATGATCTCCACACAAACCTCTTCCCACGAATGCAACTCCATCAGCGGAAACGCCAACGTGAGCTCCGGCCGCGACTACCAGTTAGACTGTAACTTCTTCCTCACCGCCATCCGCCTGGCCTCCCTCAACCAAATCCTGGACCCCTGGGTGTATCTGCTCCTCAGGGAGATCCTTCTTAGGAAGTTCTGCATCATGGCCAACGCCGTGTCCAACTGCTCCATCGAGGAACGGAAGGACACTCAGACTGCTCTCGACGCGTTAAACAAACCCAATCAGGACAACGAGAGCCTTCACAAACCAGAGGCGAAGATGAATGTTTAAAAACTCTATGTAGAACTTGAAGATGGTGGAAACAGGGAAACTACTGCAGTCATTTTCGGAGTATTACGTTGGGAGTGTTTATTTTAAGCAGCTGAGAGCTCCAAAGCTAGCCAGCACGTCCATTTTCTAACACTATGCGCTTCTTGGATTCTTCTCAAGTCGCTAAAGCCATTTCCTGCAGCCATATACACAGATCGACACTTTATTATAGTGGGTAATGTTCTGTGCAGTGTTCACATACGCAGCCTTAGACACTGCTATGCATTCTGTATTCTGACTGATCGGAACCAGCATAAACTTCTAGACCCTTTGAGCCACTATAACTCATCTGTTGAAGTGCACTTTCTGGCCCAGCCTTCTTTTTCCATTTGTATCCACTGCTGTTGTCAAGAGCTGCACTTATGGAGAGACTCTCGCAAGCTCACAATTGTAATCAAAAACATCGTGCAATGAAAAGGTATAAAGATCTGAGCGCTTTCAATCAAGGCCTAGTTTTGTAAATATGTATACAACTTGTACATTTGTTTTTAATCAACAAAATGTGTATATAAAATAAGAATAAGGTGCAATTTACATGGAGTGTGCGCAAATACAATGCAAATCTCGAATTATTTATTTGTATAAACTTTTCATCTTTCTGTGATTATAGTTAGAATGTTTGGCCAGTTGAAAGTTTATCATTCTCTCTCGAGGTAAAACGCGAAACAATTCTAGGTTGAAATTGCGTCTACATGTCAGGTTAATAGCTTTTTAGTTGCTGCATATATCATCACACGACTTAAAATGTTTTGAAGCAGGCAGTAATTCTTTTTAGAGCGCTGCACAATACAGGAGCTGTGTTAATCCATAGAGAATCGTTGAAAAGGCACGGTACGATATAACTGCAGTGATTATAAAACATGTAAACATAGGCGTATCTATCCTTGACAGCAGTAGCGTCGGAGGTCTGCTCTTTATGAATTGGCTTTAATGGAAAGAAAGAACCATAATAACAGTTAAAAGACATTCTTTATATGTTTAAGTCAATGTACATGTGTCACTCGTATAGCCAACATCCACATTAATTCATCAGCTTGCAATACTGTAATTATACAGTAGAATCACCATAGTAACACCAGTCTCCATAACAAAGGGCACTGTAGGTTTTTCATTGAGATGCGGTTGTTTTGACAATCACATGACTTCACCAAAGTATTTATGTTGTCAATAAGAAACACCGGTATTGAATAAATCAAAGATAGATAAGTTCATATCACACGGTGGAGCATGCAGGCAAAACAGTATCATTTTCATCGACCATTGTTTAGTGTTAACGACTAATGTTAGGAAACTATAATTGCTTTGAATTACTGACAGGGTTTAAGAATGTTTAATGAATTAAGCCTTCTCACAAAAGAACCTTGACGCTACCTCTGATGTAACAGAAAACCTTCAAAAGTATTTCTTTTTTTTCAAAACTTCTTTAACTTAATCTTGTGTTTGTCAAGCCCATCTGCTTTTGCCTTTGTTTCCATGGTGACGGGTGCATACATACCCTCTGCAGACTCCTGTGGTGCACTCTGCCCAGAACCTTGTCCAGGCATGCCTTCAATATGTGAGTGTAATGATGCTAGTAGTAAAGGAAATCATTGTAGTTAAAGGTGAGGATGTTCTGTTCCGTGTCGGTGACAAATGACAATATTCACAGGGCATTTTCCCATTCATTTGAACGCCAGCTGACCTCAGGGCTGTGTGCAGGTTATACTTAGTTCAAACAGAGACCAGCATTTCTTTGAACATGTTGTCTCTCTGTGCATGTGTTGTTTTTTTGTTTTTTTTATTGAATGTAAGTTGCTTGCGAAAAGTAAAAGTAAAAGACCGCCGTACAAGCACTAAACCAGGCACTCAGGCCCGGGGGCCAAATCCGGCCCCAGACCAATTTTTCTTGGCCCTTAGGATTCCTGGTGAACTGGCCCACATTGTCCTGAGAAGTACTATTTACAGCACATTTCAGATTTTCTACAATTCTATCCCAAATAACTAACATTTTGTTGCAAAACAGACCTGATATTAAGGCACTGAGACTGAATGTAGATGTGGTGGTTCTTAAAACATCAGATAAAAGCAGCTTTTTTTAAACATTTTGCGGTTGATTTGTGGCCCTCCGCTTGGTCTATATTTAAATATGTGGCCCTCGATGGAAAAAGTTTGGACACCCCTGCACTAAACTGGTTTGGTTGTAAAATATTTCAATTCTTGTTTGTTCAGCAAAGTTTTCACTTAAAGGTGCACAGCGTAACTTTTCTGGTGGAGCGTCTGCCGTTTGCTTGTATGCGTGCAGATGTTATTGCTTTGAATGTTCCACAATGTGTCCTTAATCTTCTCGATCACCACTGGGACAATCAGGGCAAGATCTGTGGAGAGGCGAGCCTACTCATGATACGGTTAAAGTCTATGACAGTTAAGACGCGGTGAACATGATTATATTTAAGATTTTACTAAATGTTTTGCCTATTTGTTCCCAGTTTGACACTTTTTATAATTTTTATTCACCTTATTCCGGAATTTGCCGTACGCGCCGCCGTCTTGTTTCCGTTGTATTCGTTCACATGGAGCAGACGAGCTCAACAGAAAATAAGTTCTACATGGACTAAAAAGCTGTTTTCAGGCCGCCCAGGAAATCGGAGCGTTGTTGACTTGTGGTTGCTCGTGTTCATTAAACATTTTACACAAATCAATCTACATTATGTAACATTTTAGTGGCGAGACTTTTCCCTCGTTCGTCATTAGCTTTTACAGAGTTCTCGTCAAACGGAAGTGCGTTTACAACAAAAGTGTGTATCTGTGGCAAAAAAACGGTGTGCGGGGCAGAATAAGGTGAATAATGTTACTTCCTGATTGGACATGAACAGCAAATATGACAGAGACAGAGGTATCCACAACAGTTACCTAGCAACCATTTTGAAAACAAAGGCCAACATCCACATGAATAACACAACAGTTATGATGTGACAAATAATAATACCTGCTAGTTTGTTGAATGACTCTTTAAATTGTCAAAAAATGTGTCAATAGTCTCTGTTTTTACAATGGTACGTCACTTTTAGATGACAGCACAGAGGGATGCCGTTTAAGCGCTCTATTTTGTGTCATTTTAAACGTTTATTTTTCAGAATTTTTTCACAAACAGCAATTGCACAAAAGTAAAACTATGCTAAATGTTTAACACAGGTGCCCTTCCTCCAAAAAGTCATAATTAGAATATCATGAGAACCTGTCATATAGAGTTTAAGGTTAAGGGATGGTTAAGGTACACGTCTTGTCCCCACGGGGTAATTTGCCCTCTGCATTTGACCCATTCTTCAATGCCGCTGGGGCACACATTGTAGTGGTCTCCAGCGCTTGTGCTAGTTTTGGTCTGGACTGGAGAATTTGACCTACTGTTAATGGTTTGAGTTGATGGAAGAAACTGGAGTCCGGAGGAAACTTATCAAGACTAATATTTTTTTTTTTTACCCCCCTTTTCAATGAAACACCTCTAATTAAATCAATGCAAGACAGATGGGTCTAAATTCCAGACAAAACAACAACAAATTCACAGAGACAAGTGAAGCAGGTGGCGAACCCTCCACCAGAAAAGTTACATAGTGCTCAACAACTTGAGAGCATCTTCTGTCTCTAAATAAAACGAAAAGCCGTGTATTGTACAGTAATTGTTGGCGAGTCGGTGTATGTTCCACCCATCAGTGACTCTGCATCAGTGCTTCTACTTTAGCAGCCGCACACTGCCAGCGTCAGTTAATATACTCTCTAAAAGACCAACATGTGGCATTTAATCCATGTAATTAAAACTGTGATTAGATTCATTTGTAAGAGGCCTGAGGATATGGGCAGTTTACAACAGCTTCATCAGTTTTTCTTGTGAGTATACAGTTTGGTTATTAGGTCCAACGCAGAATATATTTGTGCAAAGAAATACTGTTAAAACTTAATTAGTAACATGGATTTCCACTGTGCTCTGTAGAAAACGCTTTGGGCTGATGTAATCTGTTTATCTCTGTGGAAAAGTTCAGACTGGTGTAGAAATATTGTACAAGTATAAGACAGCAGTTCTGAGAAGAATTAGTCGATACATCATTGTGCCATGGAGCATTTCTTTATTTACTTTTTAATATTATTAAATGTGTTATGTTGTCTTGTATCAACATTTAAGGGAAATGATAAAAATCTGACTTTCAAGTACTGACTGTGATGCAGAACAGGTTGGACTCCTCTTTCCTCCTGCTTTCCCCTGAGGTGAACACAGACACCTGTTGTGCAGCCTTATGTATATCAATGAGGGTTTATGTCAGATGCCCTCCATGGATTTGTAGAAGTTTAGCTTTAAACTATACTTTTGAAATAGTTTCTGTCTTTTGAAGCTTCTGAATGTGAAACTCTATACTTGGAAACCTGAGGCACGATTCTCAGATGAGGGCTAGTATTTCACCACGTTTGTTCTTTTTGACACGCTCCGAATAGATACTGTGCATTCCATGAATGTTTGCTACTGTCACTGTAGACTGATATGTTTGTAATGAATGACCTTATGTAAGATGTTCCTGAGTTTGGAAACTATCTACAAAGCTAATCAAACGTGTGTGTTTGTTCTTTGCTTGAATTGTTCAAAAGAAATGCACTTTTGATTCATTTTTGGATTGGCTTTTGTGCCGAGAAAGAAAAACAGGATCCTTGTCTGACTAAAGCATGTTTTCTTGAATCTGTTTGAGGGGATTATAATGTATAAATGTATACATTCAATCTTAACATTTTGTCTACTTGTGCAACAATTGCACCAAATATATGTATTCATTGTAAGATACAAGATTGAAATGAAGGAATGTGACTTTTATGTATCTCTGTGCCTAAATGTTTTGCTTCAGGGAGTCAAATGAATGTTGTTCACTGTGAAGCTTATTTGTTTGTTTCTGTTCCTTGTGGTTCAATAAAAGATGCTATTGTCGCTCACAGAGATAAAATACTGTGATTTCAGTGTCCTGAATGAACTAAATATATATGTACTGTATATATTCATGGGTCGTACAGCGGTTTCCACTTGCATCAACTGGAAATATAGAATTTAGATAATGTGTAGCTGTTACTTTTAGGATGCCAAGCTAAATTCGTTCTTTTAATTAATCTGAATGCAGAATAAAAAGACTGTTGCACTGCATTTATAAACTGAAGCTTTTAAACATGTAATTTTGATGAATAATTTGGCTTTGAAGTGAATATTTTGAAGTTTTCATCTCAAGTATCAAAAACCAATCCAATTGCCCCATTAATAGCTGGACTGAACATTTGCAATTGCCTACAGTTTTGTTGCTGTTATTTTTGCTCATTCAAACTAATCTAATCTGTGCGTCTCAGCCCTCACAACCATATTTAGACTCGTGCTGGTCCAGATGGCATTACATTTGGCTGACATGAGCTCAGTCATGCGTTCCACATCAGTATCCCTGCTCTCCGGCTGCTGCAGGTGCCTCGTGCAGACATGATTTAAACGTCTGCCCACTCACTGTCTGTGTGAAGACGAGAGGCAGCACCCGCAGCCATCTATAAAAGCTAAAGAGCCGCACGGATAACATCTGAGAGTGATTTTAAAGCTTTAATTCAATTAGTCATGGGGAGTGTGAGAAGCACCTTGCTGATTTTTATAGAAGTCCTTTTATTGCTGAGTAAGGCCACCGTCTGCATCTGATAAACCCCACTGGGTCTATTAAAAAGTTATCATCCCACTATTCATACCTGTGGGCAGATTCTTCACAGGCATAACGAGCAAAACCACTTATCTCACATTTATGGTTTTAAAAGGACAGACAGAAAACGTGAGTGTTGGGAACAAAGATTATGGCCTCAGTGAATGAAATGCTCTTATAACACATCTGATATTCATAATGTCTGTTTAGTTGTACACATTTGTAAAAGGTTAAGTGTTTCAGGGTATTATTATTAACCGTTACAAGCTGTTTCACTTTGATTTTTGGTGTTATTAGTGTCTTATCCTTTTTCAATTTTCAGCTTTTAACAAAACAGACCAGAGAACAGGGCAGGAAACGAATCAAAACTTCAAAAACAGCACAGAATATTTTTAAAAAATTACAGCACACCCAAACTAACATTAAAACCACATTCGTCCAAAGTCTTTTGAAAAGGTGCATTTTCAAATTAAGGAGCTACATTATTATATCACTATCCAATCTTTATTTGTAGCGCTCTTTAAAAACAATGAAGCCGACAAAAGTGCTGAACAAACAAATGAACACAAGAGAACGTAAAACAACAGAAGATTAAAAACAACAACAAAAACTAACATGTATATTTCAAATTGTGTTAAAAAGTCAGAGATTAAATGTGCATTTTCAAATAATTGTAAAATGAATGTGAAAAGAAACCAGGAGCCAGTGTGATGGTTTTAAAATTGGGCTTTTAACTGTGATGTTAGTTAAAAGCCGAGCAGCAATTTCTAATATCTGGAATTTGCTTGTATTGGAAGGAGGAGAACGTAATACTGGAAATGAATATGGAACAGCACTGCAGGAGGAAAAACAATCATCTGTGGTGCTTTTAGAGCTGTATTGTCCTGCAACTGAGGCTCCAGTTTCACCCACCCCCTATTCACGCCCACTTCCTTGTACTTAGTCGTGATTATTTGAAAAAGTAATACTCTGAGTGACGCATGAAGAATTTTAAAATGTCTCGTAGCCACAATAAAAAATAAAAATGTAAAATGTTAACCTGCTGCTGATGTTACCGTGAAATGCCACCGTGAAGAGGCTTATCAGTTCTGCAGTTTGAACAAGGATTTGTTTCTATTACTAAGCTGTTTTAGTTCAACATTGCATTTTATAATGACCAAAACGTGAAGAAAAAAATCTGCTAATAGTTCAAAACTAAACAAAAGCATAATATGTCTCCTTTAAATATTGTTTATAGTGGTTTTATTTTACTGGTTATATTTTATTCAGTTTATTCAGTTTTTTTCAGTCTTTTTTCTTTAGCAGAGCTTCATTTTGGATCTCATATTTGGATTGTTCTCTCGGAAATGACAATTAAGCACCAAAAGTCTGATTGAGTTTTGCAAAGCAACCAACACCTGTGACCATTTAAACCACTGAAAGTTAATGATGCTGGAAGTACAAAGTGAACAGAATTTAATCTAAGATGAGTGATTTTCTGCACTTTACAGAGTTGACTCTTGTTCCTAACACCAGTTTGCTTGTGGAGATTAATGTCTGTTTACTTTAAATGGTATAATTGCTCCTCCCAGGCCACTCAAAGGGAGTAGAGGCATGACTATAACCAAATTAATCAGGAGTGATGGATGCTACATATTACGTCTCCTGTGCTTTTAGAGTAGACCGAGCTTTAAAGACACAATCAGTGCCAGACTTCAGCTTTGGTCATGAAGAAAGCTTTGATCATGGGAACAATGTGGAGAGGTTTTGTGGCTTACAGAGGTGACCCAACTGTGCCTTGTGGACTACTGTAGGTTACTCTAATGTTTTAGTTCCACTGTACGTCCTTCACTAAATGCATTATGGGTTTTAACAATGTGAGCATCATAAGGATATGCCTGACTCCTTCAGAATCACAATGTCCACTGACGCAGGCCTGAGTACGTTTGCATCATAAATGGATATGTTTGTCCAGTGGAACTAAACAGCATTTACATTCTGCAATAAAACTGATGAAAGGGCTTTAGAGCTCGCCTTTGGAGCTCGCCTTCATTAATGTTGCACACTTTAAATGCAATGCACATTATTTATCAGCAAATGTGTCTATGCAGCGTTTTTACCCAGGGTTTAATAATACATTTTATGATGTAAGATTTTCCCTTTTTTTTTTAACCTTTATTTAACCCCAAATGTCCACTTTTTAGCCAAGCAGCATTAACAACACAACTCTTAGACACAACATTTCATATAAAACACACTGTTAACAGGCAACCAAAAATTATTAGGGACACATCTAGAAATAGAGACAGGTCAATGATCGCATTTCTAGGTTTTTCAGGAGAGTGTCATAGGAGCCATAAGTGTAAGATTTTGGAGTTTAAATGCTTTCTGTAAAGAATTCCAGTCTGTTGGAGTAAAAGACATTTTACCCCTCTCTCTTCTGACACTGAGTCACTGTGAGAACACAAACTGTGAGCTCCATTAGGCCTGTGCCTCAGGTATGGAGGAAGAAGACCCACAAGCCCCTTGTATATAAACCTGTACCAGTGTGTGAGCCAATGTAACACGGGAGTACAGTCCCTAATGGTGGAGACTACAGCCTGTTATAAAACGCAAAAAGACTGAAAGGCTGAGTCCAGTGAATGTAGCACTTGGACCCGGGCATCCATATATGAAAGGTCCCCGTTGTCCAGCACTAGTGTTGAAAAAAAAAAAGACAACCTATCTCAGAAGTGAAACTGCAGCCACAAAGTTTTGTCAAGAGAGTTTTTCTGAGGTTTAAAAGATAGTGAATCATCAGTTATGACACCCAAGTATTTAAAAGCATTTACAACTTCAATAACTGAGCCGTCCAAGTGAAATGACAGGCAGACATTCTCCTTGATCTTACTTTAAAAGAGGATCAACTTATTGTTTTTTTTTTTTTTGTGGGGGGGGGGGCTGTTTGTTGTCAATGGCTTCAGTCGGTGAAGAAGCAAAAGAATAGATGTATAAATACTTTATTGATCCCGAAAGAAATTACATTGCCGTTGGTTGCTCACATTCATACATACATAAAACAGAAAGACACATTCAAGAAGGCCTCATAAAAGATTTAAGAATGGCAGTTAATACATACCACAGATGATCATGTTTTCATTTTTTATGTTTTCTCCCACTTCTTTTATATGAAGAGTGAAAGAAGTGGGCAGACAGACCTTTGAAGAGATGAATTTTGATAATATATGCTTAGTGATTATTTGATTGAAGTTAAGTCGCTGAAAAGAAGCTTTGTCTCCACTGATCATTCGCATTCTCTGTGAATTTAGTCGAACAAAGAAAACCCAAACTGATGCGTTGGTTTAAATGGCTGAAAACACACTCCACCATGTTTCAGACTGTCACCCATTGTATATGAGAGTCATTTACACGTCATTAGTTTGTTGTTGAAACAGAGGCAACAGTATTTTATCTTCACAATTGTCCGTATACCTCTCTGCACTGGTCGGTCCTGTTCAAACACAAACTAATGAAGCCATATATCCGTCTGCAGAAACACTCCTCTGTGATCAATGCAGTCCCAGGGAAGTGAACAAACAAACTGTTCAAACTCCATCGCAGTCACGGCTGCCACACATAGTCCGTCTGATACGCTCATGTTAAATACATCAAATGTGCTGATAACTCATAAAAATCATTGATTATGTCATAACCACAGATGATTGCTTAGATCTGAATTCATCGCAGAGAGATGATTTGATGATGAAGGCATTTCTGAGAGCGGTGGAAGTGTTTTTGGCCTCGGAACGCCTCGGGCTCAGATCGATCCTGTAAGATATGAGATTCGACCAAACTCTCTCTCTCTGTCTGACAGTTCAGCGTCCAACGAGAGAGTGTCTACAAATATTTACACTTGACGAGTTTTATTAAGGCTGTAATAGAGACAGCACATGACGAGGAGAGCATGGGATATTGTTTCATCTGTTTAATTAAAGAGGCAATAAAAACATAACAACGCACAAATAGTAAAATGATACATCTGTAACAAAGTAAATAGAGTCATTTAAGACATCTGCAGCAACTTTAACTGTTTTTCAGTAGTGCTATACCAGGAAATCCCAAACTTTTCAGGCCACGACATCCAAAATATGCACACAACTGACTCAGGACCCATTGAACAATATAATTCAAGTTGCAAAACATTAAAAATCAGGTTTAATTGTAGTTATTTGACTGGTTTATTGTGTCATTTGACTTTATTTTACTATTTAAAATACATGCTCAAGTACAAAACCGTGTTATAATATAAAAAAAATCCTCTCATGACCCCCAGTTCAGAGCCTAATAATAGAGTTAAATTGTGACTGGTTGATGACATATTGTTTCTGTAAGACGGTCAAACGAGTCTGCATCATAGAAAAGGTCAACAATCAACAATTTGGAGTTCATATTTGTTGACATCAGGACTAGAACCAAGGTGGCCGCCAGTGCCAATTGAAATTTGAAAAAGCCCATTTTTTTCTTTTCTAAGCAATACACTATACTATAATACATGTTACTTAAAATAGGTTAGTGTGTTTGTAATCAGCTCTATGATGTTTCTGTCCGTCTTAAGCACAGGGTTACAGTGCCACTCTGCTCTTTGACAGACATTGAATATGGGTCCCCGCTCAGTTACCGTGGTTACCAAACACATTTTGCTGATGAAGCTGCTCCTGCCGGGCTAAAGCTGTTCATTCAGCTAAATGAAACTTTAATGGGTTCGACTGGGGTTGTAATGTACCATTTGAAATCAAATAAACAAAACACTGCAGTTTGGGGCTTACTGTTTCAGCTGAAAATGATGAAAAATTACCTCATCACGAGATGTAATGAGCTAATTGTGTTTTCCCTCTCTGATGTGTTTCCTTATTTTCAATTGTGCAGCTCCTGGTAGGAAAAGCCGTCTTCAGCTGCAAACTGTTATTTACAAACAGTAACAAAGATAGAAATATACTTTGAAGATATCCAGTTATGCAGGCAACTTTAAAACCGGTTTTGCTGTTATGCAAGACTAGCTCCACAGAATCTGCTAAATGTAAACACTCCTCCACAATCCGTCTTGTTTCATTCAATGTAACCCATATTGTACAGTATTTGCTGGTGTTTATTAGTTTCCATTGACCTTACTATTACCAATGCTACCTAAAACAACTAAATCGGGAGCTACATAAATTACACATCACCCACAAGGCTCATTTAAATGTAACACTTAGAACATTTACAAGACAAAATCCACTGGAAGTTCTGTTCAACATCCAAACTCTGGGTTCCGAGCTGCCGGCCAGGAAAATGTTTTTGTCAATACGCCCAAAGGCTGAATCAGCAGGCTGGCTGGGTCCATCACTCTGACGGTAACGCAAACCGAGACCAATTTTCACAAAATGCCAAAGAAAATATATTTGTGTGAGAACATCGGACTTTCTGGTAAACATGTTTTGTTTTTTTTAATTTAAAGTCCTGTGGAAACTTTTAAACCTTTTAGGAGAAACTGAAAGAAACACTTCTTATTCGGATGGATTTCAGACGCCAGTGCTATTTAACAGGGGTGGCAAAAAATAATATGGTTAAAATGCTGATTTTTGTTACTATAATGGCATTTTGGCAGATTTTAAATCAAATCAAATCAAATCAATTTATTTTTATAATGCCCAAAATCACAACAACAGTTGCCTCGATGGCCCACAGGTAGAAAGCAGTTCAGATAACTGTCCCAGAATGCCCCTGTCCTTTGACCCTCCTTCGCGGCGAGGAAAAACTACAAAAAACCCCATGGGAAAAAGTAGAAACCTCGGGGAGAACCACAGTGAAGGAGAGATCCTACTCCCACAGACGGACAGGCTGCAGCTGAACTAGGACTGACGCATCCACTTGGACTGTGGAGCCAGAACCACTCAAGAGGGAGGTGGCTTTAAAGAGTTCCTCCAGGCCGACGAGGAGCAGTCCACCCAGTGTAGAGAGAGCTCCTCCAGCATTGGAATGGTTCATCTAAAGTAGATGGAGTTCGTCCAGGCAGACGAGGTGTGGCTAATCCAGCTGTCCAGGCGGGTGGCGCATAGATCCTCCAGTTTAGAGATCGATCCTCCACACAGATGGGGGTGGGGGGGTCGTCACTGGAGCAGCCGCCGAAGTGCCTGAAACAGTCTCCACTCCCCGGGGGAAGTGGAGAGAAAGAGAAACATGTGAACAGCAATGAACAGACTACAGTTGAAGTAATATTAAATATTGTTGATAGGTAAAGTAGGAAGAACCAGAGGATAGTGTTCAAGCTGCCATACTTCCCCCAGCAGAGTTGCTCCAAGGGCAGCGTAGCTAAAACTGTAGGTTTTTATTTCTGTTCCTAACTGGCCTGACCATAATCTATTTCAAAGAGGAACGTTTTGAGCCTGGTCTTAAATGTAGAGACTGTGTCGGCCTCTTTTACATGAACAGGGAGCTGGTTCCATAACACAGGAGCTTGGTAGCTAAACGCTCGACCTCCTACTGTGCTTTTAGAGACTCTGGGGACTAACAATAGTCCAGCATTTTGAGAACGAAGAGCTCTGTTTGGATGGTACGCTACTATTGCATCTTTGAGGTAGGATGGGGCCATATTGTTTAAAGCTTTATAAGTCAGGAGGAGGATTTTAAATTTGATTCTAAACTCAATGGGAAGTCAGTGAAGAGACTCTAACACAGGGGTAATATGATCTCTTTTTCTAGTACCTGTTAATAATCTTGCAGCTGCATTTTGAACCAGTTGAAAGCTTCTTATAGAGCTTTTAGGACACGCTGTAAGCAGGGCGTTACAGTAGTCTAATCTGGATGTGACAAATGCATGGATGAGTTTTTCGGCATCATCTCTGGGCAGGATTTTTCTAATTTTGGCTATGTTACGCAAATGAAAGTAGGCTGTTTTACAGGCTTGATTTATATGAGCTTTGAATGAGAGATCTTGGTCAAATAGGACCCCAAGGTTTCTTACTGTAGAGCTGGGGGCTACAGTGATATTGTCCAGAGAAACTATCTGGTCAGATAAAGAGTCTCGCAGGTGCTTAGGGCCCAGCAGAATGACCTCGGTTTTTTCAGGGTTAAGGAGCAGATAATTAAGAGTCATCCAAGTTTTTATGTCTTTCACGCAGGCACTAAGTCTGTCTGTTTGATGGGTCTGATCAGGTTTCATTGATAAATGAAATTTATCAGATTTTAAGCTGATCCAGGCTTATGAGCAAAGAGATACCTTCACTGCTTTTTGTCACACATAAACAGGAAACTAAAACCTATTGCTATAACTCTGGTGTTAAAGATATGATATAACTCTGATGTTAAAGATATGATATAACTCTGATGTTAAAGAAACCAACTTGTGATCCACAAATGTTAAAATCTATCATTATTTGTTTGGGATTGACTTCACAAACTTGCCCTAATAATGTTACTGCTGAAAGTCCTTACAGTAACTTACAACAATCACGTCTTTGGAGTTAAGTAACAGCACCACTTTCTAAAAATCATTTTGCTTTTGTTCACAGACGCTTAAGATCTTGAACTTTGTGTCAGTTTTTGTTTCATGTGGATTGTTTATTTATTTGTACCCTCATTAGCGGTCAACAAACTGACAGCTACTCTTCCTGGGGTCCTAAACATGAACAGACCCAGTAAATACAGTTAAACCAGGTCTATAGTCACACAGTTTAACAGTAAAGCCAACAAAATCCTGACATGTCCTCCAGCTCGACTTAAAACTAAACTGACTCATGTGGATGCAACACGTGATCAAACATTTACATATATTTGCAAAAGCTCCTGCCCCCTGCCCAAACAGTCAATAGCACAGCTTGAACTCCATCTGCATTTTCATGTGGCAAAACCTCCCTAACCACAAACAGATTAGCAAGCGTGTATATTGATGAACGCCGCCAAGCCAAAGCCCAGTGCACACAGCCCTTTACCCCCATCATTTATATTCAATAATGAAAAGAACAGAGACATTGTAAACACCTTTTTATGTGCCCCTGTTGTGCACTAGACAGCAAAAGGCCAGCAGTAAAATATAGCCACATAATAGACTGAATTGTAATGTGTGTGTCTCCTGGAACAATGTCAATATCACGACCACTGGATGTTCTTCACTACTCCCCCCCACCCCCTTTTTTTTAAGCTATATTTAAAAATACTCTTTCCAGGTCAGTGTCAATCTGATGTTTTTCCTGTATCCAAGTGCTCTGGAAGTGGTTTGTTGATGTGCGGAGCATGAGCTGAGCATCCTGCAGTCTGGATGGCGCTGGCTCAGTACTAAAGTCCAAATTCAGACAGACACATCTTTATTATGGTGCTGCCCTCCCTCCCCTGCTCTTCTGCCCTCCACACACACATCCACGCTCATGTAGGGCCGTGCAATCTGTCGAATTTTAATTGAGTTTGAGATTCAGTCAGGTCTAATCAAGGGGAGTGTAAGTGCTGCTACGAAAACTGCTCGGATTGACGTCAAAAACTCTTGAAAATGGTGTCCAGATGGCTACCTTTGAAACATTTTCTATCCCAGACTACACCAGGATGAATGAGGGATTGTCTTCTAATAGCAAATGATAATGTTAGGGCTTTAATATGGAGAAGTCTATTCGGCGTATTTCGAAGGTTGCCATGGGCGCCGCCATCTTTTTTCCGTTGTGTTAGTTTACGCGGGGCAGGCGAGCTCAACAGAAAATAAGTTCTACACAGTCTACAAAGCCGTTTTCAGGATTCCTGGGAAATCGTTGCGTTGCCGACTTGTTGTTGCATGTGTACAATAGACGTTTTACACCAGTCTATCTACTTTATATAATGTTTTAGACTAGTTTTGCTTGCGTGAATCGGGATTTGCCGGAAATACCAACATGAACGAAAGCGCAGATTGGTAGCAAAAAGAGGCTAAAGTGTGCGGGGCGGAATAAGGTGGTCAAAGGTTGGTAAAAGCATGAGGTTTGGTGCAGAGTTCAGACTTGAAAGGAAGAAATGTGACTTTTGTGCGCGTTTTAAATGACGCTGTAATGGAGCAGGTCCATTACGGAGGTAAAAATGAAGAGTTAAACAAAGTTTTTAAATGTTTATTAAGTGATTGATTGTGTGCGTTACCTGTAAAATAAAATATATAATTAGTCAGGACTAAGTGGAAATGTGCAGTAATGTAATAGTACTCACCTGTGGGTCTGCCATTTTGGGTGTTTTGGGTAAAAGAGTCCCCGGGGAGCTGGAGCACCTTAAAATGGTTCCGGGGCAGACCATGGGGTAGAAAGGAGCAGGGATGTCCCAAGTTTTAAACTGAGTAAAGTAGTTGGGAGTAAGTTAAAACACTGTTAATTTATAAAGAGATCTATTTCTGTATGAATGTTTTGATTGATTGTTATTGGAGCACTGTTTTGTTTACTTGTAATTTTAAAAATGTTTTTGGGTTTTACCTTTGTTTATTGATGGGGTTACCCAATTGGCTAGAGGCCCTATAAAAGGTCTCTGGTCTCAGTCCCTGATGGAGAGGTGCTGTGTGCCATGCTGCTGGTGCTGGTGCTGGTGCTGGTGCTGGTGCTGGTGCTGGTGCTGGTGCTGGTGCTGGTGCTGGTGCTGGTGCTGGTGCTGGTACTGGTACTGGTATTGGTATTGCTGATTTGTACATATGTAAATAAAATAACACTTGGTCTGCACTGGGAACTCGGCTCAGCTCGTCAATACTGCTAAGGTTGCTATCCGGGCGTTACAGATGCTTTCTAAAAATGTTGCGATTTCTGTTCAAAATTAAAATCTATTTTTGATTCTTGACAAAATAATATGAGGACAAAGACTGTGACTCATTTCTTTGTTATATTACTCACCAATACTTTCGTGGTTTGTGTATTTAGCACAACCTGCTGTTTATTGTGTCCTACCTCTGCATTTATGTTCTTTCACTGCTGCATTCTGCTCATTCTGCTGGGACAGACCGATGGAAACACGGCTGCTAATCAGAAATCACATTGCATTGTTCAATAAAAGCAAAGTCTGGGTAAGGTGTGTTGCCCAGGGACACACCAAGGCAGGGACTAAACCCTCAGGTCACCGTTAAATAAATGTATTGTTGATAGTAATCTTATTGGACTGGACAGTATCAGCTAAAACATTCAGCTGCCTCTTGCCCATACTTCATTGGATAATGTGGTTTGGTGTGAGGTAGACACTGGAGCCAAAGCGGAAGCACTTCTGTTGTTTTTCCCCAAGGACTAAATACGTTTAGCTGTGATATTTTCTTTGCGGTAAACACATTTCAGAGATGTCTATGTGCAGTTGAAATGAGAAAGTGGACAAAGCAAAGAGAGAGAGAGAGAAACCTTTCCTGAAGAAAAACGCTGAACATAGAATCCTTGACCGGTTTTCCAAGAAGGCATCACACACAGATGAGCCTTGACTTGTGTCATGTTCTCTTCCTGCTCTTGTGTGGGCAATTGCCTTCTTCATCAGCTCGCACTCTTAAAACTAACCTTTTCAATGTACTCTTTCACCAAAAACATCTTATTATTGGTCTGCCTTTGCTAAGCTTTCTTCCTCCTCAATCCTTCTCTTCGACTTTATCTCCCAAATATTAAAGCAGCAAAAAAGGCGCTCTGGCTCGTTATTAGCCTTTGGCTTTTAGCGCCGATTGAGCTGTGTGTTTTTTGCATTTATTTTATTGGTTTTACATGTTCTTAACTATTTATTTCTTATACAGTTGTTCTTACTTGTTTCTGTATCTTTTTTCTGTACAAACAATCTGTATAGACAATATCGATTGGATTTTGATTTGTTAATTGCTTATTTTTTTCTTATATGTTGTAATTTTCTATTTGTTAGTTGCACTTACGTCATTATACAATACCTTGGTTTAACTATATGTCGTCCATGTTTGATACATTATGAAAGAAGATTGAATTCTGTCAAAGTTTTTCACATTTTGCCACTCCTTCAAATGCCGAAGAAACCAATTTGATGAGTGACGAAACATATTCACTCTAAAAAGTTTTGAATTGAACTGTCTTTTTCGATTTTGCATGTGATGTGTCCTTCCTGTGCTGTGGTTCTCACTCGCAGAATAGCCTTGGCCATTGATTCCCGATCGATCAAAAATTCCATCTACCGTAAGAATTTTAAAAGTCCATGAAGTGCAGTGGAAGCAAAAATTCCATCCTACACGTCGCAATTGTAATGGTTTATCTTTGCAGTGACCTCTGCAGCTGTGACAGGACCAGGTGAAGGTAATCTTTGTTCCTTACATGCAGTGTTGCCAGATTGGGCAGTTTTCCACCCAACTGGGCTCCTTTTGTTGACTCCTAGCAGAAAAAAATAGCGTTGGGCAGGTGCCTATATATTGGGCTATTTTTGGATGTCTCAGGCGGGAATTTGAAAATGCAAAATAGATTAATTTCTTCATAAATATTTGTGTATTACTGATTGGGTTGTTCATAGATAGATTAAATAGAATAATAGAATAGAATAGAGTAATTATAGAAATAGAATATTAAATGGTTTTAGTTGTTCGACCTCTGATTGGATGGAAACAATAAACACCGGCTCAGTCTGCGCACCCTTGGGTTAGGCGTTGGGGTCCTGCTTAACGTTTAGGGTTTAAGGCGAGGTCAGTTTATCTCACGGCAGAGATACAGGATTTAAAACAAGATTCCCAAGTGGGGGAAATACAAGAAAGTATATTGGAAGAAATGGGAGAACCACCCCGAGCTGAAAATGTGGATTGCCCCGGTTCTGGAGAATGAGTCCAAAACATGCTACAAGTATTACAATTGTGATATCCAGTTTGCATGGGACTTAAGTCTATATGACAAGTTCTCATTCTATTCAAATTATGGCTTAGTTTGGTGGGAGGGCACTTGTGGTAAATATTTAGCAGTTTAACATTTTTGAAGTACAGTTCCAGAAGAAATTTTGATAAGTAAAAGTTTAAAGTTACAGGAAGTGTGTCATCATCGTAAAATAAATAGACAGTTAACGCTGTTATAAATGTTATGAAGATTGTCAAACAGGAGACAAAATAGGCAAAATGTGTAGTAAAATCTTAAATACAATCATATTCAGTATATATTAGTCAAACATGTAGTCTAACCTGTCTTTAAACGCACCATACAATCAGATGGTGGTATTGTATAGTTGCCAAATAACTGTGGTCTATATGTTTATCTGGTTGTGTGCCGTTGGTTTGTTCACGATTTTACCGTTGCAACGTGCTTTGTATGCCATTTAAGTAGTAATTTTGGAAAGTTTATAATTTGGGCTGATTTTTATTGATCTTGGCGGGTTTTATGTGCACTTTGCGCTGGAAACTGTCAGTAAAATCTGGCAACACTGCTTACATGCACTGCTCTGCTTTATGTACGCGTCCAATAAACACGGTTATATATGAGCAGGGCCAGCACATATTAAGTTAGCTGTCATTTATCTACCTGCTTTAGGCTAGGTATTGTCAAAAACCTTTACTGTAATTAATGTTCTGCTGTACTATATTTTCCATGTAGAATGTATTTCGAGAAGAAAACAACATCAACACTCTTGCCTCAGTGGAAAGCGAGAGAGAGCTTGGCATTGTATTCAGCACAATCACTGGACCATGGCACTGGCAAGACCACAAATGCCTATTTACATCATTATAGCTAAAGAATGGAAACTGTTGGTATTTCTTCTGGCAATCTAATGGTCATTGTGGTCCAAGCCTTTGCAGCTATTTCAATGAATGGATAACACTATAGTCTAATGTGGAATTACAGCACAGGCACCAAAAGATACAAAGAAAGGCGATCAAAACACAATGGACAATCATATAAATAAATACTTGAATACTCTTTTGAGCTTTTAGCTGTTCTCTGTCATGAACAACAGCAGCTGGTCTGAGACAGAGGAGCTCTTCTCCTCCACGGACAGACTCAGGAAGTCATTTTTATAACAGAGCAATTAGACTTTATAATGCATCCTTCAAGGGAGAGGGTAATCAGGGAAGGAGTCATTTGTATTGGTTATATTGTATCTGCATTTGACAAAGCACTGTTTATAGCGTTTGATATTATAATGCTTATTTCAAATCTCTGTATGTGCCGGTGTGAATGAAGTGCTCTAAGCAGCTGAAAAACTCATTTCCCCTTAGGATCTATCAAAACATTTTATAACAGCATTCCCTCGCTAGCTTACATAAGGTTGTATTTTGATTAGAGGTGGACAGAGTAGGCCAGAGGTGTCCAAACTTTTTCCATCGAGGACCACATATTGAAATATGGACCAAGCGGAGGGCCACAAATCAATCGTGAAACATTCAAAAAAGCTGCATTTATCTGATGTTTTAAGCGACGCCACATCTACATTCAGTCTCAGTGCCTTAATATCAGGTCTGTCTCGCACCAAAATGTTACTTATTTAGGTTGGAATTGGAGAAAATCTGAAATGTGCTGTAAATAGTACTTCTTAGGACAGTGTGGGCCAGTTCACCAGGAAGCCTAAGGGCCAAGAAAAATTGGTCTGAGGGCCGCATTTGGCCCCCGGGCCTTAGTTTGGACATGCCTGGAGTAGGCTAAATGGTTACGTTACTTCAAAAAACATACTCAAATACAAGTATAAAGTAGTGGTCCAAGAAATTACTCAAGAGTCTAAAAGTATTTGAGGAAACAATTACTCAAGTAAGAGTACCTGCAATGATTATCTACTTTTATTATAGTTCAATACTAATTACCGGAAAAAAGCATAATAAGTCTCCTTTATTACGAGACGCCATCACCTTCCGCACACTGCACTCCAATGAGACCTTTATTGATATTGTTTTGGCAGCTCCCTGTTCCACTCTTATGCTGTAGGGCCCTTCCTGACTGCTCAGCACGTACACAGGAGCAAATTAAACAGAGGCGATAAATTCAGCAGTGATTCTCCTGAGTCTTTGGGCGAGGTGACGCGCCGAGCCACTTCATCAGCAGTAATCTGAGTCCGTATAGGATGGATTTGTGTTTGGACTTCTTTTAAGTGCTTTTGGTATCAGGTAGCATGTCACTATCACATACAAAACGAGATAAAGCGGATGAGAAGGAGGTGGGACGGGACGGGTCACACACTGAGGAATGAGGCCTTAGAATGCTGCATTCAGGTGAAACCCACGGGAACAGGTGACGGACGGCAAAAAAAAAACACACCTTGAAATGGACACAAGAGAAATGTAAACAGTGTGGGGCGATCAAACAGAAGCCCCCAAACAAAACTGCCTGAGGACTATTGAAAACTTATGCTCTCGGAAATACGACTGAAAACCTAAATTAATCAGAGGTGGATAGTAACTCATGCTACTATAATTGATCATTTTGAGTACATGTCATTTTTTGAAAAAACATGTACTTCACTTTAGCATGTAATTGTAATTATTTACTGTGTACAGCACAAGTCCCAATTGTCCCCATGCACGGTTGTCTCAGCTCTGTCTCTTTCTAAACCTGTAAAGTCACAAAACAACACCAGCATCAACTGCTCTCATTGAACAGAGCTCAGAAAATATGTCAATTGTGGTTTAAAACAACTTAATTCAATTAAAACCATCAGGCTAAAGCTTCATTAGCCTGATGAAGGCCCAGTGCCGAAACGTTGCTTGAATAAAACTCACATATTTTGCAAGTAAGGCGGTGTGCGGGAAATCTTTTTCAATTTTTGGGTTGTTCCCTGTCTTCCTACGCACCCGCTTGAAGACATTGATGTGCGGACCTTGTTTCTCTAATTAAAATATTGATACAAAATGCTAGTAAAATTGTGTTTAATTGTATTCTGAATAGTATTTTTCATGTGTTCATTATTACTTTTACTTCAAGTGCATATGACAAGACTACACGTTTTACTAAAATATAGTGAACATGATTATATTCAAGATTAGCCTGAAATTGAAATCTGTTTTTGTTGTGGATGTGTGCCCTGTTCCCTCCTCCCTTTGTGTTTTTGTTCAGGTCATGTGAGTGGAAGGGGGCAGGGGGCAGGGGGCGTGGCCGGCTTCTCCCCAGTGAGGAGGACAAGGCACACCTGTCATCTATCGCCTCATCTACCTGCAGTATTTCAGACCGGTCTACTCACCGTGATGTTAAGTAGCTGTCTCCATGTAGTCTTGCCTTTGGATGTATACTTACATCAGGTCCTCAGTGTGTCTCATCCTCGCTCCTGGTGGTCCACATGCTGCAGTTAAGTCGGCCTGCTCCCTGCTTCCACAGCCTTCTCTTTAGCTATGTTTCCACTAAACCTGGTCCCTCAGACAGGTTCACTTGGGGCCTGCGAAGCTGCTTCTGTTAACGGCGGACTGCGTTTCCATACAGAGGTAAATAAAATCTAAACTACACCCGAATTACACTTTTTCTTTATGCGGCTGATCTCCCCCATTCATGAAAAGACGTTTAGTAATTTCACACTTGTAGCGCAGTAAATCGTGGATAAAGCGTGCGTAAACAAGACACAGCTTCTGTTTTTATTTGTCATCTTCTTCTGCTTTTATTTTACTATTCTGTCTGAAATGATTTGGGTTTAGATAGAGTTGGCTGCCTTATGCACAGAAGAAATATTACTTTGGGTCTAAATGCAAGTGCCGTGCATCTTAAACAGGAAACAGCTGACACTAACGTGTGCTCACTTTAGTTTGCTAACTCTATTGGGTCGACAAAGTTACGGTCACTGGAAATACGCTGGTTTTGCACAAGATCAAGTCAGCGTTGGTGAGCTGCTTTGCTGCCAGCTGGCACCTTCTCGGAGCTAGTACCTCTCGTGACCCTCTTCGGACCCCTCAAACGGAGCGGTACGGTTCACTTTTGTTCAGTGGAAACGCCTCAGATCGTCCCGCACTGTGCCGTCCCGCGCTAATGGAAACACCCCTTTTGTTTTGTTTTTTTTGTTAAATAAACTGTTAACCCTTCCTCGACTCTGCTCTGGGATTCACCTTAAATTCACTACAATTTTGTCTTTTTTTAAACAATTTTGGTGACGTTTATAATGTTACCTCCTGGTTGGAGCAGGAGCAGATGGAACGTATGCACAGGTAATTCCACGACCGTTACCAAGCAACCATATTGTGAACAATGGTCAAAATAACACAATAGTTATAAACTGACAAATAATAAAAACTGAGAGTGAAATGATTGTCAAGAGTTGTGTGCTTTGATGGAATGTCTCAGTTCTTTCTGTAATTTTCAACTTACATTTTGAAATTTTCTTCACAAACAGCAACTGACAAATGTAAAATTATGATAGTTACCACAGGGATTATAATGTCAAACAAAGTAATGATTAGAAAAACATGAGAATCCGTCATATGCATTTTAAGTAAGACCTTTAACACACATTTACTATTACTACATCTGACATTAAAACATGGAATGGATGGGAATGTTGGGAAATTTTAGTTTATTTTTTTTTTAACTTGGCAATGAGAAAACAGATTAGGATTTTATAGTGCTGATAGAAATAAACTGGTAATTAATTATTATGAAAAACAATGCATTTGTTTTGGTTGAAAGTGCTGAAAAATCATGTGTTTGAGGGTTATTTAACAGTGATATAAGAGTCTTTCAGTGGGCAATGTTTTAGTTCTGTCACATTTCTATTGTGTATTTTCAGCAAAACTTTACTGTCATGGAATCTGCCCTGGTCAAAACAGATTGCTTCAAAGACAATACATTCTTCAAAGCTGGATTTAGGCTACAGGATGCAATCTGTCTCTGCCAGACGGAATATAAAATGCCTAATGTTTTATGTTGAAACTGTCCCCAACAAGAAGACTCATTCATTTCTGGGGGGGATTGAAGAGGAGCAGATTGAACGGTACAGTTGGTGATTTTTCAGCTCCATGTGCTGTGGACCTGATGTCTCACTAACACGTCATCTGTCTCACTGTCTGTCTGTGGTCTGTGGCTTCCTGCTGTGACACATGTTGTTTTTATGACTTAAGAGCGCCGTATCATTACACTATTATTTCAGAATGACACCATCTCAGACACATCAGACTGACAGTAATTCTGTATGAAATACCACGTTTGTTCGAAGTGGTCTTGTCTTGCAAACAAATTAGCGATCAGCACAACAGTCCACCTCTGCATGTTTGGTTCGATTGTCACAGTTTTAGCACCCAAGAACACAAAGAAGGGAAACAGGGAAATTACACACAGGAGGATGTTTACAATAATATAATGTGTCCTATTGTGTATATGCGCATGTTATCCAATGTCCAGGACAGCATGTTCAAAGGAAGTGGTTTGCTTCACACAAAATTAACTGGAAAGATTACTATTAAGATTACATTCAAGGCAAGACACTACTACAGACATTAGTTTGTTTTGGGGTTTTTTGGTCAGTTTTGCTGTTACAACATATAGACTTTCATGTGGAAACGACAAACTTGTCCAATCTTCTCCTAAAGATGTTTTATTATTGCATGTAATCCACTTCATCTGTTGATTTTTCTGGGATATTGTAACTTCAAAGGCTGTTTTCTTCAAATGCTCCAACGTTCATTATGATTTCTTTAGGTGTATCCACACTTATGTTCTTCTTAAAGACAATGAATTAGGAGATGTGTTTACCTTGTTGACATATTTCGGCTGCTTAACTGGTTGGTGACGTGTCACTTTTCAGCTGATGAGGCGTGGTCAGCCTGATGGACCTGGCAGGTCGCTCAGACTGACCGCGCCTCCTGCCGCCCGGTGGTCTCTGGAGTGGCATGTCCCATGTGTGAGACAGAAGGAAGGCTCCGTCGTCACGGTTGATGCTCGCTTTCTGATTTCAATCGCCTCCTTAATCTAGCGTTTGAACTTGTTGGTCTCTGCTCCAGCCCTGTCCCTGGCCATAACATAGTTTTCTCTTTTGGCATTGCAACTTTTCTCATTGCAAAAGAGAAAACCATGTTATGGACTGGGACAACCGTGATGACGGAGCGGGACATGCCACTTGGCTCGCAGTTAAGCAGCCAAAACATGTCAACAAGGTAAATACATCTCCTATTAAATTGTCTTTAAAAGGAACATAACATATTCTTAAAATGCACTTTCTCCCACAGAGACATGAAGATCAGCCCTTAAAGAAGCACCTACACACCAGACTTTACAATCTTGCACTGAAGATGTTGACAGAACATACGGAAAAATTTTTGATTCTCTGTAATTTGTTCCTAAATATCCATATGAGTAAACCATATAACAGGTTTCAAATTGATATATTCTAATTTAACATTTTTTTCCTATTCACCTGCAGCGTCTCACCTCTTAATTGTGTCTTGTTTAGAGTAAATGTGTAAATGTTTTTATCATTGTGTGCTGCAGTTTTGCACATTATTTTTAATATATTTATTACATATCAATGCAATTTATTATTACACTAATTATAAAATATAATTACAAAAGAATACAGAAAACAAATTAAACATAAGGCACGTAATTAATTATGGCACGTAATTAATTATCTTCCATTTGCAACAATGTAAATATTTTCCTTTCTGGCTTAATGCAAATGTTATTATTTGTCCTGATTTTTCTCAAAATTAAATAAAACAGATGTCCCTTTTTTGAAGCTTGATGCCCTGACCACACTATTAACAAAAATGAACATGCATACATTCATAAAGTACATTTTATATTCACTATAAAATGGACATGCGTCACATTTATTAATACATCTTTTTTCCCATTAAAAAAAATCAGATTTTGTTGAAGATATACGTTATTATAAACTGTGATTTTATCCCAATCAATATTTGAACAAGAAAAAAATGGTGTATTACATTTGTCAATACATTCCTGTTTCTTTAACATCAGTGGTTCTATAATTACACTGTTCCAAACATTTCCTGCGGCTGGCCGTTCTGTATGTAAATATGTTTTGACCTTGTACAGTGACTTCCTGAGTCGCTGCCTTCACATTCACCTCGTGACTTTAACAGTAACTCCACTCCCGGACTATTTGCATTTTTATACGTTTGTTTTTATTCCTCCTCTTCGCCTGTGTCTCCAGTGGGTTTAATTTGCGGACTAAAACAACCAAATTGATTTTTCATCCATTGATTTCTGCTTTGAATTCATAATACTGTCTACTCTTAAATGATCTTACAATGCACACTTCTATACTTTAGCGATCTGCGTTTGAGCTGATTGCTTTTTGCACATTTGTTGCCTCCAGTGAATAGGATTAATGGAAATCATGATGTGTGCACAAAGGCTCATAATAGCGTTATATCAACTATAACATTTAAATTCATTTGGATTTATAGAAGAAAGAGGCACAGTGATGACTATTTTATGTCCCAAGTGTGAAAATAATTGGATAGGTCCTGTAGAGGAGACTATAAGTTTTATCATCATGAAAAGAATACAAAGAGATCAGTGACGAATACAATACATAAATGCATATACAATAGACAGAACCAGATGTAAATTTCTTGGTTCATTTTGTACACAAACTGTGCTGGTTATAAAAAATGTACAGAGTGGATTTTGGATTTCTTAATTAAATAAATCTGACTGAAAATTGGCTGGAAAAAAAGTACATTTTGCCTAATTTTTTTACTCAAAACTTTAGTAAATCAGGTTTAAAAATAGTTATCAACAAATCCTTCTGTACGTTGGTGTGTGTAGGAGCTTTTTTAAGGGCTGATCTTTATGTCTCTGTGGGAGAAAACATATGTTAAGAAAACCTCCTTTGAAGTTTCAATGTTGCAGAGAAATCTATCAATGAAATTAAGTAATAAAACATCTTAAGGAGCAGACTGGACCAGTTTGTTGTTTCCAGATGAAAGTCTATATGTTGAGAGGGCAAACTGACCTTAGCGTCTCACCTTAAATGTCTTGGACCAGAAAGTGGACAATAACCAGCATCCTGGAACAAGGAGGGAACATGCTTGGGTTGTTTTTATTGTTTTCATTTTTCCCATCTATCGTTGTGTTAGAGCTGTTATAGTACATGATTAGGAGTATGACAGTGCAGCGGGAGGATCACAGCGGGGCTCTCTTTGACAAACTGGTCGTCCTAATGGAAGTAATCCTGTTTGGCTGCGGTGACATCATTAACCCAATGCATCATGTCCGAGCCTTTATTGTTTCGACAGGATCATGTGTGTGGATGCTTTTAACATGGCTATAATATGTTTTATTACCAGTGTTTGTGTATAATGGGGATGGTCTAATGTTGTAATGATGGTGTTACTGTTGTAGCTGATAACCAATATTAGTTGATACCGATAATAAGAACACAAATATATGATAAATTACGGTAAAGTTGACAAATACATTTTTCACTTTTGTAAAAATAACAATGTATTTATCTGGTATATAGAACTATTGCTGGCCTGACTGTGTAATATACAGGAATATACTTAGTTTAATTGGCCTCCTATTTCTATTTTTACTCATTAGTTTAAAAAAAATACATTAATTAATACAATGAATGAATGAATGAATCAAATCTGATGCACTTAGAATGGAACAGAATAAAATGTTGTGTCAAATATTAGCTATAGTTTCAGTATCGGACCAATACTGTTATCTGGGGAAACCGTCATAACTAATACCATCCCTAAATCTTCAGTTAATACTTGACAATTCTGATAATTGATATTCATTTCTAATTATTCGTATTAAACTGCAAGACCCATTATTTCCTTTTTTGTGCTGAGTTGCATTTAACTAAGACTATTTGCTCCAATGCCTTGAAAAGACATCAACAAGTCCCAATTACCATAACACTTTTGCAAGCAATTAAATTCAAGTGCTTTGTTGTTTAGCAGAATGAATAGATAGTTTAATGTAAAGGCAATGAAGTTATAATGGAGCCATTGTTTACAATATGATTATGACTAACGAGGTCTAATCACAATGTCCCATGAAACTAAGAGCTACAACCCGTTCACAAGACACTGTATCACCACCATCTGTTTTACACGTTGTAATTGAAAACCATTGTTCCATTAAATTCAACAATAAATAATAAAAGTTGAAATTTATCGACGGGCGTCTTTTCAAAATGTCATTAAGGTGCCTCTTCCAGAACAGCTCTTTTCACATTTATCAGTTGCTAGTTTGCTTTTCTGTGATACAAAGCCCATGATTTTACAATTTTAGTTTTTATCAAGCTCGAATGATCAAGGACACCAAAATAAATACACCAGTGCTCAGTAAGACAATGTTTAAGGTACAGTCTGTCACTTTTATTGTGGCGGTGATTAAAAATACAGTACAGCACATGGGTCACCGGCTTGTCTCCTGAGATGTTTTTGCTTTGCCTTTAAAGTTTCACAGTGTGGTGTAAACGCATCTATCTTTCATTTATTCATTTTAATTTCCTCTAGAACACTTGGTTTGGCTGTGTCACCTGCTCGTGTGGAGATTGCTCAACTGAATGCCATGTGGAACAGTCATACGTACCTTCCACCTAAAAAAATGTACCCTGTTTTTATCTTTTAAAGAGACCTATTACACAAAATCAATTTTAATGAGCTTTTAAACTTGTTACAACTGTTTCCTCATGATTAGTTTACTCAGAGTTGTATTATTTTTGATTCCTGCATGTTTGAGGAATATTGTCCAGCAACTGATACTTGAGTGCTTTGTTTTCACCTACCCCCTATCCCCGCCCACATCCCTGTACTTTGCTACGATCATTTGAAAAATGATGACTCCAAGCGATACATGTACTTTTTAAAACCGAAAACATATAAATGCCAATTGACTGCTTTTTACGGTGAAATACCATAATACAGCTTACAGTTTACAGTTAAAGTAAATTAACCTGTTTCTATTATTAAGCAGTTTTAGGTCAATATTGTGGTTTAAAATAAGCAAAAGAAGGCTCCAAGATGGCGCCGCTGACGGATGCCCTGGCATTTTGGTGCGCTCTGTGTTGTCTGGTTTTGTGTGTAAATCGTGTGTCAGCATGCTCTGCTCTTACACCCGCTTTTAAACATCAGAACTTCCACCCCCACGGACCTATTTCCAGTTTTTTTAGAGTCTGCTGCAGATTTAGTGCTAGTTTTGGCCAAGAGAGTGAGACGCAGAATAGGAAAGCACGCGGAAGCTCTTGTGCACCTTTGGACACGCGGTGAGCGTACGCCTTTACCTGGGATTTTCCTCTCCAACGTCCGCTCACTCAGCAACAAGACGGACGAACTGGTGCTGCTGATGAGCAGAAACAGAGACTTTTCTTCATCTTCTGTTTTGTGCTTCACGGAGATGTGGCTCAGTCCCGGATTGTCAGCTTATTCTGCGCCGACAGACAAAGGGATCTCTCCAGTGGAAAAACAAAAGGCTGAGGCGTCTGTTTCTTCAACAATGCTTGGTGCGCCGATGTGACTGTGATCTCCAAACACTGCTCTCCTGATCTGGAATATCTCTTTATTAACTGTAAACCATTCTACTCTCCATGTGAGATCGCTTCATTTATTCTGGCTGCTGTTTACATCCCGCCAAGTGTGAACGTGCAGGAAGCACAGCGCGTATTAGCAGAGCGGATACTGTGTGTGGAGTGGGACTTGTCAGACTCCTTGTTGGTTATCCTCGGGGATTTTAACAAGGGAAATCTCAGCCAGGAACAACCAAAATACAGACAATTTATTAAATGTCCAAGCAGAGAGCAGAACACGCTGGATCACTGTTACACTACAGAGAGTGGTTCCTTCCACGTGGTTCCTCGCGGTGCACTGGGCTTTTCAGATCACATCATGATCCACCTTATTCCCACGTACAGACAGAGGCTGAAGCAGAGGCGTGAGGACTTCTAAGAAGTGAACCAGCGAGGCAGTGGAGGAGCTGCATGCATGTTTGGATATTACAGACTGGAATGTGTTCAGAACTACCACAGATGGTTTGAATGAGTACACGGACACTGTGATGTTATACATCCGATTCTGTGAGGACAGCATCATTCCCACACGCACCAGGATGATATATAACAACGACAAGCCCTGGATCACACTCAAACTGAGGCAGCTCAGGCAGCAGAAGGAAGCAGCTTTCAGAACCGGGGACAGAAAGAGCTACAAAGGTGCAAAGTACAGATTTAGCAAGTAGGTGTCAAGACCTAGAGCCCTCACTGGACTCATCTCAGATGGCAGTGAGTCTGTCCACAGGAGGGAGGTGGACCAGATTTCAGCAGAGTCTCTGTAACTTGCTTGTCTCCATGGAGATAGAAAGGTTCTCCATGGATACAAGCATGTGACCCTCCACCAGAAAAGTTACATAGTCCATCTTTAATCCGTTTTGATATTGGGCTGTAAAAATGATAGAATTGAATGTATGAATGTATTAAATTGACGCTGGTTTGCTGTGTGCCACGTTTTAGCTGCTCATTCTTCTATAAAACAAGATAATGTGCATAGAAGCTGTCCTTATTTTTAATCATGAAAATGACAAGTGACCAGGCAGCATTAGGCACTGGGCAGCATGCGTGTAAAAAGAAATGATGTGCACAGCAGATTCAAGTCGCTGCTGTGATCTGGTCTTGTGTGTGTGAGATTATATTAAATTGTGGTCACTCTACTGTGACAAACTTCACTAAGACATTTTTTTCTGTGGCATAAGCATTTCTCTATCGATCTGCTGACATCTACAAATAAAAGCTATAGGACTTCATTTATTTACATTGCAAGCATTTTAAGACACTTGTAATCCAACAAAGTCAACACACTGACAATGCACAATCCCCATAAACAGTGAAAGATATTTCCGTCATCCTAATCTCTCCAATCACTGTGTTATTCACTCAGATCTCTGCCTGTGCTCTCGGACCAGTCCTTCTGTTGTATCCTGCCAAGAGGTTGTAATGACCTCTGGGGACATTTTATTCCACAAATCGTACTGATGGGGAAAGCCAAGTCGGAGAATGCTGACTCATTTAACGAGGAGAAAGTGTGATTAAACTTTAAATAAGGCTGCGTTTATAGTCAGTTTGCTCCTGTCATACTACAGGCGGTTATAACTGAGACAGGGCTTGTTTTTTTCTGGCCTTATATGTTTGAGGTTATTTTTAGACTTTTGACAGAAACAAACAATTCTTATTTTTGTACATTCATCTCAAGTACAAAACTACTCTAAGCAAGTAAACTACAACTATGAAATAGAGTATCTGGTTTAAAGTTTTGATACGATTAAATATGCATGTAACTCTTTTAGTGGAGGGTCTGCCACCAGCTTGATTCTATGGAGATGATATTGTTTCACAGCATGATATTGTTCCACAGCATGTCATTAAACTTAACCACACTGAAAAGAAAAGAAAAATTATAAATGCTAAACTTTTATGAGCTCAACTCAATTTATTTAAAGAGTGGCTAAGTTACAAATACTTTAATCAGATGTAGTCGTGTACACGTTTAAGTAAATGAACACCCAAAACACATCAGTCCCAATTCCCTTTCTACTTAAAAATTATTAAATATTAATTATTATTAAAAAGTTCCAAGCATGCTCTGCCCATGCTCACGTGACCCACGCCCACCCACGCCAGGATCACCATGGCAACCAGCCAAGTGACACAAAATAGTCTAATATGGCTCCTACACGAAGTTGTAAAGCTTTTTCTCTATACACAAAAGACCAGAATATTGTTGACAAATCTGTCTAAATCCGCATAAGTGAGCCCTTCTCCATCCCACCTCACAGGTGTGGCATATCAAGATACTGATTAGACAGCATGACCATTGCACAGATGTGCTTTAGGCTGGTAAAAACAGTAAAATGACACTGAAATGTTCAGTTTTATCACACAACAGATGTCGCAAGTACCAAAGGAGAGAGCAATTGGCGTGCCTTCTGCAAGAATGCATGTTCATGGGCGGACATGATACAACATGAATGTAAACACACTGGATTGTAGCCAAAGATTAATTTTCATCCGTTGGCCCCAGGGGCTGGAGTCACAAGCAGAGCCCACCAACACTAATTTCTCTACAAAGGCAGTACATCCACTGCCTCTCAGCCGCACCGCCAGGCCAGGACCTGCACATCCAGCATATTCACTGCCAAGATCGTTTGAGATCAGATGCCCAGACAGCTTCTGCAACAGTCAGTTTGCATAACCAAAGAATTCTACACAGACCAGTATTTTATTTCAAAGAAAATATCTTATTTTGATCTAGGGTCGCCTTTCACAGATCAGGAGTATCATTTATAAAGTGTGTGTATGTAAAAGAATGTGATTTTCCAGGTTAAGTTTGTGATTTATAAAAAGACAACTTGACATGGAAATGAGTGGTCCTGTCCAAAAGCTCATGACACTGCATGTAAAGTTTTGTAAATATGTGCCATACTGTTGAACATTTCAAGCAAAGTAGTGACATCTCCATGGAGACAAGCAGACGTCAGACCAGAAATGTTACATATAGAGTCTTTAAAAGAGGGCTGGAAATATTTTGGACATACTAGTGTGGATACTAACACTCATGTGGAACAGTGGATTGCATCACAGCAGAAAAGTATCTTTCTTGCTTTCGCTGATATTTCTCAGCTCTTCGTTTTTCGGTGCATTTCACTGCAAAGAGGATGGATGAAGTTTTCTCTTTACAGAAAGGTAGTTTATTACACCATCATGGAAATTAGCAGCACAGATTATCTCCTAATTCCATTTTCATAAATATTTAAAAGCCCTTGACGCACTCCTATGTTCTCCTCATGTAATCATTTACTTAAGTAGTGCATTGGTTTAATTATGAGATTGCAAGTGTGATTTTCTTGCTGTGGTCATGTGGAAAATATCCTGGGAAATTGTAACAGCATTATCATTCATGCATTTAAATTTCAAGTACTGCTGGGAAAACTAACAAAACTCAAATTTATAAAAAGAACATGAAGCAGCCAAAACACAGAGAAATAACAACACCACAAACCTATCCAGAAATATGCTTGGGGAAAGTGAAAAAGCAGCAAAAAAAAACTTCTTCTACTTCTGCTTCTTATTTTAAATGCCATTATACAAAACAATATAACAACAAACAGCACTTAATTAAAGTCTACATATAGGAACAGTCAATATTGCATTTTGTTTATGTGCCCCGGAGCGTTGAGAAAATTAAATATCCCACAACATGGATTTTTAGTTCTCTCATCTATTTATGTACTTTCCATGTTCTGTTTATCAGTCCTTCCAAAAATGTATTATCCAGGAATTTCCTGAAACACCGGGCACCAGTTGTTTGACGAAAAATAATAAAACATGCTGCTCATAAACTGAAAACAACTGCTGTGTTTGGAATAACCATGGAAGAATTTGCATAATTCTTCAAACAAAAACACCTTAGCTGTTTTATACACTTTGTCAATTTTCATTTGGTGTCTGGAGCTTCAGGCTAAAAGAATGAACGAGTGAACACATTGAGTTGCGGCTGAAGTATTTATATTGTACTCTCACTTATGGGAAATGATTATCAGCCTTGGTCCTAATTTACATTTCAAACGGAATAAAGAGTTGATTCTTGACAGCTCCCTTGGGTCAACTTAAAGTGGACATATCATGCTTTTATTTTCACCTTTTGAACATTTATAACATTTACCTGGGGTCTAAATTAACTATACCTGCAATCTACAGTCTGAATTCCTCCTAATTTTCTTTCTACATGCCTCTCTTTTACCCCTTTTGTAAGGAGCGCTTTTGAGCGCCTTGTTTTGGCACTGTCTCTTTAAATGCAAATGAGTTAGTTCGCACCCCACCCCCTCCCATGCGCATTGCATGCAGACTCCGCCCCGTTCAGCCATTGTTGTAGTCCCAAACACAGTCCGTCTGTCGGATCCAAAACTTCTCCAAAGTTAGAAAAAAACGTAATGACAATCGAAAAATGGAAACAAGCGAAGACATCAACATCCAGCCTTACATGTACGAGCCAGAGTCTGACACAGACCAAGAGGAAATCGAAGAAGATGATCCTCCGCAGCAAAGACTTCAAATGGCTGCATCTCAATGGTTTGTTTACTACTATGTAATTCGCTATGCGCTCCGTTAGCTTAACTGTGTGTGAAAGATATTAGCAGGTTGTCTAATGGACCCTCACTTTACCATCTTACTACAACAACAGTCCGGGGAAAAAGGCTACTGTCAAGTCAGTCAGCGTAGTTACGGTGCTGCGGGCTACGCTTGCTGCGCGCTAATGCTAGTGACATGCTAACGTCAGCTATTAACAGTCTGATGCGAGTTCTGCTATATGAAAACATCAAAAATAAATGTATTATATGTGTATATAAAGACATGTGCCCTAAGCAGCTGGAAAACAGCCGAGTAAAAGATGGGCAGCTACAGGTGTAATGCTAATCCCTCACAAATAGCCAGAACACAGGTAAAGAATGACTGGATAAAAAATAGGTCTAATAAACAGTGTTTCAGCGTTTCTTGACTTACCGCTCCACTATATCGTCATCTCCATAGACCGAAGGAACTGACTCTTCGATCAAATGCAATCTTTGAGCAAATCCCTCGTTGTACTGGCGGAGGTTACTGAAGCACTCCTCTTTGAAGTGCTTAGCACACAAACTGAACTTTCCCCACTGTCGGTGGTACATTACCACGAAAAATAAAACGTAACCAGCCGATCTCAGTTGTTCGGATGCAGGCGGTCGGTGTAATGAGTTGTGCTGGTAACACAACCAAGAACAGAGCATTTTAACTTCTACTCGCACCTTTGACATCTTTGCGCTTGGACTACAAAATCGCTACGAGGAAAATAAAGATGGCGGTCTCTGCCGGAAGCTCTTGACCTTGTTTAGTAGTTCCGCTGTGACGTGATAGATAAAAATACGTAACAGATAATGCGGATATTCGAACGAACTGAGAAATATGTTGCAAAATTTATATAAATATATCTCTGCAGCTACTTAAGTGATTAATTTCAACTTTTAGCCACTACCAGACACCCACAGTACACAATAAAAGGTATCTAAGGGCCAAAAAAGTAGATTTTGCATGATATGTCCCCTTTAAAGCATGGATCTGTGTCAAATCTTTAGTTATTGTATGTTGAGTTAAATTACTGATTTGGAATATTGTTGACACTTCCATCTGTCGTCCCTGTACAGGCAGTTGACAAACATCATACATATGCAGAACACTAGAAGCAAGTTATAACTGCACACAGACTTGTTTTTCATCTTTCCACTGTTTTGGGTTTGATTTGAAGGTGTAGGTTTCGCGTTTTGACAGAGTAAAGGTAGCTGGTTGTGCAAAGACATTCAACATTATGACTTCATCGTCTTCTTTTTCTTTTTTCCAACAACACTGTTCTGCCGAGACCCGGTTACCTTTCCTGTCTTAAAGCCTAAATATAACTAAATTTACTGTTCCTAACCTAATCCTAACCCTATTTGCTCTAATTGTTATTTTATTTGATTAAATATTTGCCATAGCCACCAATATAAAGTGGTGATTGAGTGGCATAACTGGGTTGAAGAAAAAAAGCCTCTAAGCGCAGAACCATGCAGCTCAAACTCTTAAATGTGTTCCTTTGCTTTTCTTTTGCCTAATTTTTGTCAGTGGAGCTTTTGTTTTGCTCAAATCAAGTTAAACAGTAAAATATCAACTATAAGTAGTTTCGTTGTCAACTTAAACAGTAAAATATCAACTATAAGTAGTTTCGTTGTTGCTGCGACTGTGCAGAGCTTGGCTTGCTTGCTGGCTAATGGCAGCTGGAGATTTAGGACACAACTGTTAACTTCCGCAGACCAATTCATTTCCTCAACTCTTCGACTCAGAAACATCCTATTTTTAAAGAGAAAGGTTGTGACTTTGATTGTGTAAGTGTGTCAGTGATAAATGTGAGCGTAGCTGGATTGTTCTTGTTGTTTATCTGGTTTTCAACGGTTTACATGATTTTCTTTTATTAGATGTCAGTTAAAAACTAGATATTCAGCGTTGCATATTTGGCTGTGAATTGTTGATTATGACATCTGTGCACCTGTTTCAACACAAACTCATAGATACAGCTCAAGGTCTGAATTCTATAAGCTTGTTTCAGTTATAAAACTACAAGATGAAGTCTAACATTCTCTACAAAGCTGGATCTTTTTGATGAGAAATATATCTGTAATCTATGGAGAGGCTTAAATAGTGAACCCAACGTTAGAATATGCATTAAAAGTATCATATTTTGCTCACAGTCTGATCGTTTCATACTTCTTTGTACTACTTTCATGTGGCATTAATCATTGTCAGAAAACTTTTGCACTCGCAGTTTGAATTCATTTCAGAAACATTCCTGTAATAAAACCTTAGGTGAGTGCACTGCACATGTTTTCATTACATCTTTGGTGCATGTAGGAACGGTTCTACGCATTTGGAAGAGACAAGACTTTGTTTGTGGCCCACCAAAAACATTTTTAAAAATTGACAAAATAATGCTATAGAAAGTAGAAACAAGAATGCAGGAGTGCACTGGGTAGAAAAAGTGATTTGAGATCTCTGGAGCAAGCCACATGTATCAGTTTATGTTTATGTCCTTTACCAGAACATGTGGTCCCCTTATTCTGCCCCGCCCACTTTTGCCTCTTTTTGTCACAGAAACGCACTCCTGTAGTAAACCCATTTCTGGTTTGACGAGGACTCCATTCACGCAAATGAACGAGGGAAAAGTCTCACCGGTAAAACATTACATAAAGTAGATTGATTTGTGTAAAATGTTTAATGAACACTTGCAACAACAACTTGACAATGCACCGATTATCCGTTGAGCTCATCTGCCTCATGTAAACTAACACAACTGAAAAAAAATGGCGGCGCCCACAGCAACTTCTGGAATAAGGTCGATAGTTTGCGTTCATGTGACATCACAACATCAGTCAATAACATTTAATGCAGATGGTGGGCAGCTAGAAAGAACACTGTTAAAATGCAGATTTTTGTTGTAATACAATGAGTTCTTAGAGTCACTGAGAGAAATCAAGTTCAATGTTTGTGAATTTACCTTTGAGACATTTCATGGCAAAGTCCAATGTTGTCAATAGGGAAAAGTGACTCTGAGGTTGTGACCAAAGAAAACCAAAGACATTCATTTATTTTCCATTGCTTTCATCTTCATCTGGCTTTACATTACTCTGTGTTTTCCAAAGTGCACTTTACAAAGTGAAGCTTTCAAATGCATCTGTGCTGAAACCTTTTTCCAGTTGCGGAAATATAAACGTGCTGTAGGTGCTGGTCATTACTCGTTGTAAAATGATTGATGGACTGAAGCCACACAAACAAAACTGCATCCATCTCCTGCTCCTATAGGTTCCACGACACTACACCAACGCTGCCTGGTAACACATTGTTCACATCCCACAGGTATTTGTCTTTCTTTATCAGCAGTATACATTTGTCAGCTCTGTGGGGATCATGTGGACAGATGTGGAATTATTTTCAGAAAGAAGGTGGGCTACTTTTTACACTGCTTCACTTGAAAATAACACCTGTTTTTTATTGTGATCACAATATGTTAGTGAAGCAGAAGTGTGAAATGGAATGGACTGAAGAATATATATTTTTTTTTACAGCCTATTTGTTTTGAGTTTGATCTTTTTGTCAGGGGTTGCCACACAGGTTTGGTATTTTATGTATTTATATGAAGAGTTCAAATGAAAAAAAAATATAGATTTCCGTTTATTTTTCATTTTGTTACCATCTTTCAAAGATAACAATGGAAAAATAGTGCCTAGTATATTTTATCAAGGAGTGATGGAATAATAATTTGATTGCAGTCACCCGCGACCCCTAACGGGAATAAGCGGTAGAAAATGAATGAATGAATGAATAAAATACATTTGACTTTTGAAAACATCAGTCGTTGCATCAGTAGCTTATCACCACCAAAGATGAAGAATGAATGAATAATGCATGAAATTTTCCTAGTGAGACAAACGCATTACTCTTATTGCCATAGCCTATGTCAAAATCAAGTCTTTTTATAACAACATTTTTTATTACTTTTTCCAAAGCCGGCTGCACACTAGATCATTTGAAATCCTCTGCGATTTTCACAGACATATGGATATTTTTGCAACGATTATTTGGCTCACACTCTCCTGCAGAACAGTGACACCACACATGACGCACTTGTCGATTAAGGGACAGAGTAGGGATTTTCTACAAGCAGAGGAGAGCGTGACAAGTGATCCGACGAGTTGTAATGAAATCAAATACACAAGACGGGAGTCAGCTGCTTTTACACGCGTTACAAGGGAAAATGAAACAAAACAATATAAAACGTGTGTATGAAATCTGCTTGAGCTGATTATAATGACTCATTAACTTTTCATTAACTCTGTGTTGATTTGATCCAATATTTTCTATACTGTAAGAACCGTCACTAGGCAACAGTGGCGCTGTACGGCTGCTCCGATTGGCTGTTGTAAAATTTCTCGTCCAATCAGGCTTAAAATAAACCCAAAAATCCTTTAAAGGTCCCATATTCTGCTATTTTGCCCTTTACACAGTCTTTTCTAAGGGCTTTGTTGATAAAATTTTGCGTTGCGCAATATCCATAAAATAACAGTTTCCAAAAAACACCCATTTCTTGGACTGGCCCCCCTCCTTGCAAAAGCAAACGGCTCCCTCTGAGATCTGACCGTGATCTGATCTGTGCCGAAGCCTAGAGCGGAGATAGTGCGCATGCGCCGTGTGCTCCGGTAAACAGCGATACACAAACACGGGAATAAACCTTTTATCCGTCCTGACGGTGCGTCGTGCTGAGTCCTGTGTCCTGGATCTGACCTGGAGTTTGACGTGCTCCAGTATCTCGACGACGCACGTTGCCGTTTGGTAAATAACAAGCTAACTCTTCGATCTGTCGTATCCATCGTGTAATTACTGTGTAGCATTAGCATTAGCTGTGTTTATTCTGCGGCTGCGCGCTTCCTGGAGGTGTGGCTTAAACACCGCGTCATCCTTGTGAAGCGCGTCATCCTTGTGAGGAGCCCCCGTCTGCTGCTCAGCCGAGGGGGACGGAAAAGACAGTTCTCTAGCGAAAACATGCGGGAATCAATCAAAAAAACACTTTGGGCACAACATACGAGGCCCAAATAGCACTGTAGGAAGGTTAAAACCCTCTGAAAAGTCGATTTTGCATGTTATGGGACCTTTAATGTGTACAAGGCTGTAGATATAGTATATAGAACCACCTAGGACAAAACAGAATAAAAGATAACAAAGCAGGCACAACGATTAAGGAACTGTTTGAACAGTTGCAGAGTACAAGTACAACCAAAACAATCCCATTGTTCAGTCAGTCTATCATCCTTTGCTTCCACATTTTTAGTGCAGGAGATGTCAAGAGCTAGATGCTAGAGCTTTGCATTAAACATTTAGACATATGAACTGATTATTCAACCTGCAACGGCAATGCAAAGCAGAGAGCAACTCATACCCTTCAGTTCATTTGCAGTGAACGTTAACGCCACTTAATGAAGGAATTATGAATGAAGGAATTGAAGTTTGACTGGAACGCTCTGAGCTCTGTCTCCAGTGACTTGTACTCGGCGGTGGCACTCCATCAGTGCTGTTTATGACTGGAGAGTATTCATGAACTTTTGTGTCAGGCCACAAAATGGTCTATTGAAGATTGCATTAATCCACATAACAGAACCTTCTGTATTCCATTACGAACACCTTTTAGGACGTTCTCTACAACAGAGAATAACCCTGCTCTGTCTCTTTTGTACTACCAGCCGTGTGCATGTGGTGTGTTTCTGCAGCTTCTGAAGTCTCTGAATGCATTAGTGGGATGTGCTGTTCTATTGGAGGAGATAAGAATGCATTTTGGGCTTGTAATAACCCCACGAGGAAGATGAGCTCACTTGGCATGGCGCCATGTCATCTGCACCAGTCTCCTTGAAGTTACCTTTTCATAGATTTACAGGCCCCTCAATGGTTTTAGCTATAGGTTACAGAAGATGAAGAAAATTGTTTGTCATTCTAAAGTACTGAATCAAGATAGATTAATAGAATTTTCTATTTTAATTTTATTAGATTGTCGTCACAGTAGATTAACCAAAGGGAGACTTGGGGAAATGAAGAGGTTGAATCTGAGGATACAGGATTATAGTCATAGATATGCATTTTATACTGATTTGTTGTCGATACAGGCTAATACAAAGGAAGACCTTTCAGCATCTCTTCAGCAACTGATTGGCATCAACAACCATCCATTAGCCTTGCACTCAGCAACAGCCATTACTAACAAGTATTGTGGCAACAATAAGGTGAGGAACATAGGATGTGTTCACGTGACAAGACACAATTCAATGCCTAGTTTAAAGGAAAAATATTATGCATTTTTTTGTATTGCTATTAGCTTTTAAACATGTTCTTAAATACCCTAAGTTTGCCATTTCATGTTTTGAAACAAAAAGTTTATTATGGACAAAATTATCATTTGTTATTCAGCAGTTTGTCCTGGCACTTACTGAGTTTATGCAGCCAGTAGATGTTAACACTTAAGAGACTGCGTGAAATGCTAATGTAGTCTAACAGTTGCAGATCGTGTGTAGACAACAGAAATTCTCAAAATGAGTCTGGCGATGATTTAAGGACTTAAAACAGCAGAATATTCTTGGATAAGTTACTTCTAAAGTTGTAAAAAACATCATTGATGATTGAGGGAGATCAGCAGGGAGTGTTTTTGACAGTCAGAGAAACTTTTCTTCAAAACAACGTGAATGAAGTTAATTCCAGGTATGTTTTTGATGACAGAACATTGTTGGAGTATGGCTAAAATCTCAAAAAAGTCGCTGTAGCAGTATATTTGACCTTTAAGCCTGAGTTTCTCTGTATGGAGTAGAGTTTTGCTGTTGAATGCTGAACCATCACACTCAATAACTTTTTGTTAACGGGAATAATTTATTTAGTTACAATAGCTACAAGGTTAAGTTAGCTAAGGTTATGGTTTGGGTTAGATATTTTTCCTTATTGACTCTTGGATTATTATATCAATGGAATTCATTACTATTTTCTTTTTAATTGATGTTGGAATATTTTGGCTGTTTCTTTGTCCATAAGTAAAATGCCCAGCTGTTTAAATCCTTCCAGTGTGTGTGACCTTCATAGACAATTGGGTAGAAAAGCCCATTTGAAGGTATAGTGTGTAGTGCGTTGTGCCCTCAGGCTGGAGAAGTGGTCAGGAGCTTGTTATCTCTTCACGCTCAGGTGATTCGGTGGTCAGTGTGTCAGGGTCAGCCACACAAAGCCATCAGTCATTCTGGAGGGGTCTGTCTAAAAAAGCCTGTCAGCGAATGGACACGACACAAAGTTACAGACTTGAAATAACACAGGAGCAGAATGAACCCTAAATTGGTATGAGTCGCGTTGCAGCTATAGGTCAACAATTAATTTCCTCAACACTTGGTCTCACAAACATCTTTAAGGACAGATGGGGCTTTTTCACATTTTAGTTGTTTTGAGCTTTTACAGGAGAAAATATCGATACTCACCATTGGCTCTAATGCGTTTTTTAAATGCCGTGCTCTGATCTGCATAACCTCTATACTTTGAAAACATAGGATTGAAGCAGCTTTTTGTTTTTGTTTAACCATTTTTATAATTTTGCTATGCATGTATTTATAAGATCAAAGAAAGGAAAAATTGCAGCACTCATTATAAGAGCTGCCTTTTTTCACAAGCTAATTCAGTGAAGTTCCAAGCCTAAAATATGATAATAAAATACCACAACATATTCCTCTGATTTGACCACCAGCGACCACTGCTCCTGAGGAGATTCCAGTGGCATTGAAGGACAAACTTACCTATGGGGACAATAAAGTGTACCTTAACCTTAGCCTTAAGCTTAACCATAACCATAACGTTAACCTTCCTCAAAATGAATCTACATATTCAGTTCCTTCCCAACACTGTGAAGAAGCGATAACAAAGAAAAGTCTCCCAGTTTCATATTTCTCATTTTTCTCTCTATGGATACATTCTATTTGTATTCTATATGTTCTATATCAAACTTGAGTGGGCTGAAAATATAGGTCAATCCTAGAAAGAGATGGCTCTTGAACAGTATTGTGAAGAAGGTGTGCAGATGCCCTGTGGAGAAAGCAGGTGGTCTGCAAACAAAAATACATGTTACCTAGGCCACCGCGACCTCATCCTTAAGCAGGAGGTCTCCCTAATGCCCTCTGAGCGGCGCCTTCTTGCCCCCCCGAAGGCAAACAAACAAGAACTGGCAGTCCTTTATTCCAGCGGCCATCAAGCTTGTAAATCCAGCGGACAGTCTCGCTGAACAGGCATCCTTATCACTGCTTCATAATGTCTGCCTCTTATTTGCTATTTTTCCCGCAACAGCACTTTAGCTTTTGCACTTTAAACCCAGGGATGTTGAATTGACACTGACTTGACAGTGACAGGCGTGACACTGTATTGTTACTGTTGTATTGCTTGTGAATGATTGTGTGTGTATTTTGATTCTTCTGAGCAATGGCTATAAACTGAATTAACCTTTTGGGAGAAACAAAGTAAGCTGATTCTGATTTACTTTGTGGATAAGAATCAAATTTGTCTAATTTATCTCCATGCTGCTGTTACCACAACTACTTCTACTACTGCAGCTTATACTTCTAGTGCTATTATTATACTGAAACTCATAGTAATGCTGAACTAAGGATGTCTAGATTGTTATGTTAATCGATTATCATGAACTGGTAAGAACTAAAACATAATAATGAAAGATTTCACTGTTTTTTGGTTGTGTTTTCAGTAATAATGACTAATTGTTAATTCTTTTTTTACTCAAAGTAATCACAGTTTGATGTTGTGAAATCCCTGGCAGCCACTTTCTTTTCTACTAAATATTGTTACAACCTCAACAAAACGCTATGTTCCTCTTTATATCACACATTACCGTGGACAATACTTCTTTCCTTGACCCCGCTGACCTTTTTCCATGAATGTTCGCAGAATGTCACAGTCGAAAACAAGCGTAACATTCAATGGCACTCCCCCTTTTCCTTGTGCATTCATTCATTCCTTATGGACAATATAGCCGCAGCTGCTGATGGAGAGTGTGTCATTACTGGGAGAGCCTCAGTGGCAGGTCAGGGCCTTGGACAGAGTCGCACTTTGCCAAAGCACTTCCTCGCTGATGATACAAGAGGCGGTAGTTATATCTGGCTCCTATGGTCACTGCAGGTAATCAGCTCATTAAGCCACTGAACATATGGAGAAATCATCAAATACGGCATCAACAGTTTAGCGCAATTTTCACTCCGGGTTCTTTGTCACACTGTGTGCTATTTATTGTCGATAATGAAATGAACATATTCATTCTACGCCCAGATTCTATTGGTTTGTTAATTGTCATATTTATTAAATAAAGTGATCTATTTCAAATGTATTACTCTTGAAATATTGTTATTTCATGAAACTGTATACAACACCTCATTTCTTCAGTCTGTTGAAATGTATTCCGTATCCAAAAGGCTTGAATGACAAATTATAGTGGTCAAGTCTATAATTAAAAACAGAGGTGGCTAGTACTCGCTTACATTCACTCAGATATATTTAGTAACTGTTAAAAGAAAATGTACTTCCCAGAGCAGTATTCTGACTGCATACTTTTACCCCTAGTGACAATATTCTTTCTTCATTAAAAGCGTTAGTTCCTCTTCCCACTGTAAGTGAGTCAAGGGACATAAGCTCTGTGTTGACAATATAAAAATAAATTCCAAATAATCCAAGAATTTCTGATGTTGAGCTTTATTTATTTATTTTACTATTACTTTTTAATTTATTAATTTATTTAATAGGGACAATGCACATTAATGAACATTTGTCGGATTACAGCTACAAAGCTAATTTGTATCCGCAGTCCCAAGGCAGATAAGAAAACAGTAAAACACACAGACAGGAGATTAGTACAACACGCATTTTTTTTGACTAGTGATCACATGACTGGTTTGATTTTACCCAGACTTTGAGTTTACATAACTGACCTAATTACACCTAAACACCTTTTACATTTGAATATTAACTTAAAGGCACTGTACCGGATTTTTACTGTTTTGAAACATGACTCTTTACAGCAGTCACATACCGAGCGCAAAGTATCACGGTATGGCTAACAACACATTTCCTGCTTCTCGCATAATAAAACGCTTCCATTTTCACTCGAATAGATGCTTTTACAACATGTCTTTACTGGAGCAAAGCAGATTTTCCTTTATTCCATGCAAAAAAGTTCTGTTTTGCATGTTTCAAAAAAAAAAAATCATGTCCAGGGCCTTTAAAATCTTAGGTATTACACATTTTTCCTAGAATCAAATATTAAAATGGTCAAATATGAATATAATGTTGATGAGGTTATATATTCCTTTAAGAACATTCAATTGCGTTCCCTCTGACACTCCAAAATGAAAGGTGGTGAGTTACGTCAGTGCACAGCTCTTCTACCGCTGCAGAGGAGGAAATAGAAAGATGACGAGGTGCAGAATATAATCTTCTTTTTAGGTAGAGCTGAGAACCACTGGCTGACAGAAGTCCATGAATAAGAAGAGCGCTGTAGCAGTGATGCGCCAGAAAAACAATATTAATCTTTTATATTATTATGACGGCAGCAGTTCCTTGAGTTGACGAGCACAAATGGAAACAAACACCGTGTCAGCCTCAAAGAGAAGGGCTGTATCTCAAGTTAAAGCTCTATTACAGGTTTTATTGTGACATATGGTTGTAACCTTTGAATGCTTCGGTGAACATTATTGCAGTTTGAAAAGGGACTCTGTTATTGTTTACATACGCTTTGTTAAGTTTGATGGACTCAGAGCAAGTAGTCAAAGTGTGTCCTTAAAGTAGTGTCAACTCTCAAACAGAGGTAACGAGACGAACGAGATAAGATTTCGACATAAATAGTGCGGTTCAGCTCACATTTTTGGCCTTTTTTTTTGGCTATTTAACCCTTTATTGTGCAATCTAGGGCCGCAACGATTAATGACTAGTCGACAATAAAAAAAATTGATAACTGACTAATCGTTAACTGAACTACAGGCTCTAAAAAATAAAAACTCCTCAAAAACTCCTCAAAACTCCTTTTATAACAAAGACCGTGACATTAATACATCAAAAAAAGAAAAGAAAAAGTAATAGATTATTGCTGGTTTTCATCTATAGTACACTTTATTCATTAATATTCTCTCCTTCAGTCCCATATTTCAACCTTTATTTGGCTGATAATGTGTTTAAAAAGTTTAAATATGATACAAATAATCTTAAATTGACTAATCAGAAAAATAATGGCTGACTAGTCGGCTACTAAAATAATTGTTAGTGACAGCAGTAGTCCAATCCAAATGTAAACACATGGAAACAAAATCTCACAAGTTCATTTTTCACATGAGTGCATAACCCTCAGGCAATTTTATGTCACAAAATCTAGAGGCACAAGATATTGTACCATCCAATACGATTGGGCTCTTTATCATACTCCGAAGTGCAATATATCTCACACTGTGGAAATTATTCATGTTGGAATTTGTTGGGTTAGAAGTGTCTCTGTACTGTTTCTGTGCTCAAGGCGTGCAATTTCTCGCATGGACTGGTGTCTCTGCACCCCTTGTAAAGGTGTGTAGTTTGTGAGTTTAGCTAAGTTAATTAAATATTTGTAAAATGTTGGTGTTGATGTGAAATGATGTGTGCATTTGTTAGTGTGTGTGTGGTTAAGAGACTGCATTGTGGATTGCTTATTTTTTTTTATTCTCCCATTTCTGTAATTATTCTTTAGCTAAATGCTAAATAAACCAATAAATATAGAGTAATATTTATTTTTGCACATAAAACTGCACACAATTATTTTTAAAAAGCACACATTCTTGACCTCCTCCTGCAATGTTTTCTGTAGCCTACGTTTTCCCACAAAAAAGTTAAAATGCAGATCAAATCTATTGGTAATTTTAATGTCACAATTTTGTTAACAAATTTCAATATTTGTGTCACTTTTTCATAAATGAACTTGTGGATGAAATTACAAAGATTTATTGATTTGGAAACTCCAAAAAGAGAAAAAATAAATGAGTTCCTGTTTTTAATTATTCCAGTTTTTGCATTTGCATTTTTATTCATTATTCATATTCATAAAACATCTGTATCTCAAAAAGTAAAACAGATTAACTTTAAATAACCATTATCTGGTTTGAAAAAATCCTTCTGAAACTTTTTTTTGAGGGATAGAGAACAGGAATTTCTAAATAATGCCAAGATGAACAAGGGTTTTAATCAACAAGCTAAAAAATCTCTGCTTCCTTGAGCCTTATGTTTCTGTCGTCTCTTCAAACATAGGCTAAACTAAAACATAAGACTTAAACATTCGCCTACTCCTTTTAAAACCAGTATTTATGTATTTACCATTATGCATTAACAGTGTTGGTGGCACATTCTGAGGATGCACCAAATCTATTATCGCCTTCATTGTTTTGATTAATATTTTTGAATGTTCAGGCTAAACAGAAAACAAACAAAGTGGTTCTATAAATTGTTAACAGACATTTGTTGTAATTACTGTTTTTAACATCACTTTTCACTTTCGAACATTACTTTCAGTCAAAGTGTGGACAGAGTCAGGGGTCATATAGTCATTCTTTGTTCCATGAGCCTGTTGGTTCTCAGAAAAGCTGCTCTTAATATTTAAACTGTTACAACCAGCCAGAACTGGTCCATGAAGCAGCTGCTCAGACATGGCTCAGTGAAGGGGAAATAAGTAGTGCATGTGATTCTCTTTTACGGTCGTCTTATTTCAAGTTTCACATTCAGGAAACATTGACAAATAACTCAAAAACGAAACAATTTTCAACAAGTTTCAAAATGCACCATAAACTGTAGATCAAGGTAATTCAACTTTTTTTTTTTTTTTTCAGATTTTTCAGAGTTGCACAAATATCCTGTTTCATTTATAATAAAATAACTTCTGCTTTATTAGAGTTTTGTTTAAATGTATTTATTTATTTCGGATTGCCCCTTGAGATGAATTTTCTCTTTTTCAAGGGGTAATAGAATAAAAAATAAACTACTTCACAGTATTGCTCTGTAAAATTGCCAATCCAGTACTAAACTAGGACTAACCAGTACCAACTGTGGGTCAAACCAGGACTATTCCTGGTCTAAAGCAAGCTGACAGTTACTCTTTGGCATGGCAATGTAATGAACATTTAAACAAGAACCATGCATCTGTGCTGTCTACAGACTAAAAAAAATATTATTTTGTTTGCTGCTTCAATTAAATCCACATAAAGTGTGTACACAAGTACCAGGCTGTGCACACAGCTGTTTTAAACACGTCACGCCTGGAAGGGTCTCGAAATGTGTCATCAGAATCCAAAATGGAGTCGACTGGAAGCAAAGTGACATAGATTATTGTTCGGTGTTCAATGATTAACTGAAATCAGAGCTAATGCTAATGGTTTTAAGTAATTGTAACAAAAAATAAGGAACTAGAAGCCTATAAATTTGAGCTTCATGGAAGTATAATTTGTGGTAAAAGTACACTTAAACGTATCTGAGTGGTTTTCAATGGCTAAAATCATATAGATTCTTCATATTTGATGATACTCTGAGGTTATTCCAAGTTGAAATCACAGTAGGTCCTCCTTTACTGTCTCTAGTCTGGAATTGCGCGGTACCCTCTTGTCTTTGCCTTGAACATTGTGTTGTTGTTGCTCAGGTTACGTTCACATGATGATGTCATAACCTCAGATGGAGGCAAGAGCCACATTTCCATAATGAAAACGTTGGACTTTGACATAAATTATCTCAAAGGTAAATTCACAAATGTTGAACCTGATGATTTCTCTTCATGACTCGACCTAAGAACTCATTGTATCGCAATGTTTTTTTATTTGTACATTTTAACAGTAATCCACCGCCCACTGTCTGTACTAAACATCCCTGGCTGATGGAATGTTGTGATGTCACGTGAATGCAACCTATTAAACTTATCTATATTTGAATTACATTGATATTATTTATTGAATTTATTGTTAAAAATACTGTGACCTCTGACCTGTCATTGTGTCACCTCCTTGTCTTTTGAGGCACAGAAATAACTTCTCTGGAAACAAGCAAGTATGTGCTTTTAAGATCAGCCTTTTCATCCACACCTCACAAATACATGATATACAACTTTCAATTTCATAAATCCTTCCTCAACTGGAAATGAAAGGTGCAGTTTTACCACAAAAGCTGGTGCAGATTGAGGAATTCTATAGGATTTTATACTTGTTTTTTTTGTGTCTGTTTTTTGATTATCTGGGCAGATGGTGTGGTGCAGGAATCAGTGGCCACCAAACTTTATGAGGCCAAAGCTGGTCATGTACGCGGCATCCTGCCACAGGACCTCAGATGTTTCAAATACCAGTCTGAACAGTTAAAGAGACAGGGCTCTGATGTGGAAAAGAAATCCTTCACAAAACCACAATGATGGTAACTGTATTTTGCTTGTTCTTAAAAGTATTTGCATTTGACAGAGTCAGTTCAGACTTAGAGAAGCTTTGTCAGAATTCAATGATTTCAGATGTAACAGCACTTCTTTGTAACTCAGTATTTTCTGCCTCGTGCCCTTGGACTCTTTTGTTCAAATTATTTTAAGGGTTTGACAGGAGGCTTTACCACATTTCCTTAACTCTGTACTGAGTGCAAATTCCCTTTCAACGTATTTATTTAGTAAGAAGATAATCAGAAATGCATTTAGCCCAGTGATTGTCAATATTTAAACACTTTTCACTTACATCAGTTGATTCCTTTGTGTTTATTATTTTATTGTTGTTATTGTTATTATTTTCTAAAAAGACTGTACTGCTTGCACTATTTCTTTATCATCTTAAACCTGATCTTTGGTTTAATATTGAATCCATATCTCTGTACACTCTTTGAATCTTCTCCCATCCTTTATATGTGTTCAATCTGATAAGGATGCATACTGTACTGACACTTGTTCACTCCCCTGCTTTCACTGTGAAATATAATACATCAATTTGTTTGCATTTGCATTTTATTACAGAAGGTAGAGTTTCCTGACAGAATTCATGCAATAAATAATAAATACATTATTAGTCATCTAAATAATAATCTTTAGAATGGATGACTCAACGAGACACTGTCATGTTTTTAATCCGTTTTAATTGTTGAATAATAATAAGATACTATCATTGTATTCTTTTCCAAAAGTCACAGTCCAAACGTTAATGGAAAATACTGCTTTCAATCTTAAATGTACCGTGCTTGGTGATCTTTTATCTTTACTTAGCAACAATGTTTGCCCATGTTCTCTTGAAGGTACAACAAAGCTGCATCGGCTTCAGTTGTGATGAAGCTACTATCAGATAAATCAATAAACTCTATAGGGTCAACTATGCATGTTGTAATAAACTTTCCTTGAGCAGACCGTGGCGTTGAACCTGGGCCGGTAAAAGCTGTTAGTGACTCTCGGGTTTCGGTAAATCATAAACCAATTACACTGCAGCACACGGTTCACCGCGGCCGATCCCTTTCTCAGATTATTGTGTTACCATTAGTGGCAGACCTGTGCTATTCCACTCCAATCCTGTCAAGCAGCCATCATCGCACGCCAGTTACAACAAAGCAAAATCAATACAAGGCGGAACGTGAAGTATTAATAAATAAGTAGGGTAATTATGCTCAAGAGAAACTTAATTTAAGGAGGTCTGAATAAATTGTACAAGCTGTGTTTTTTATTCTCCACATTAGAAACTGTTCACTCATCATTTTCACACTTAAAAGTAACCACATTAAAGGTACCTTTTGCAGGACATGCCCCTACTGCTAGAGAAATTACACTATACACTCACACTTTCTGAACGAACTGTCTGCAATGTAGGCTTCTAATTCAAAATGTAGCAGGATGGCTTAAAGGGCTCCTGAGTTTGGTGTCTGAGGTGAGGGTGTGCCTTATAAGAGTACAGTCTGTGACATGGTCCGACCTCTCACCTCTGATTTCAATCCAATATGGCTGTGCGCCGCAGACCAGGGGGCTAGTCGCTCTGGAAAGTCACCGCCTGTGTTTAAAGCCTCGTGATCGCATATCCAGATAATGCGTTACTTGGTGAGTGTAGTAGTTCTTTTGGTAATTAAGTCAATTTTAGTCATTAGCGTTAATAACCTTTGTCTTAGGTTATGGTGCGAGTGTGGTTCCGATGTGGTCCGCTCTGCTCTCTGCCGGGCCTGCCCTTCTTTAATCCCTTGGTTGTGACAGAGATATGTCATCATCAGAAAGTTCTGGTAAAAGTTCTGCTTGATCCTTGGACTGCGAGCAATGGGTCCAGAGAGCGGCCCTGTAAAGACAATGTGGACCGATAAGCTTGGGGGACTTTCATTCAACCTGAAATATTTATTTTCTATCTCCATGTAATTAATCTTAATATGTATTTGCTTAAATCTGTTTTCTGTCCCGTTCAGTCAACAAACGTGTGTCTTATAAAGTGCGGGGTTAATGTGCTGGGCCCCAGGGTGGCATTGTTGATAAAGTGACTGTGTTTGGGTTATTGAAGATGAGCCTATGCCATCTAGCCCTCCTTCCGCTCGTAATGCCACAAAAATAACAAAAGAAAAATAATATTAGTAACAACTTCTTCCAAATACCGTATCTCTTTAATTGTGAATAAATCATTGGCAAAGTTGCTATCAAAATCAATCAATTAACACTACAAAATAGGCATACAAAATAATGGTTTGTTTTTGTTTATTCATTTTATTTGTAAATTACAACTTGATAAATCTAACCAAATCAAAAACACAGGCTAAAAGCGTAGATATCACAATAAAAAGGATTAAAGGATTACTGCAACTTCTTAAAAAAATATCTGCAAATGTTTATTTAAAGGGGTATTGAAAGAACTTAAACAGCTGGGAGTAAGTGAACTATGAACTGACAGAATGGTGGAGAATTCAGAAAGAAAATGAACACAATATTTCACACACATTATTAATTAATATACTTAGAAGACATTTTGAGTAACATAATAAAGAATCTTTACCTGTACTTGTGTGGTATACTTTGGTATGTCAATCAAAACGTTTAAATTAGAAAACATACAGGTCTGGCTTTAAGTATTTCCACACTGACACTCAAAGAAATAGAATGACAAGAGTCTAACGTGCGACGGACGAAATGATCATGGGACTTTTGTTTGCCCCGTATTCTGTGAACCATGGAGAGAAAAAGGGCCTAAGTTTTTCATTAAAACTGCAGCCAGTGAAGATGTAGATGGGAGCTGCAGCATCTACATCGTGGAAAGAGACAACTCCTTCCTCGTAATCAACAAACACACCGATCTTTTGAGGGGCACACCTCAGGGTAAGATTGACAGGTGGACTACTTGCTGCTGAGACTTTTCCGTCCTTCAAATAAATGAGCCAAAAACCCAGTAAAGGTTCTACTGTAATGTTTCCCTTTCTAGTGATGGACTCTCTCGCTACACCTAAATACCACAGAGTTTTTCCTGTGACTTGAACCTCAAAGTAAAACCTCCCAGAAGAAAAACTCTGCAGCCCCAAAACAATGGGACGGTCAGAAAATCGTTCAGGATTGTTTGGGACGTTTTTCCTCTCCTCTCGACAATGGACCTGTTTTTTGCCATGAGTCAGAACCAGGTTGGGGTGGGCTGTGTCAGGGTCAAACGTTACATCAACTGCACATTTTTGTTTGGCTTTTAGATCAGCCTGATAACTTTTGTTCAAGACAGTGGTGAAAGATTTCTCCAGCTCGATCAAAGCTCTAACGACAGCTCCTTCAAACGAGGCCTGATGGATGCTGAGCGCGGTGCAGCTCTTCATGTTTGGATCCGATTTGAGTGAAGTGAATGTCTTCAGAAAGTGAAGCTGGTCCTGTGAGTTTGATGGTTTCTCCATCTCTGTGTTTCTGTGCTCCAGCTCAGAGATTTGCTCCTGCAGTCCTGCGATCAAGTCTTTATTGGGGTTTGCGATTTTCTTGTGTTTCTCTTGAATCTCCATTTTGAGCTGTTCCATGTTCTTCTTCACGGTCTCTTCCAGAGCCGTGAATACCTCCAGTCCCTCTGCAGTCTCTTTGTCTGCTGCTTTCTCACTGAGCTCCAAAGAAATGTGGAGTCTTTCAATCTTTTGCTTTCTTTCCTCTATCATTTGCTTCACCTCTGCTTTTCTCTCATCACACTCTTCACCCATTGGAATGATATCATGGTTTTTGTGGTTTGAAAAGGAGCAGTGGGTGCAAACACAGATGCCGTCAGTCTTACAGAAGAGCTCCAGAGGTTTGTGGTGTTCAGCACACAGCCTGCCCTCCAGGTCAGTCACAGGCTCCACCAGCTGATGGCGTCTCAGCGCTGACACCGTCTCATGTGGCTCCAGGTGAGTCTCACAGAACGACACCAGACACACCAAGCACGACTTCAGTGCTTTCAGCTTTGCTCCGGTACAAATGTCGCAGAAAACCTGTGGGCCTGGGGTTTGTTCTTCTTGCTCTTCTTCTTTTTTTGTTTGTTTTTCAGGTTTCGTCACAAACTGAGAAGCCATGTGGGAAAGCAAGGTGTTGATTTTTAACTGGGGTTTTGTGTCGAACTTCTCCTTACAAAGTGGACACACACAAGGATGACTTTTATCCCAGTAACCGCTGATGCAACTCTTACAGAAGTTATGTCCACATGGAGTGCTGACTGGATCCATGAAGACGTTCAGACAGATGGAGCACACAAACTGGTCTTCTGACAGCGAGTAGTTCACAGCAGCCATGTCGACAAACTACAGAAGAGCAAATCAAATAATGAGATTTTTTACTTTTTGTACTATTTAATTCTCCATTCAAGCCATTCTTTTGATTTGCAAAGGGTGTGATACCTTGCCTGTTCAGACGAGATCATATGTTTTTTTGTAACTATTTACTTCCCAAGTATGAGAAGGATGTTCGGTTCGGTTTGGCAACGAATTCTTGGGTAAAATAGGGGTCGCTTGGATTAAAAGGTTGATCCATAAGATCTATCTGAAACAGTTTAGATTTCCTCTAAGCCTCCAGTCTAAACCATTAATTTCTAAATCAACAAACATCAATCCGATTATGTTATTTAACATTCTATTACATTAAAAGCCACATTAAGTAATATACACAACAAAAACATGAACGTTAAGGCTTTACTCACCTTTTTCACACGAAAACAATCAAATCTTCAATGTTCTGATACCCTTAGCTCTTGTTTTAGGTTTAAGTTTCGTTTCTGCGTTGCTCCTGCCTCTTCCTGGTTTACTGCCCAGAGGTGGAGCAATACAAACTTGTACTTTGCTCCAATGTTATCTTGGAGCACTGCAGTTGTGGCCTGGAAGAATTTTATATTTGTTGTGTGTTTTGTACTAAATAGTTGAGAGTATTTGCAATTTAACATATCTTCACTAGCATTAAAAGTGTTTTAGTGTCTTATATATAATTTTCTCAAACTTTTTCACATTTTCTAGAAATGTCCCCAAGTTTTAAAGTCCCCCTTTAAATCATTTCAAGAATCATTCACTATAATTAAGGGGTTAGGGTTATGAATTAGGGTTAGGGGAATAATTAAAAAGGGTTAGAGTGAATGACTTATTATCAAGTATTTGTTCCTGTTTTATTAAGACGATAAAACATTTTGTTATTTAAAAGTTTCACACAAAATTTAGATTTAGATACCAAGTTATAATCTAAATTACCAATTTCAATTTTGATTCATATGTTCAGCTCACAATAACCATGAGTGAATTCTGTGGCTTTGGTGACATGAGTGCTGAGGTCACCAGAAAAATAAATGTCACATAAAAATGGAATATAGCTAATTCAATAGGTATAGATCTTGAAAGCTGTGCATACAGAGAAATTCAATATTAAAAAATAAACTTGAAGTGTCTCTTTCTGAATGGTAAAATACAGTTAATGTGGAAATCTCTAAGCAGCAGTTTACGGCGTATTTTTAGAAAATTGGTTCTTCTTTTGTGTGACATAAATGCTGACTAATTCATATGAAACCTACCATATAAGAAGTCCATGGAGGAGAGCTCAGCGTCACACACTCACAAAAATGTAATGAAATCACAGCTGAAGGATCTGGTTCATATAATGTGACTTTACAAGCATCACGTTCAGGTGACAGGAGCAGACTTTTATTATTTTCTACAAGATGCTTTAGTGAAGTTATAAATCACATTGACTGTGTGAATGGGCGTCCTGCACATCCATTTCATTACAAATGATCGAGGAAAAGGACATTCAGTCAAATACTTCTGTGTGATTGGAGCAAAGTGTCACAAGAGAAGAGCAAATGCACAAAACACTTTTTGAATGTATTTTTGGTACTGGAAGATACAGTAATACACATTTGCCTCATTGCTGTTCTTTGTTCAGTTCACTCCAGATTGATATGAGTATCCCTCTGAATTTAGTTCTGATTCTCAAGAGTTTGTGAACTCACAAATATCGCGAGAGTTCATATGGCAGAGCCTGCTTTTTTAAACATAAAACATCCTCATCCAAAATTGTGTCAAACTAAGGTGAGATTGAATGCAGGCATCATTGTCAGTCTGCCATGCACCAGCCATTTCATAACCACAGCAGATGGTTAGTTTTCATCCAACATGCTTGCCCCAGAGCCTCCCGGTGAATTTAAAGATGTAACTGAGCTATCGTGAAAATCGCTGGATTACATGGAAGTAAATGCATGTTGAGGGAAAACCCTATCTGGATTCACACTGCGAGTATCTTTTTCCTGAGTGGATTTGTCATTACATACATTTCTCATGGAGGAGATAAAGTCTTTGAAGTACCATAGCTCGGGTCTGACACCAGCCTTCACAACAGCTTGGCGTATGGACCAAATGAGTGAACAGTCGAATCAGCGGCGCTGCTAGAACATAAAGATGAAGGTTATTGTGGCGAGTCTAATCCACGGATCATGAGAAATAATGAACTTTTACAAGCCCTCAGTAAAAGCACCTGGGAATTGTCCTCTGTGGAGACGTGCTGCTGCTGCAAATACATGCTCTGGGATACATGCACACTGTGTCAAATGTGCACACACTGCTGAATATTTCACCTCAGCGATGCTCATCTATGAGTAATTAGAGCCCGAGTTGTTTTGTGGAGGAACTTGGATTTTATTTCTTATTTAACATTACCATATATAGTCTGTCTTACATAACGAGCCAGTTATGTACTGTATGTTTACATGTGACAAAGTGCATGTGACACTGGAGGTGCTGAAGAGATGGAGAGGCTGAGGTGGCTAATGGTTCTGCTGTTGTGGTGGAAATGGGACTGAGGTGAATGGTTTTCCTGATTTGAAGGTTTTAGTGAGGGTTGTTATTCCCCAATTTGCCGTCAATCGTGTTGTTAGCTTGACTTTATTTTCATTATTTACATTGCCAGAAATGGTTAATATGTTATATGACCGTTACATTTACTCAGTTACATTTACTCAGTTACATACCTGAGTAACTTTTTCAAGGAATTGCACTTCTCAAAGATACTACACTTTTACTTCTACTTGAGTAATATTTATTGAAGTAACAGTACTTTTACTTGGGTAAAAGTTTTGGTTCCTCATTCTCAGTGAGTAAATGTACAAGTGACACAAGCTTTATGTTGACAGTACTAAATATTTGAACACTTCTGTTTGTTGCACCTCTTTTTTGGGTATGATTTAGTTCTTCTCATTTTGCTTCCATCCTTTGAAAATGTCAGATTTTGTGCTTTTTGCCCTTCAAATTACATCACTTTAAATTATAAATAAAAAATTACGTCCGGACAATTACGCACACTGTAAGAAATTGCCTGTAGATTTTACAGTAAACACCTGGCAAAAAAGTTGCCAATAATGTACTGTAACTTTTCAGTTTATTACTGTAAAACCAATTTACAATATATAACAGTTTTGGATTTACAGGTTTTTGCTGGGCTTTATTTTACAGTTATCTACTGTTATTGTGAAAACCAGCAATTAACTGCTTTGTAGCATACAATATTTTCCTGTATTCTTCAATTTACAGAATTTACCAGGAAACTCAAAATGCCAGTAATTAGCTGGTATTTGACATTACATTTTCTTACTGCTAACTTTTTAGTAACATTGCAAATAACATCATTTGTCAAAAATACCAAAGATGAGGCTAAAGTTGAAAAACATTTTTTATTAAAGATTAACAAATTTAAATACACAAACAACCTAACACAATGTGTCACACCTTTCTTTGCTTTAAGTAAATCTAATCCAAAACTGAACCAGATTGAACCAGAACATGGATCCTCTATTGCAGATACCAAAGTAAAGTGTAGAGTTACAGGAAAAAAAATAACCCAAGCCAAAGTAAAAGTAATGTGTAACATTACTTCTCATTTTTCCAAATAAAGCTTTGAAACAATAACAGTACTTCAAAATATAACTCAAGTTTGGTGTGATGAAACTCCTCTGAGGAGGAAGAGTAACTAGTGTATTTTTATAACATACTGTAATGTCACAAACATAAACTTTATATCAAACAACTTTTAAAAATTGCATTTACCTTCTGTTGCATTTACCTTCTGTTAACTAAACAATCAAAAGATCTTAAATTAGACTTACAAATAGAGCCATTCAAAATCCATTAAGCGTTTGAGGAGGGAAGACACATGTGGATTGACAGCATTGTTTCTTTTCTCTTGCACTTTTCCCGTTCTTTGTCCGACAACCCTTGTTGTCTTGGTGCCACTCGTGGGGTTTATGCCAATCAGACATCTGTAATCACAAATCATGAATTTACTTTGATATATAAGTCCATAATATCCAGGGCTTTTCTAGCTAGCGACTGTCTACACCAGGGGTGGGCAATTATTTTAACACAAATACATTCTATTTCATCACAAACAAGTGTCGAGGGCCAAATCACAAATAAAATCAAAATAAATAGAAAAATACTGCAAAAATTTATTCACTGCAAAAAAGTTGTAATACTCCTAGTTTGGTCCTGGTTCGGTCCTGGTTTATATGATTCACAAAAGACCAAAACAATTTTTATCAGAAACATTCAGGGGGCCATATTAAAAGGTGTTGAGGGCCGCAAATGGCCACACTTTGCCCAGGTCTGATCAACACACTATGCAGGCTATGCACCTAAATAGGGGCCCCACAAGCCACTGAGGGCCCCAAAGCTCAATGTTCAGCCACATCAGAGTCAAGTTATTTGAAATTAGGTACATTTTTGGGACTATTGTGGCACTGCACTATTGTTCTCCTGTTATGAGTTGCTTACCGTTACTTGTTTTTTTCTGGTATTTTCATTATTGGTTTATGGTGTTTTAGTTGCTCACCATATGTTTTATTTAAAATTGGCACACAGTGATTTTATAAGTATAATGCAAGGACATATATAAATCTTAACACATTTTTTCATTCTGATTGAACGAAAACAACAGCCAATGTTAAAACAGGGATACTGTGCATGTTGGTAGCTTTCACTTTGCCAATTGGCTGTATTTTTATTTGACACAAAAAGAAACATAATTGGGTAAAAGACAACTTTAATAAGACTGCTTTATGTAGACAAAACAAGGCTCATATCCTGGGTTCTGCACTCCAGGATGAAGCTTAAATAAAAAGTGCCTGTTCACTACATAGTAATGGCTATAATGGAGATGCATCAATAGGCTACATTGAGTAGACATTGAGTAGACATTGAGTAAAACAGTAAGTGTCCCTGGTTAAGGCCTTCATTTACTTTTTACCTAGTTTTCCCTGTTTCTCCATCATTTATTTTTATGACACCTTTAGATGTTACATTTTTTATCATTTTAAACTTACCTTTGAATGAATTCCAGAGTGCAAGCAGCTTGCTCCTGGTATACAAGACTGAAGTTGTAGAAGCTGGCAAAAAAAGCAGCCATTCCTGCCACAAGGTTGTCATGCACTGGCAAAACCACTTGACCCTCAATGCTCAGCATCCACTGTTTAGCTGTGAGCACTTCACCTAAACATAAATGTGTTTTAAATTGTTGAATGTCTGAATAACATCTAGTAATTACTTTATTAGACATACTGTACATAAAGCCCCACCTAAAACTATCAGCCTTGGAGAGTCAGGAAGCTGTGTGGTTCTTTCAACATCTGCCGGTGTTGCCAACATCTAAAAGATAAAGACAAAGACAAACACTTAAAATTTTCAAATGCATTACAGATCAAAATAAACATTACAATGAACAACTAACTTACATCCACTGGCAAAAACAGTCCTTCAGGTCTCTCTTTGTGGTTTGTTTAAACAAATTTCCACATCTGAATATAATGCACCACAGTTCACAGAATAAACTTTAATATAAATTACTTTGTGTATTACCATAACCGTGGCATGTGTATTTTAAAATTTGTTTCATCATTTAATACATTTGTGGCTTCGAAGCAAATTGTAATAGAGTAAAACTAAACGGATTGTTTAAAGTGCAGCCTCTCCAGACATCAAAAGCTGCTCAAGACAAATACAGAGACTTTGTTAACTATCATGAAACTATGTGATATCTGCATGTCTCCGTCCTCGGCTGACTACAGCGTGGAGTTAGTTAAATCTGGTTTTGTCCGGGTTTGGCGCATGGTTCGCGCTTCTATCCGTGCGCGATACAAATGCATCGAGACAGGGACAGTGGAAAGCAGAGGAGCGGTTTTACCAAAATACGTTTTTTCCCCGAATAAGAGAGAACAAGACGATCTGGAGAGGTGGAGCCGGGTCTATGGCATTCAGGTGGTCTAAAGCCAACAACATTGAATAGACGATAGAGCGTGGCTGGCGCTGCGGTAACTTACGCGTATATTAGAACCATTAGAACACAAACTAATCAGCTCACAAAAGTGCATTGCGCAGACTAGAGAGCTCTGAACACACAGTGATACCTGCGGCTCCTGGCCCCGGTGTACTCACGATGGCGAGAGGAGTTGTTTCGCGCTAATATAAAGTCTCTGGCAGCATCGCAACCACAACATTGTAGAGGAAAGCTCCGTCTTTAAAAAAATCTATCGACTCGAGCTGGCCCCATTAAAAAACACAATGATTCTGTTTTACAACTGCTTAAGTATTTGTCATAAACATTGCGACAGATTCCCCTGCAATAGGTCTAATACCACGGAAATATAATTACTAAGTTAACGTTCGTGTTTATTTTGTAAGTAAATAATGATTATCTTACCATTTAGAGTGTGGATGGACACGATAAAACTTGAAAAATCTTGCACTTCTGTCAGCTCACAACCTGCCACCATGTGCTCACCACGAATGCAGCAACAATATTTACCTGTAATATGCTACTGATTACAGTTAAAGCACAGTTACCTGTAATCTAACAACATATTACTGTAAAAAACATTACTAACTGTAATTTATTTTTTACCCACAATGCATTGCAATATACAGGTAAACCATGTAAATTATGAATACAATACGTTATTGTAAAAAATTACTGTAGAAACTACAGCAATTTCTTACAGTGCAAGTATAGTAATCGTTTCCCCTACTACTACTTTTTTACTCTGAGTTGAGTCATTTTTGGACCACTATTTTGCACTTTTACTTGAGTAATATTATTTTTGAAGTGACTTTACTTGAGTACACTTTTTAAGTTAAATAGAATTTGCAAAGAAGTTTCATGATGTTTGTTATCTGCAGTTAAATGTATAACTTAAATGAACATGTTCAAAGAGTGTATTGATAGCTTTTTAGATGAAGTTTGTCCATGTGTTGTGAGAGTCCTCATCCAATTCTGTACTGACTCAAATTGGGGAATCACAAGGACTTTTCCCCTTTCAAAATGGTGTAATATTTTCATTTGGATTGCTTAATTGTTATCAAACCCATGAATATGAATGAACTTCACCACGGAGACGAGCATTGCATCATCAGGCCAAGTCTGTGGAGGGACAAATCCACTCACAGACAGGATGCATGTTTGTGTTGTTAATTTCTGTCTAATGGCTGAAATGTTATGCGGTGGAGCAATAACTGCCCATTTCACCCTTCTTACTATTATCGGGTGTTATGTCATTCAATTAAAAGAGAAGAACAGCGCTCTGCTCCAGGTTCTCACATGTTCAAGTGATCACAGTTATGTAACAGTTTGTCTCCGGCCCTGTTTGCTTAAGACAGCGGGAAATTAACTGCTCCCTTAAACATTCAGTCAGTCACATTAGTCACATCTGCCTTCAATAATTTGTTAAGTTTCATGTACTTACACGTTTATTTACTGTTGAACAACACTGTCTCAGCTCATAAAGCTTTAGTGAAGGAATAGCACGTGGAAAAGGTTGCACAAAGAAAACTGATGGAAGGAGTGACCACTGCGCAGGACGTAAATCTCTGTTTATTGGGCGGTCAGACTTTAGTTTATGTTGCTACACGCGGCAGTCATTAATAAGAATTTACTACGCTGTTTGACTTAATGTAGCCTGCCTTTTACGAGCGGGAGGATTATTTTGACCCCGACACAAGGTAAAAAGGAAGAACAGACAATTTACGTCTTTCTTACGACGGAGCAGATGAATTTGACAAACAAATCATCTCTAAATATGCTTTCTATTGGCCATAACAAACTGCTGGCCCTGGTTCTCACTCCAGTGGAATAAGCTGGGCTCTTAATGGTGTTGTAAATCGGTGTTGTCAAATGTGGGGGAGAAATGTAAATGCACATTCAGCAAAACTGGAGAGGCTGTGGTGAGGAGGTGTTTTTTTTTATCATTAAGCTCTTTCTCCAAATAGCATTTTGTGAGAGATGAGGATGAGGTTATTAAATGAGGTCAAATGTTAATGCATAGAAATGTGTCTGACTGCATACGTAATAGGACTGGAGTCGTCTAAAGAAATTATGGGTCGACTAAGACATCGATTAGTTGACTAAAAGGGGGTATGGCGCTGGCAAAAGCTCTCAAAACAGTTAAGCATGTGACCATGTTTCTCAACCCAGACTGCACTGAAAAGATCAGAAGACCATGTGATTACAAATATCTATACAAAAAAACAATAGTATAGATTTAACTCACAATTCCCTTCCATATCCTAAGATAACTCTCTCCATGCTTCCTCCTTTCTCGTAATGTGAATATATACAAATATATATCTTTTAAAATCCCCCCAAAAACAATTAGACTGATGAAAATGTTGGTCGGCAAAGACCTCATCGCCCAATGAATCAACTAAACAAATAAAGGTCTACAGCCCTCATGTGTCTTTTATGTGTTTAGAATTTTATATTGTGTTGATCATAGTTTATTGAGCCGACAATGCATGCGTTAAATCAGGGGTGTCCAAACTATGGACACGTGTACTATTACACGTTTTAATTTTGAAACTTTCTGGGCATTGTTACGATGTCTCTGGTGAGAGAGACAAGATTTTTCCCACATGATTTGGAGGATAAATGAGTTGTCTCTTTTGCTCTGGTACAAATCAGCAGATCGTTGTTGATTGACTTTGTGTCCATTGATCACAGGAGCGGGAACCACATTGTAATCAAAGCAATATAATCAATTGAAGCCTGTTCTCTGGCTTTCTTTCATCTTAATATGACTTTGAGTGTGAACTCACCACATATTCTTCAGTCACAGACGGACAGATTTTGAAGGACCAGCTCGGTTCATGGTTGACTGTTTGAGTTCGTCTGGTACGGCCTGCTGCTTATGGTCCAAGACAACATCCCATAAACCGCACACATCAGCAACCAACAAGATTATTATGTTCAATTGATAGTCGAGATTATTCTGGTCACAGTAGTAATAACCAAAAAAGAATAATTATTACAATTTTATGAGCAAAATGTAATTATTTAAATTTTAGCCCAGTGGTAAACCTAGGTATTACAATGTAATAACAACTTAATGGGTTAGTGCTAATCCACATTTCACTTAAAAACAAGTCATATGATTAATTTTAAAAAAGTAAACATTTATTTACTTTTCATAAATAAATAGAATATAAAATAATAAATAATATTATATTAAAATTGGATAAATATTTAGTGATTTAATTTAATTACAGTGATTAAAATAAAGATGTACTGCTTGCTTATTATTTTGTTTAAATAATAAATAATTAGAGGCAGGGCGGCTCCTGCCTCGCTTCATTGGGGGTGCTAATGTCTGTACAATGTCCTGTTCAAAGGGATCAAAGCTCACAAGCAATTCAACGCAATACCACTTTAACCCACTAGATGGCATATACACAAATGAATAAGAATAACGCGAATAATCATGAATTTTTTTTAAAAATATATGTTTGTGTCTAATTGAATGTTTTGTTGACGGGGAACTTATACATTTTATTTGCCAAATTATTCTTCTTTCTGTTAAACGAGGTCTCTACATACATACAATGCCTAAACTGGGTCTCATTCATTTTAAATGGGTCATGATTGTGTGTTTTGCTTTTATTTAGGAACTGACTAGGTGCACCCTCAGGTATTCACCTGATACTAAACCGAACCCAAGTACCCCCCATTCTCACATAAGTAACACAGAGTGGTTCTACGGGTGCTACACAATTATACTTCAAAAAAGTAAACCTAAATGTACAGTGATTTTAATGTAGATGTCTAAATGTTGATTTGGATCTCCTAATCCAAATCCACTTTATTTATAGCACATTTTATAAACATAAAAGTTTATGTGCTGCACAGACACAAAACAATATAAAAACAAAAGGTACAAGTGCTCAATTCGATCTCACTCTTAAAATAAATAAAATAGCGATAAATAAGTAAAATAAATTAAAATATATGATGAACATATCACAATAACTTTAATTTTGAGATCAGAAAGTTCACACATCACACATACCATTGAAGAGTAATAGAATTTAGGATTTCACCTTTTTTTATTTGGCAATAATTGAGAATTCTCTTTCTTTTCACAATAACGGTAGTACTAAAATTCAATATTTTGCCATCCCTGCAGACAACAAGGTTTTGTTTTGGCTACTGCAGCCTTCGTGTGAAGTCCCATGATGGTTTTGTAACTCGTGCTGTGCTGTTTATGGTTTTGTCAGACAGTACGGGAAGCTCATCATCTGCTCTGAAAGCACCGCATCTGGATCAGAGAGGCTTCCCTTACCGTCTGGAAGAATCATCTGCCTAAAACCTCTTTCCAAAAATTTTGATTAATCCCGGGCCTTAACTTGTCACTTTAAATTTATTGATTGAATTGGTTGAATGCTTTGAAAAAGGGACGCCGGCTTGTGCAGATAAATGGATGGGATGTATAAATGGTTACAAATAGCTGAGCGACTGTATAATTCATAAACAGTGAGCTGACATCGATGCGACAGAAGGATGACAGCTGTGGTGTAGTTTTAACCCGCGCTGGTCCACTGTATCACACATAATTTAACCCTCCCGCTATCTTCTGGTCCATTTAACCCCATCTAGATTTTTTTATTTCATCGCTAGGAAACGTTAATGGGTGGTCCAAAACATCACCTAACAAACCATTTATGCAAAGTTTTTTTTTTCTGATATGCAAATGTTGCTCTTTGACCAGATGCGATTGTCTAAACGGAGAGAGCACGAGGGATATGTTTGTCAAGCTACAGGTGACGACCGTCTTATCTGTAATGAGTCTATTCAGTATTCATAGAGCTTCACAATTATTAACACTACCTCATCATTCTGCCTGTCACCGCTGTCCGTGCGCTCGTTACACGCTTCACAATGTGGTATCAGCAATCAAACAGACACTGATTGTTACTCTAACATTAACATAATCATCATTAATTCTTTTCTTCCAACAGATGCAATGTTTCCATCGGACTCATGTCATAAAATGGTTTTGTTCTGTCCTAGACCTTGACAGACATTATTGAATTCCCTTTGAGATGTGAAGATATAGCTCATCCTCTTTCATGTTTCGTTTGTTTTTCACTTGGACACAAAGCCAGACCTATGAATCACGTTTTTGTTTGTGCATCCTTCAAAACCACCATAAATCTACAATCAATCACAGCCGGTGACTGAAATGTGACAGGTCTCAAAGTGCCTCCTCCTGACCACCAATGTTTTTCCAGAATAATTGATATTAGAATGAAACGACAAAAAAGACGGGTAGATGGATAGTGGCAAAAGTCAAATCCATAAAGAAGAGGGCAGGGGAAGATTGGGACTTTTGCTGTAAACCATCAGTGCACTTGTTCTATTGGCCATGAGTCAGATTCATTATTGTAATGGACTCAAAATGTTGCCGTTGAACAAAAATACACTCGGCCTCCATGAAGCTCAACAGTCTTGTGCTCCATCATCTTCTGACACTTTAATATGGGCTATTTTGAATTGTAAAATTGCAGCAAGATAGTTCATTAAAAGTGCTATTAGGTCTCAAAATCGACGTGGTAAGCAATAAAGGCATATTTTAAGCTTTTGGACTCTTTCTTGCACTGGTTTAAGGCAAAACACTACAGGCAAAACTCTTTTTTTTTCCCTCTTTTTTGTCACTTTGCCCTCTCAACATTTTGGCTTTCATGTGGAAACAACAAACTTGTCCAATCTGCTCTTAAAATCCACTTCCACTTCACCCATAGATTTCTCTGGAACACTGTAACTTCAAAGGCTGTTTTCTTAAAATGTATTTTTCTCCCCTCGGGATATAAGGATCAGTACTTAAAGTAGCTCCCACACACACCAAACTTTTAAAGTTAAACTTTTAAAACTTAAAAATCTTATTAAAGATTTTGTCTTTAATAAAACTGATTTTTAAAACTCCCCCAACCCTGGATTAGCCACACCTCGTCTGCCTGGACCAACTCCTTCTACTTTAGATGAACTGTTCCTCATCTCCTGCTGGAGGATCTCTCTACACTGGGTGGACTGCTCCTCGTCCGCCTGGAGGAACTCTTTAAAGCCACCTCCCTCTTGAGTGGTTCTGGCTCCACAGTCCAAGTGGATGCGTCAGTCCTAGTTCATCTGCAGCCTGTCCGTCCGTGGGAGTAGGATCTCTCCTTCACTGTGGTTCTCCCCGAGGTTTCTACTTTTCCCATGGGGTTTTTTGTAGTTTTTCCTCGCCGTGAAGGAGGGTCAAAGGACAGGGGCATTCTGGGACAGTTATCTGAACTGCTTTTACCTGTAGCCCATCAAGGCAACTGTTGTTGTGATTTTGGGCATTATAAAAATAAATTGATTTGATTTGATTTGATTTATTAAGTTTTAAGTAAAAAAACAAACAAAAAAGAGGCAAAATTAGAATTCTTAGGACAATTTTTGGTCCAATCTAGTTTACTTAAAAACGAAATAAGAAATCCAAAATCCCCTCAGTACATTTTTTGTAACTAATAAGTGTACAAAATGTAAACCTTGGAGAAGTTTCAAACTGATATTTAAAATTTTCACCTAGGGTCTCATCTTAAAAAGAAAATGACATGTAAAATTGAACATGGGCTGCAGTTTCTTCACCTGAGGACACGGCGGAGCGCTCACTGACTCTATTATTTGGTGTGACAGCAACTTCCTGGATTAGTGTGAAAACCAAGGAGTTCATTTTCAACTTTAGAAGAAACAAAGTCACTGTCAACAGTCAACAGAGTATTATCCACAAGAAAAACGTTGAAATAGTTGCTTCTCATACATATTTGGGCACGTTTATTGACAGCCAATTTATATTTGATGTCAACACTGCATCTGTCGTCAAATGTGGCCAACAGACACTGACCTTTTGAGGAAATTGAACTCTTTCTGTTTGTCCTTTTCGTTTCTATCAGTCCCCTATTCAGGGCCTCTTGTGTTAATCCTTTATTTTCCTCTTAAAGACAAAAACAGTCTTATTTCCATTGCTAAATAAAAAAAAATAAATAACTGGAGTGCAGCAGAGACGTGGCTTCTTTCTGTAATGCACAGATTTTTCAAAACGTTAGTGTGATTCTTAGCTCACAGAAACATATTTTTAAAAGTGAGTCTTTACTGCCCTCAGGCCGTCACTTCGTAGTACTTTATTAAAAAACAAATAGATATCTGAAATATTTTGTCTCTACTTCTAGTCACCTTTTAAATGTAAACCCTAGTGATGATGCAGATAATGTTGTCTTTTATTGGGTGTTGTTTACTCCTCTGTGTTCAGAACCGCTCCATTATGTGCTGCGTATATGTTTGCTCATTTTTTGTTTTTATGAACAGACTGTTGCCTCAGGTCACCTCCACAATTCAGAGGCTGCATTAGCACTGATTAATGATTAGCCGAAGTAGAGGTAAGTTCATGAGTATTCAGAACAGGATGAGTCCTTTTAGGTTTATTTCCAACGTTCTTTTTCGTAGGATCTCAAATCTGAAAGGCTACCATTTCATATAATCATCTTGAGAACCAAAACCAAAACTTGAACGTCGTGTACAATGTTTTTGAAAGGAAAAATAAACCAACTTGTAAATGATTGGTAAAATCAATATTAATATCAATTGGTTGGAACATGTTTATGTCAAATCTTGGGACTCAGATCGGCCATGTTTATGAAATTTTTAATACAAATCTTATACCCTTCCTTTAAAATGTGAAAATGCTGCATGATACAAGATGTGGCCTTTTCACTTTGAAAAACTGAATACCAACGTCCCGTCCGGCTGAAGATTTTTATAGATTCCCTTCGCGAGAGATCCGAGGCAGAAACAAAATCAATTTAGGTTAAGGTCATGATGAGTGGACTGGAAACTGCTGGAATCCGCTATTTTTATATTTCCAAAGCAACTTTCTGCATTTTGAAAAGTAAATTCACTCACTTTAGCTCAGCTGTAGGCGGCAGAGTTGTGAACAGAACACATTTGACTTACATTATGTACATTTATTCTGCCCACATGTTTGCGTTTGTAACTCTTGGTAATTGGTGGTACAGTTAACTTGAGTGCTTTCATGGACCCTCGACAGGCATGTTAAAGCAGATGGGAACGGTACATGTGTGTTTACAACTAATTTTCTCTTGCACTCATGTCCAACCCCGTGTCAAATATGAGCTGTTGCATCTATTTTCAAACATAAAGCAATTTAGAAACATGCACATTTGATTGCATTCGTAGGCTGTAGCATACCATAATATCTGTTAAATTATCTTTCTCAGTGCAGGAAAAGAGAACTCCATACATTTGTAATTGTTCATAAGGTCTTAGGGTCATAAAAGCGATATTCAGATATGAACAGAAAAAATAACAGAAATATATCATTTTTTTTCCTTTTTTGATCAAAACTGAGTTGGAAATTTTAGTATCATGATAATACTAGCTCATAAAGTTAATTTTGTACTCATCGAAATTAACTTCAATCTATGTCAGCGTGGTTACCGTGACACATCTCTTGATCTGTGGATTTCTCTCCATAAATAAAACCTGCCGAGTTGGACAAAGTCTTGATTATATAGAACCCCTGAACCAATTCAGTGAATAAATTATAATGATTTACCAGACTTTGCGCTTCCTTGGACATTCAAAGATGCTTTACATGTAAAAAAAAAAAACATGACAACATGACAGTGTTGAACAGGTGAGTTTGAAGCTGTGTTTTGAAGTTCTGTAATGAGTAATGAGTTCCTGATGGGTTGTGGGAGTGAGTTCCAGAAGGTGGGGCGGCCGAAGGTTCCCCAAGGTCCTGTGCTTTGTCCTGATGGTTGGACTGAGGAAGTTGGTGTGGGCTGATCTGAGGCGGCGGGTGGGACAGTGCCATAGTGAGGGGCCTGGTCATGGAACCTTGTATTGGATGTGGTATTGTACAGGGGGCCAGTTTGGGTTTTGGTATGTTTAAAAGTACATACTATTATTCATGACAAGCTGTGACATGCACCTTCATTTTGTGCCTGTATTGGCTCTAATTTAGTACATAATTTACCAGATTTTAATGCAGCATTTGAATGAAGTATGGGGGCAGATGTCACCTCAGCAGCTCTAGAGACCAATTACGCCTCCTCGATTAAAATTCTGACATAGTACTCTCTTCAGGCACTTAGTATTGAACTGTAACATAAATCGAAATTATTTTACATTTTGTTCATTGTAACCTAAAATATTGATCTAAAATGGCTTAATAATAGAAACAGGTCCATTGACTTCCTGTTCAAAACAACAAAACTGATAAGCCCCGTCTCTTCGTGATATAACGTTTCACCGTAACAAACAGCAGATCGACACTTGCATGTTTTTATATTTGAACGTTGCTATGTGGCATTTTGGAGCCTCACATGTATCACTTGGAGTTGTCATTTTTCACAACTAATTTAGCAATAATTGCAACTAAATACAGGGAAGTGGACGGGAATAGGGGGTAGTTGAAAACAGGAATTTTCTTAGCACTCAAGCCTCAGATTTATTCTGATTTATCCTCAATACAGAATTATTCAAACTCACATGCAAGAATCAAACAAAATACAACTTTGAGTAAACCAAAGCACATATTACATGTAAAGCACATTAAAGTTGATTTTGCATAATATGACTTCTTTAAAATTACAATAGTTACCAATATTAGTCCTTCTCATAAATCATGCACTTTGATTTGGAGAAAGAAAAGTAAGTGATTAAGTCATGGTGTGTAATTACTTGATGATTTATGAAGTTTTTTCAGTAGTTCATTATGCTTGCAATTCCCATGTTCCCCAAGTTTGCAATTAAAATGTACCGTAGACTATTAAGTAGTCGTTTGGCATTACAACTCCTCTGTAGTTCTTTTGGATTGGTGCATGAGTGTTTGTGTAGAGGCCAGTGACACAGTATTTCTGTTTGCTTGACCCAGTGTGTCTGCCAACATGCCAGCACCAGTGTGTGTGCAGTGAATGATTAATAGAGTCAGTTATAAAATACTTTATTGCTGTATGAACCAAACCAATTATTCAAATTGTTAGAATAACCACAGAGTCAGAATCAGCTTTTTGCCAGAACTAACGTTATGCTCAATTTAGTCCAGTCATAAAAGATTTGCAGTGGATTTGCATCATGAAAGAACGTTGATTGTTGCCAAAGGTTTCAGATTATTATGCACTGAATTATATTCCTTGGACACCTTCCAGATGTTGTTCATAAACTTTCAAAGGTGTGTACAAGGTTCAAAGCTTTGGTCACAAATTGTTATGGGTCTTAAACTTACCGGTATGGATATTTGACTTGGCTGGTCTGGTACAGATGTCAATTTTTTACACCGTATATACAAGATTACTGTCTGGATCCAAGTGTCTAAATGTTTGCAGGTCATTCACATCGGCTCCAGAGAGGACTGCTGCTCTTACGTGATGTAGTTTTTACTGGAAAATGAAAGTTGTACGAGCAAGAAAGACGCTCAAGGGAGATGAATGAAACATAGATGGGTTCTGAAGGAGACAGGACCAGCTCCGTCAAGCGGCCCGTGTCCACTCTACAAAACTAGCAGCTTGCGTGTGAATAATGGATGTCACACTTCACTCGGACAGGGTCGAGAACAGGTAACGTTTCGCCTCCAGCTTCAAAATATCAATTTCGGAAATACGTGTATACCCACCAGAATCTGACATGCTTCTGATCCGTTTTAAGGCGGTAGCATGTGGCATGGACAAAATGCAGATGGGGGTGTTAATGGAAAACAAGATTCATTTTCTGCATGATTTCCTCATAATCTCCCACTCACACCACGCTGAGAAAAAGTACTGTACAGTGCAGGCTTTTACTGGAAATTACCACATGAGATCCATTAAAAATAATACAACTACTCTTCAACAACACATTTGAAATATAATTGCCATTCAATGAAAATGTTAAGTTACATTCTACTGAACAATCCAAGAAATGATTGCATAAATCTATGAGCAAAGTCAAAGATCACATTTTAACTGCATCAATCATTCAGAAGTGTTTCTATTAGCAACCTCCAGGTGATGCTGAGCTCACTGGGCTCTGGCTGGCTCAGTGTTAGGGCCAGCACTACTTGTCTTTGGAGTTTGTCTTATGTCAGGCTAAAATTAATAAAGGCGTTTGAAAGTTTGATCTGTTTAATTCCTGTTTATTTCAAAGTAAAAAAAAAAAAAAAAGCTGTCAAAAACTGTAGTAATCCAGTCACTCTATGACTTCGGTGCAGCGCTTTGGAACCTGTTTGTTTGTGAAATGTGCTGTAATTTCTATGAGTGTCTCAATTCGATTTGATTACAATTCAGAGGCTCACACAAGCCGATGCATGAACGATCGATGCTTCTTAAAGTTTATCGTATATTTTTGTATAAAATGTGCAGAACTACACGATGGAGCAATGATAATAGCATTATTACTCTATTTAAATGGATTGAATGCGCGAGTTAAATCACTGCAATCAGAAAATAAATATTGGAATAGGTGTATTTTATCACATTTTTAACATATTGGTTCTAAGTAAGCGTGTAGTTATAAATTATTGTTAACGTACAGTATAATTATGTGGACTGAATTAATAATAAAAAAAGGTAGTAATTTAGACCTAAGTAGCTGTGCCTACTTGTCTCAATTGTTGCGGTGGCACTGGATGTAGTCTTTTTAAATGACGTTGCAAATTAGTGGTTGATCCAGACTCAAACACTCATGGCCCAAAGTGTTGGCACCCCTGGATTTTTTCCAGAAAATGCACTATTTCTCCCAGAAAATATTGCAATTACACGTTTTATTATACACATGTTCATTTCCTTTGTGTCCATTGTAATAACAGAGAAAAAAAAACAAATTTCACATAATTTCATGCAAAACTCCAAAAATTGGCCAGACAAAATTATTGGCACCCTTTACTTAATATTTGGTTGCACACCCTTTTGAAAAAATAACTGAAACCAGTCTCGTCCTATAGTCATCCATAAGGATTTTGGACTCTTCCTTTGCAAACTGCTCCAGTTCTCTCATATTGGAAGGGCGCCTTTTAACTTCAATTTTAAGATCTCACCAGGTGTTCAATGGGATTGAGATCTGGGCTCATCGCTGGCCACTCCAGAACTCTTCAGTGCTTTGTTGCCATCCATTTTGAAGTATGTCCAGCTGGAAGACCCATGATCTTGGACACAAACCCAGATTTCTGACACTGGGCTCTACATTGTGACCCAAAATCCTTTGATAATCCTCAGATTTCATGATGCTTTGTGTGATAGATTAGAATGATACTCATTATACTGTTCCACAGTCATGCAATTCATAATATAATTTCATACTAACTTAGAAAAAAGCTAAAACAATGTCTCAAAGAATTCCGCCATCTGGAGAAGATTAAGAGAACCCAAGCCTGCTATAAAAATCACCTACGATTCAGCCTGAGGTGCAGAGATGAAGACGATTCAACAGACTCCTACAGCCTACTCGTCCCCAATCACAATAAACATGGCACTTTTAAATGTCCGCTCTCTGCTGACTAAGTCTTTTATCGTCAATGACCTCATTTTAGATACAAAACTTGACTGTCTGTTTCTAACAGAAACCTGGCTGGGTGCAGATGCACCAGTTGTTCTCACTGAGGCCTCTCCACCGGATTTTAATTTTGCTTTTTCAACAAGGTGTGACAAAAGGGGAGGTGGCACAGCTTCTATAATTACAAATACTTTGGCCACCAAACCTGTTTTATTTAACAATTTTTCAACCTTTGAATATCACGCAATTGTTTTTAGCAACCCCCAAATTTTATGTGTCACAATATACAGGCCACCAAAGAAATGCAGTCTTTTTACCAATGAATTTTCAGATTTTTTATCGATTTTATACAATTCTTATGACATGATTATTTTAGCTGGGGATTTTAACCTGCACATTGATAATCTCTTAGACCCACTCACGAACGAATTTTTAAATGTTCTAAATTATATGGACTTTACTCAGCATGTCACACAGCCGACTCACAACAGAGGACACCCTCTGGACCTGGTCATCACCCATGGCCTGTCCACCAGTGTGTCCTCTGTTGTCGACTTGGCTGTCTCCGACCACTACTATGTGTTTTTTAATATCACTGGTTTTATTCAGTGGGAGACCTCTGTGAGAACTGTGAGGAGGCGCCATCTGACCCCTGAAGTGGCTGCAAATTTTATTCAAGTTTTAAGAGATCTTCCTTCAATTGTTTTACCTGCCCCCTGTGATTTTATCTTTTTTTTTTCGACAATTTTAGCAGTAAACTACTGTCCACTCTCAACCAGCTCGCCCCATTAAAAATAAAAAAGACCCACACAAAAACAATGCCCCCATGGAGAAACGAGCACGTTAAACAACTAAAGAAGGACTGTAGGGCAGCAGAAAGAAAATTGAGGAAGAATAAAATTACAATAAACAAGCAAATCCTTAACGAACAACAAAAACTTTAGAATAGAACAATGAGAAATTCAAGAAATGCATACTACATCACAAAAATAATCCCAAAACTCTTTTTTCTACAATTGATCAGCTTTTTAACCCAGATTTTAATAAACCTCAAATAACACCCTCTAACTCCATCTGTGAGGAGTTTGCAGACCACTTCATGGGTAAGATAGACACTATCAGATGTGACATTTTATCAAGACGAACTTCTGTTTTTACTACATCTGAGTGTTTGTCTTTACCGGAGGAAACACTGGACAGTTTTGTCCTGGTTAATACTGAGAGTCTTGATAAAGTTTTTTCCTCAGTGAGGCCCACCACATTTTTTTTAGATCCAATTCCAACCCAATTTTTTAAGTAATTTTATGGATCTTTTAGAGAGGAGCTTTTAAACATGATGAATTGCTCTCTTCAGACAGGGGTCTTTCCCACTGCCTTTAAAGCGGCAGTGGTGAGGCCCCTGCTGAAGAAGAGTAATTTAGATTTTAATGATTTTAACAACTATAGACCGGTATCTAACTTACCATTTTTAAGCAAAATTTTAGAAAAACTTGTTTTTACTCAGCTTCATTATTTTTTAAACTCACACAACATTTTTGAGAAATATCAGTCTGGTTTTAGGGTAAACCACAGTACCGAGACAGCCTTGACAAAGATTTTAAATGATTTTAGACTAAATTATGATTTTAAACAGGTGACAGTGTTGGTTCTACTGGATCTAAGCGCTGCCTTTGACACAGTAGACCACACTATTCTTTTAAACAGACTGAAGCACCTGGTGGGCCTCTTTGGTACTGTGCACAAATGGTTTACTTCTTATCTCACAGACAGAACATTTATGGTAAGTTTAGATACCTGCTCCTCCAAGGTCCATAAAATCCCATGTGCCCCAGGGTTCCATTTTAGGTCCTGTGCTTTTTAACCTGTACATGCTCCCTCTTGGTGGTGTCATCAGGAGACATGGAGTCAACTTCCACAGTTATGCTGATGATACACAGCTTTATATCTCCATGTCTCCTGATGACACCAGGCCAATGGATGCTCTTTTTAACTGCATTTTAGACATCAAATCCTGGATGGCAGAAAACTTTCTCCAGCTTAACCAGGACAAAACTGAGGTTTTAGTCATTGGTCCTGAGGCCCAGAGAGAGAAACTTTTATCCAAACTCCAAGCACAATCTTTTAATCCATCGGCACAAGCAAAAAACCTGGGCGTTATCTTTGACTCTGAGCTCAATTTTATTCCACACATCAAGAACGTCACAAAAATAGGTTTTTATCACTTAAAGAACATAGCCAGAGTCCGCCCCATTCTCTCTCGGGCCAACACAGAGACCCTGATGCATGCTTTTATCTCCAGTCGTATAGACTACTGTAATGCCCTGCTCTCTGGTCTTCCCAAAAAGAGTATTGCAGGTTTGCAATTATTACAAAACTCAGCAGCACGTGTCCTGACTAAGACCAGGGGGCGGGACCACATTACACCGGTTTTAAAATCACTGCATTGGCTCCCCGTGTGTTTCAGGATCGATTTTAAGGTTCTTTTACTGGTTTATAAATGTCTTAATGGTCTTGGGCCTTCTTATCTTTCAGAACTGCTTTTACCATATGAACCCTCGCGGCCCCTGCGCTCCTCCGGCAGCCGGCTCCTAGTCATTCCCAAAGTCAGGACACACACTCACGGAGAGGCGTCCTTCCAGTACTATGGCCCTCGTCTGTGGAACAGCAGAGAACGTTCAGGTTTTTAAGAGCAGGCTCAAGACCCACCTTTTTAGTTTAGCTTTTGATTAATATTTAATTGTGTATTTATTTATATATGCTATTTATTGTGTTCTTATTTTAGGCTTACTATTTTAGATTACCTTATGTCCTAGTTTTACTCTCTTTCTACCCAATTCTTTATTTATTTCTTCATATTTATTTATGTATTCTTTTATTCATTTTAGACTCCAGTGTTTCCTCTGTGGAGCCCTCTGTACCAGGAGCGGTGTTCATCTGTGGCTGCTGGGCCCTGGCTCATGGGCCCCTGGTGGAGGTTTGGTGTTTGCCTAGTCTCTCCCCTGGGCCCTGGGTCTGTGTCCTGCGGCTGCAGGCGACTCTCTGCTCCTGGTGCAGACGGCTCCTCTGATGGTGCTTTCTCAACTGGTGTATCTGTACTCAGCCTGTTGTACCTCAGGGAGTGTGCGTGTGTGTGTGTGCGCACGTGTTTATGTATGTGTGTGTGTGTGTGTAAGTGTGCGCGTGCAAATGTACGGCTATGTATTGGTGATTATCTGTGGGGGTTTGGTTGTGTGGGGTCTGGTGGTTGTGGGGGAGGTTAGGAGGGAAACGACATGTGGCAATGTTTTTAATGCACTGTAAAGCACTTTGTGTTACATTTTATGTATGAAAAGCGCTCTATAAATAAAATTTGATTGATTGATTGATTGATAACACCAAAGAGCCTGAAAAAAACAACAACACATTTGTACTAAAAAATCTGAGAAAATATTAAACAAAGCAATACGAGACCTATTAAAGGAAAGGATAAAGACGATATATAATAAAATGGGAAAAATCAAAAAGGAACTGGGTGAACGATGGAATTCAAAGAAACGTACCCAAAGGAAATGATGGCAATACATCTACAACAGACGTACGAGCACGAGTTCGGGTAAACCAAAGAACGGAAAATTGGTAAATTGGATAAACAAATTATGAACAAAGATAACAAACACATAGAAACTAATGACAAGTGGTTATGCAACCTATCGCACCACGCACTCACAAAAAACGAACAAAGTGTACTAAAAAAGAGACTAAATATTGCAATAACACCAAATAGAGTACCACAAGAAGAATTCATAATAGCGACCGAATTGGCATGTAATTAAATAAATGACCCAGGAAAAAAGGCGGAACTTTGAACCACAATAACAGGAATACTCAAATCTGCAGAACTAGCTACAAAACTACAGACGAAAAGAAGAGCCATAGACACACTAACTAAAGACAAAGACATAACAATAATCCCAGCAGATAAGGGCAGGCAACGGCAGTGATGGACACGGAGACATACGAGAGAAAAATGGACGCACTTTTGACAGATACAGACATACTAAATAAAAATCCAACAGGAGAAATGAAACGGACAGGGAAGTCACTCCTGACACCACTTGGAGAGACGAGAAAAATAACCACACTGGCTTACAACCTTTTCATCCCTAAAGAAAAAAGAGTGTGAAAAGGAAACATAGGGATGACTAACAAGATCAGAAAAAGAAAAGGAACACAGGAAAACCTAAAATCTGTAATATCTGACCACTGCAAAAGAGAAAACCACGTCATGGACTGGGACAGCGTAAAAATACTAGGAACTGAGGTACACAAGTACAAAAGATGAATGAGAGAGGCTATTGAAAACAGGAAGCGGGGCACATGGACCATCAACAGAGACAAGAAAGCTTTTCACTTTGGCTCACATACTTCTCCAGAGACCACCAGGCGGAGGCAGGCGTGGTCGGTTTGATAGATCACGCATGGAAACAACATCTGATCAGAGACGTGTCACCTCTGATGAAGGCGGAAGTCCTGCCGTCGAAACATGTCAGGTAAATGAGCTCATAGTCTTATCAGAGGAAACTCACAAGTGAATGGATGCTGTGCACATTAGGCAACTTCAGTGCTGCAAGACATGGATCAGTGTATTCTGTTAAGTAGTGTAACGCATGTTCATTAGAGTCATGTGTTTGTTTTAATAAACCTGTCTGCATCGTAACATTGAGGCTTTTAACCCAGTAGTGCAGATGTATTGACCTTATACATCCAGTCATACAGTTTAATCAATATTGATGATATTTGGTTCAAAAACAAAAAAATATTTAGCTACAGAGAATAGAAAATGTGTCGTGATAGGGTTATTGACATGGATGTATTAAAAGAACTGGATAAGGTACGCCCCCTCTGTCTGTGGTCCCAGATTGATTTGTGGCCGTGCGAGGTACTGCAGCCTCTTGGAACCAGCCTTTTTCTAAAATTGCTCATTATAATTGCAGACAGGACTGAATTATTATCGGTATTTAAATAAAATAGAAGGAAATGTTCTTTTCTACCGTTTCTAAAATCACCGAAATTACCGTTTTTATTATGAAGTGGGGGATTGTCGTCACGTGGCGCCCTAAAACAAAGATGGCAGCCATCGTTTCAGGAAGTAAAACAAAGATGGCAGCCATCGTATCAGGAAGTAAAACAAAGATGTCAGCCTTCGTATCAGGAAGTAAATGCGGAAGTAAGAAACTTTTTTGGGGTCATGCGCCAATGAGCACTCTCCATAGGGATAAACAGGACGGCCATCTTGGATTCATCTTCCAGGTTTTATTATAGTTCTATGGTTATTGACACCTGTAAATGCCCTTGTGTGTTGCTTCGTAAACTGTTTAGGACATCCAACAACTGCGTAGAAAACAACTCGGGTCATCCCCAGCAGAGGGCACAAGGTCTCTGTAAACAAAAACAAAACAACAGCTGTCTGATAAACAGTTCCTTACATGGGCTTAAGTTTTTCCATTTTACCCAGAATAGTTCCTATTTAATAACTGTGCAGAAACATCCTAATTCAAGGAAAGGGTGAAGTGGACACTCATTTGTTCTCAGTACAAGGTAATAAATGGATGTCAGAAGCAACATCCAAACCGTGCAAGGTAATTAATGACGTGCTGCCCTTTTTATCTGAGAAAGAAGATTGGGCTAAATTACAATGCCAGAATAGTAGCGGAGATGTGCTTTTTTAAGTAAATCATTTCACATTATTTGTATAAGTCCTGGGTTGTATAAAAAATAAGAATGAGTCACAGAAAAGAGAAGGAAAACGTGGAGGTTGAAAAGAAAGCTGAATTCAACAATGATTTTTAAATTAAAATGAATAATAAGTCATTCAATAAGAACCGATGTTAACTTTGCAATTTTTCTATGTTATCCATCAGTAAAATTCAAGCCAATTGTTCAGTTTACTTTTTTTTTTTTTATAACTGGCAAATACAATATATTTACATTTTACATACATTTTACAAACTGTCCCATTTTTGATACATGACAACAGTTGTAATTACTTACCCACTTATACATGGTCAATATAACATTATTACAAAACTCAGCAGCACGTGTCCTGACTAAGACCAGGGGGCGGGACCACATTACACCGGTTTTAAAATCACTGCATTGGCTCCCCGTGTCTTTCAGGATCGATTTTAAGGTTCTTTTACTGGTTTATAAATGTCTTAATGGTCTTGGGCCTTCTTATCTATCAGAACTGCTTTTACCATATGAACCCTCGCCCCTGCGCTCCTCCGGCAGCCGGCTCCTAGTCATTCCCAAAGTCAGGACACACACTCACGGCAGGCGTCCTTCCAGCACTACGGCCCTCGTCTGTGGAACGGCCTGCCGGAGAACCTCAGGGCCAGAGAGAACGTTCAGGTTTTTAAGAGCAGGCTCAAGACCCACCTTTTAGTTTAGCTTTGACTAATATTTAATTTGTGTATTTGTTACATTTATTTATTGTGTTTACTTATTTTATATGTATTTATTTAAGTTTTACTCTAGTTCTATTTATTTATTAATTACCCATATTTATTTATTTATTTATTTATTCTTTTATTTATTTTAGACTCCAGTGTTTCCTCTGAGGGGCCCTCTGTACTGGGAGCGGCGGTCGTCTGTGGTTGCTGGGCCCTGGCTCATGGGCCCCTGGTGGAGGCTTGGTGCTTGCCCCATCTCTCCTCGGGGCCCTGAGTCTGTGTCCTGTGGCTACGGACTCTCTGCTCCTGGTGCAGACGGCTCCTCTGATGGTGCTTCCTCAACTGGTGTATCCGCACTCAGCCTATTGTATCTTAGGGTATGTGTGTGTAAATACGTGTGTATGCACATAGATTGGTGTGTATCTGTATGTGTGGGTGTGTGTGTGTTGTGTGTGTGTGTGTGTGTTCAGGTGTGTATGTGACTGTGGGTGGGTTGCTTGGCTCGTGGGAGGCGGTGGGGTGGGAAATGGTCATGTGTGGGAATGTTTTTAATATACACTGTAAAGCACTTTGTGCTACATGCTATGTATGAAAAGTGCTTTATAAATAAAGTTTGATTTGATTTGATTTGAACATGCCAAACCCCAAATACACCCTCCCTCCAGCGTTCTTCAAACACAGGTTTAACGGCGGGGAGTTAATGGGTTCAGGGAATCGTCATCATGGTTCTTGGACAAATACAGACTGGTCTAGCCTAGAGATTTTGTGACGAGGCACAAAAACTAACTGGGGTTGGTTTGTTGCTTTCATTGTGTTTGCCTTTGCATGTTTTTAGTGTTTGGTTTTTATAGCAAATAGCTTCCCCCGCCCCAGCGTGGTTAGTCACAAGACTCCCTGACCCCTTTTAGTCATGTTATTTTGTTATAACCATAATTTGTAATGTAAAAAATGACATCCTTATTTTAACAGCGAGTTTCATTGTTATACTACCCTGCTCTACCACCAGTTTTATTTTATCCTAGATTAAATTTCCTCTCCTGGTCACAGTAATATCCAAACTCCTCAACACCTTACGACTGAAACCTGTGACATTTGTATATGATACATCCAAGTGACACAGGAGAAGGAGAAGAAGGAGCACCTAAAAATAGACACTTGATATTGAAATTCTAAAGGCCAAATAAGAATATTATATTACACCTCAAATAAAACGATATACAATACAGAGCTATAGATTCGTTTTGACACTAAAAGGAAAAAGCACGAAACCCAATACCAGAGGTGTGTGGACTTGCAAGTTGTGACTCTCAAGTTTGAATTGCTATTTTGATGAATTGTGACTTGACTTGGTAAAATGGACTTGATGTGACTTGATGTTTCCCCTCAAAAAAGCATATAGGCTATGTTTAGAAAAGACTCTTCATTTCTGTACATGCATTTCGTATAGTACTGATATGTGTTCATTATCTACTGCTTGTATATACTTCTATACTAATGTACAACAATAGTGCTTTAATAGCTTGTAGGTCTATTATTATTATTATGTTCAACTTGATGTTCAACTCTCCCTTCATACTTTATTATTTATGGCTTGTGTATGAATGGCATTGCAGATTTGTGAAGACGATTACAAAAAAACATGCTTGTGCAACCTTTTTTGGATTCTGATTAAAAAAGAAAAAAGTTATTCCGAGAAACCATATCTAAAATTACATATGCAGACATCATGGAGCAAAGTCTGGCCAACAAGAGCCACTGTGTGTTTATTTTATTTTAACAATGTTTTTGTTAAAATGAAAGTGCGGATCAGTGACTAGAGCAGCAGTCACGTCAGAAGTGAGCTCCCAAAGGCCCACGCTTCCACTGACTCACGTCTGTGTTCCGTCTGAACTGACAGATGTATTCTCCAAAGAAGGATGTGAAGAAGCCGTGTGCGTGAAGGGCGTAGCAAACACTGTGGAGGAGCATGTGTGTCAAACCTGCCGAACTCACTGTCATGAATAGCTTACACACATCTGCACTCAAAACCAGTGCAAAATTATTGGCCGAACTACTGGAATCAGGTGCTATTTTCTTTTCTATTTTTTTATATTTCTGGAAAAGGAAGAGGTAAAGTTTCTTTTTGTGATGCATTTCCCATTCATAAAGGAAAATGTGGTGTCCCGCTGTACTCCAAATACTGCCCAATAAAAAAGATACAATAAAATAAAAAAGGTATGGTTGCTTGTTGTATTGTCATATTAACAGTAGATGTAACCTTATTTAATCTTTAACTAGTCCCTTTTACATCAGGGAGGATATCAGTGCCATTTTGGTGGTCGGATCACAGCTGACCCTTACACCCTGGACATGGACTATTTGAGCCCCTCCCCTTGGGCAGGAGGCTACGGTCCATTCGGACCAGAACCTCCCGCCACAAGAACAGTTTCTTTCCCTCTGCCGTTGGACTCATGAACACTTTATAACACCTGCCACTTTAACAATATATTATATAGAACTATCTACTGTATCTGCACTGCCAATTTGCACTGACTGCCAACTGTACATTTCTGTATATAGTCTTAGTCTATTTTATTTTATCTGATTCTTAATCTTATGCATGCCTTTTTTATATATTTTATTATATTTTATTCATTGTTTTATGTTGCACCTGACACGGAAGCAAGTTCCTATGTTTGTGAATTTTGATCACTAACAATGGCAATAAACCGATTCTGATTCTGATTCTTTTACTTCAAAACTGTACTAAATAAAAGGAATTCAAACTGTGCAATTGTGCACTGTCTGAATTGAAATGTGGAAAAACTGCTCAAATTGTTGTTGTAAAAAAAGTACAATACAAAATATCTGATCAAATGTGTGTATTTTCCTTTCCGTGTATTCAAAAGGGAAAACTGGCTCTTGCCTTAATCATTATCTCATTGTAGAATTTGAATACAATACTACTTCAATACTACTACTGCTGCTAACTATTCAGCCCCAGAACGAATTACCAAACACACTAGTGGGCAACAGGTCAATATGTGTGAAGAGTTCTTGTCAGCGTATTGCTTTAATCAGTCACACCCACTGCTTTTGGCATTTGCCTCAGTGTTAAATCATTACAAGCTTCTAGGTAAGTGCAAATTACACCAACAGTAAAACAGGTCTCTCCTTTGAAAACTTTAGCCCTAATGTGGAAACATTAATGGCAGTTAGTCATTGAAGAGACAACATAGCTCATTTGATCCATCAAGTTAGAGCCATCTGTGCAGCTGGGGCTAAATTGAATGTGGTCTGTTACTTGCAGTGTTGGGAAGTATTTGCAGCGAAAATACGTATTCAGACTACTAATTTAGATGATATGCAGTTTCTTAAAGTCAGACAAATATATTGTATTTGAGCATGAAATTTAGGCTTCAAATTGCATCAAATTTGTGAGAAAAATATAAAACACAGCTCTTAAAGTGAGAGCATGTGCAATTTTTCGTTTGCCATTGTGATAAAGGTTCCATAGGTACAACTTTATAATAACTACACTTTAATTTGCCTTAACAAAGCATGAACAGAGACTTAATTAACAATGAACAGTTGAGCATGATTCAGTAAGGACTTAACGACAAGGAATTAGGGTTAGGAAGTAGTATTAGTATGTTAATAGTAAACAAGTATTTTATGAAGTTTTTGTTTATGCTAAGTGTAGTTATTATAAAGTGTTATCAGGTTCTCTTATAAATCTAAGCTGGACCTGTCGCTTTATTTGTTAGGAAGTGACACAAATACAAACAGACTTGTACCACAAACTGAATTTAATGGTTTGTCAGGTAAAAGACAATTAACAAAAGCATTATGTCCCAAATGACGCAAAAAAGGAGGATTAAGATAACTATTAAAGATGAGGCAAAGAAAAGTTCATTGATAACAAGAATTTTCTGCATTAATTTTTGTTACTTAAGTGTTTTTTTAATTTCATCAAGTTGGCATTGCTCTTTGGAAGTTCAGAGATATTTGATCAGTCTTTTTTGTTCTTTATATTTTCACAGGTTATGAAACCCACAAAGATTTCAATTTGTTAGTAAAGTTCATTTTTGATAATGTAATTGCCACCATTTCTGATATCAAATTATAAATATATTGCTTCCCATTTGCAATGCAAATCTATTAAAGTTGCACTATGTAACATTTCTGATGGAGGATCTGCCACGTAGTTGTCTAACCGTAGATTCCTGAAATATAACATATGACAGTATGGCATGTGAAAAGTTACATGGTGCACCTTTAAGTAAAGACTATGCACAGAGGAACACATTCATTCACCTTGACCTACTGTGTACATGTTGCCTGAGGGTTTATCAAGTTATAATTGTGTAAATAAAGCCCTGAAATGTAAGCAAAATAACAACGTATAAACAAAAAACAAAGCAATCATTATATAAATAATACTACAACTCCGGTTTACTAAGGCCTTTAAAATGATTCTGTCAAAATGCAAGTACTAACAATTAAGATATACTTTTGTTGTTCCCTGATAGATGATTCTATAAAGCTGTAAATAAGAAGTCCCGACAGCAGGCGTACAATCCCTTTACTTTATCTTCTTGATCCAGAGTGGTCAAATATACTTCATTTGGGATCGTATACAGACATTTCAGTTCTTCTTTGGATGCTATTTAAAGGGAACAAGCACAGAAATAAACAGAAAGATCAATAATCCTGTACTTGGAGGAGGAAGCAAGACATGTACATGATTAGATTTGTTTTTCTCCAGACAAATGCACAGATTCAGACAAATATTAATTCATGTTTCAATCTGAATTTGGTTTGATAGTCTTTACAGTTAAAATGACATTGTCAGTGACTAAAACAAACCCAAACCGAAGCCGTCTAGGAACAACCTGCCATCCCAGACAATTAGGGTCATGGCCCACCAAGCATGTATTTTCCTGGGACTGCTGTGAGTTAACAGGGGAATCTGTCTCCATTTCGTTCCATTTGCAATAGATTGGTAGCTAAGCATTTTAGATTCAGCCTGCATGGATGCTAACTGGGAGATGAGGCACAGACCATTGCACTGGATAGAGCAGTACAGCAGCAGCTTTGTGGAAATCTACATTAACGGTAACTGGGAATTAATGAGAATCGTATCAAATGCTCCAATATCAACAAAACTCAGTGCAAATAAAAAGTAATTTGTAATATTTTGAGCAGATGTCAAATCCAGCCAAATATTGCATGCAGATTTAGGGAACTACACTAAAAATGAGAAAAGACTGTGGATAAAATAGTTACAACAAGGGTTCTCAAACTTTTTAGAGGCCAGGGACCCCTTATCGTATGAAAATATCCCAATCATTCTCCAATGGCATCACAATAAAATTCAGTTTATAACTAAATTTGGATGAAAAAAAAAAAAATATATATATATATATATATATATATATATATACATTTCTAATAGTCTTTATTGACGTAGTTGTTTCCTTCAAAAATATTGATGATAATGATCAATGTTATCACAATTTTGTTGGACCCCCAGAACGCTTGTCCACCTGAAAGTTGGCAGTTCAAACAATCATGTCGACCAGTGCATAGTGTTGTTCTGGCCTTCACCTAGATTGTCTACAAATGAATGTGGTGTGAGAGTGATTGATGGTGGTCGGAGGATCGATGGCACAGATTGTTAGCCTTGCTCTTGTCAGCCTACCCCAGGGCAGCTGTGGCTATTGAAGTAGTTTACCACCACAGAGTATTGTGTGAATGAAAAATGACTAGTGTACCGCTCTGAGAGGCTTGTTAAGCATTTAAGCACAATACAAGTGATATTATCATCTTTTTATGTGAATAAAAAAACAGCTTTCTTGGAAGAGGAAAGAGCTGGTGATTTTTTAAGCAACTGCACTTTGGTATGCAACAGTCTTATTTTACGTACTGCTGTATGTTAATATTTGTAATTGCTATGTTAATATTCATAATGTTCTTCATCTTAAACCACATAATTTATGGTAAGAATCATTTATAACACATTCTATCCAGGCTTGTCCTCTTTTGTGGCTTTTACAGTGAACCTGCAGAAGGTTTTTAGAACATCCAGATAAAGTTGAATGTCAGGTCAAAACTTCCACTATTGTTTATTCACTACACTGTTCATTTGTCCTCATTCTGACAGATTTACACAAAACCAGTACCATTACTTAACAGCCCACATCATTACCATCACAAACACGTACACGGTTTTAGCAAGAAGCACTGGGCCAGAAAGTGCATTAATTTTTTTGATTAATGAAAAAACCCAACAGACCACCTACCACAGTTCACCTTGTTATTTTAAAAAGATTTAGACTTGGACAGAAACTCAGCAGCACTGCCACGATTCCATTACATACCCAGTAATTTGTAACCATATGGATTTAGGAATGTATCATCTTTATTACATTGTTCACAGAGCACAAATACTTACAGCAGCAGCCAGCGCCTGAGCCAGATCTTCAATGATGTCCTCCTCGTCCTCCAGACCCACCGAGAGCCTGATCAGAGTGTCACTGATTCCAAGCACAGCCCTTTCCTTTTCAGGCACCGATGCATGGGTCATTATAGCCCTAAATAATGCATAACAAGTATGACGTTACTTTAGAGCTTTAAACTCTGAAGAATGTAAAGTGCAGTGCCTTGAACAGTGAAAAATTTAAGGAGCAGTGACACTTGTCAGAGTTGTTGCATCACTTGCTTAACTCTGCCGCCCCCATGTGGTAAAAGGGTACATCACAACAAGCTTTAGTTTACTTACGGATGTTCGGCTAAACTTTCATATCCACCAAGACTCTCGGCAACAGCAAACATCTGAAACACAAATAACCGTAACATAATGTTTCATGAGTAAGTGGAAAGGGGAGAAATAATAATAATAAATAATAAATACTTTGAGGTTTTTGAGGAAGGTGCTTGCATGCTCTAGTTTGCCCTTAATGTAGAAGGTGATCATTCCCGGGCATCCAGTGCATTGTTTCTTCATTACATCATATTGAGGATGAGAGGGGAGGCCTGTTACAAAGTACAAAAATACACAGAGTCTTTTAAATCATCGTCTATCAATGATCGTCTATCAATCTATGAAAGATTGAGGGTGCGCTCACACTCGCACAAACATCACAGTAAAATCAGGACAAAACTAGGACTAAACATGGATAAGATTAGGGCTAAACCAGGACTAAAAACAGGACCAAACCAAATCTTACTCAGAATTAAACAAAGCTAAAACTGGGACCAAACAAGTACAAGTGTGCAGCTTTAACAGAAACCTTTTATGAATCCAGGGTATGCATATAAACACTGTGTCGAACTTTGACTCATTTTAATAGTAATACTGTTAAACATTCATATTTATCTCGCAATCCCATTTCACATTGAAAGCTTTTGTAACATTGAATATATATTGTCACCTGGAAAGATGACGCGCTCCACTCTGGGATCTGCCTCCAAGAATCTAGCAGCAGCCATTGCATTTTTGAAGTGTCGCTCCATGCGAACGTGCAGCGTCTTGAGGCCCCGGTTGCACAAGTAGCAGTCAAAGGGAGATGGTACTCCACCAAGTGCTGAATGAAAAAAAAAAAGATTAGATACTTTTTGTTACAGGAAGCAAGTGTATAATGTCAAGATAACTTATAACTAACTTATAACTAAATGATTTGTTGCTGTTTAACAACTGCATTACAATTTGGTCACTGCTACAAATCAGTAACAACAAATGACATATACATTCAATATTTATTTTACACACCATTTTGAAGAAATTTGAGCCGATCATAAAGGGCCTCATTGTTGACAGAGACAAGACCCATTACTACATCACTGTGGCCTGAAAAAACACAAGACAAAGCTCAAAAAAAGTAAAATTGCAAAGCCGTAAGAAAATAGAAGAACACTGTACCATTCATGTATTTGGTGGCAGAATACATGCATATATCAGCTCCTAGTGCTAACGGCCGCTGGAGAGATACAAGATTCAGTTGGCAAATTATTGCATTATGAATAGGAATTGAATTACGTAAAACAACAGTTTAAAAAACACTCACCTGAAAATATGATGACATAAATGTGTTATCCACTACAACAATTATGTCTTTATTATGTTCATGGACTAAATCTGAGCAGGCTCTGATGTCCACAACTTTCATGGTTGGGTTGGTTGGAGTCTCAATCCACACCATCTACAAAAGTTAAAACAAAAATTGAAGATCATACTAAATAAGATTAGATGCAATTGTAGTCAAAGGACAACAAACTATTTCAAAATAAATTTTTTATATATATATATATATATATATATATATATATTGAAACTATTTTTGAAAAATGAATTAATTGATGAATGAATGAATTGTCATCAATACACAAAATTCTATTCAAATATCCAAAAACATTCTTTTGACAAAATAAACATGTTTGCCAAATATTGTGTTAATCAAATGAGCTTGGCCTTTGTTAAGGAAACCTTGGTAAGATTTTCAGCCCAAACATGAGTAATAAACATTTTTGTGTCAGCTACGCTGTGGTGTCTGAGTTGTGGGGACAGAACAGGGACACACCTAATCAACATGCTTATTCATGCTGATGGAGAATGTTTTTCACGTACTTTTGTGTTGTTCTTAATAGCGGCCTTGAGCCGCTCTGGTTTTGTACAATCAGCAAAGCTGATTTCAAGGCCAAACTGAGCAGCCACTTTTTGGAAGTAACGATTTGTTCCTAGGAAAAAAGTAAACATTGTCACATTAGACACAAAGCCCTTTCATATATATTCTACATACATATTTAGTTTAGTTCAAATCTGATATACCTCCATACACATCATCCATGCAAACTATCCCATCACCGGCCTTGAGCATGTGAGTAATGGTAACAGTGGCGGCAAGTCCAGACGCAAGAGCGAGACCTGTGACACATAATAGCATAGTACTCTTGTGTTTGAGTCAATAAAGACTTTAATCATTGTTTCAACTGCAATAAACTCCTTAATCTAACAAGTGCATAAAACTTGTGCGTACTTTATTGATGTGACATTTTTGCAGCAGTATCAGGTAGTGCTCTGTAAGAATTACTGCTGTGGATTTGATATTGAAGACAATAAAAGATAAGATAAAGGGAAAATAAAGGCAATCGGCCAACAAAAAAAAAAAAAAAAACATGGTTCACTTACAATACTTGGCTCCATCTAGAGCTGCCACAGCCTTCTCAAGGACATTTCTGGTTGGGTTACCACTTCTGCTGTACTCAAATCCCTACACAAATCAAACAATGAAATGACCAACAAACCTCACCCTAACAAAGCAACGTAAATGGATCTGGTTAGGAAAGGATTCTTCACCATTACTAAACAACTTAAAGCAGCACGCTGGTCATTTACAGACCTTACATGGCCTTGTGCAACGCTGTGTGAACAAGGCCATCTGTAAACATTCACCAGCAGATAGTATTTCATCCCATAATTATTACCAGAGTTATTCTAAAAGCATTGTATAGCTGCAGTGCCAAATATTTAGAGCAGTAAGAAGAAAGATGAAAGCACAGTTGAAATTATTAATACAATAATGTTGGAATGAATGGGATGGTAGTGTAGCATATGAGACACACCAAACAATTTGTAAGGTGTTCTTAGATTCTTTTGAGGCTGTGAGATATTTTTGAGATCATAATGCCACTCCCTACGCACAGCACATGCTTAAATAACCATAGCAGATCACTTACAGTGTGGTTTCCTGGCCCGTTCTGCTTGAACGTGGTAGAAAGAGAAATTGGCGGCACCACGGCCATTGATTTCCATTGCTCCGGCTCCTGTCCGATGTGAATGGCATCTGTAGCGAACGACTTAAACGCGGTGCGAAAGCCGGCGAACAGGTCGCTCTGGTCCTCCTTCTTGTGCTCCATAATATTCACTGCTGAGTCGGAGAGAAATGGACTAAAGAGAGTTCAGAGCTGTGAGTGTACGGTAAAGGGAAGAGCATTTACCAGAGCCATGTGTCACAGGGCCGTGAGCCAATCAGCGCGCATCAACACGCACAGAAGCTCCGTGATTGGCTGAGTGCCGAGGGGCGTCAAACCACGTGACAGAGGCACGTTGTTTGCGTTCCGATGTAAAGCGTGGTTCTTACTGAAGAGAGGCACTGATGCAATCCAGGACACAGGAAACACGTAGTTATTCTCGTGTGTAATACCGTATGTACTACAAAGATGTACACATAATGTAAATACTACACTATAAAACATCTCAAAATGGTCAATCAACAACCAGAGAACTGTGTTTCTTAATCTTCCACCTGTACTTGCTTTGCATAACCCACTGGTTCTGTATTTTCGGTAAATATGTAATGGAATTTTACATTCTCTTGGTTAAGCAAACTGTGTCAGTCCTGTTTGTAATGGCTTGTGTAGTTTATATAACCATGCGTTTATGAATTACTGTAGTCTGAACTGCAATACGGTGTTCATCCCACAGAGGGAGAACTTGCTACTTTACACTGAGAAGCAAGGGGGCTAATAAAAAAACATACTCTAACTCACAAAACAAAAAAAAAATGATATTGCATGGAGAATTATTTATGTATGATTGACATTTTACATTTTTCAAACACAATTTTTATGTAGCCTACATGGCCTGTTTTCTGGCTTATGTCTGTTTACAACGTTTAAAGTATCTTCTTTAGATCCATTAACGTTGAGAAAAGCTTGCTAAACTTTGATCGCAGTCAAGTGAAATGGAGGGAAGAGTAGAATAAACAAATGACACAAACTGTAGTAGAGCTTAAACATGTTTGTGGTGAGCTCTCTGGATCCATGGGCGGGTCTGGCTCCCTCTGTCCACAGATTTTGTCCGATAGTAACCTTCCCAAACTCTCGCGTGAGTTCACGGCGGAAGACATCGCCTCTGTGTCCGTGGAGCCGCTTAAGTGGAGCTGTGACCGGGGACAGTTTGTGGGAGCAAACTGTTTATGTTTTTCCACATCGACGTAGTTGTTACGCCCTGTACGTCTTGCCCACATGCCCCGTGACTTCTGAGCGTGTTGTGTGGATGCGGCGCTCGTGTCCGCGTCTCGGTGCTGAGTTGCGGCTGCAGAATCGCCCTGATCCGCGCAGAGGCTCCTCGTCCCCGGCGGCCGCTGCTCCGCCCGCCGCCGCCGCTGTCACGGAGCTGTAGAAGATGACCGGGGAGAAGATCCGCTCCCTGCGCAAGGACCAAAGGCCAGGCAAGGACGAGGATCTGCTGGAGCCCGACGAGGAGGCGGCCACCGGGACTTTCACTGCCCCCAAGGCGAACAACAAGAGTAGAGCGAGTAAGATCTTCAGCAACCACAAGTTACCCCGGTCCTCGTCCACTCAGCAGCAGCAGCAGCAGCAGCAGCACAACCAGCAGCAGCCACAGAACAACGCAAACACTACACTGTCCACGGCCGAGGTCATAGATGACAACAACAAAAACCCCATTGTCCGAGCCGGGCAGGACTATCCCGTGCACGAGTGTGTTTTTAAGGGAGATGTCCGGAGACTGTCTTCTCTTATCCGCACACAGAACATTGCCCAGAAAGATGTCCATGGTGAGTTTTACTGCTTATCTGTCTGTTTGCAGCTAAGAGCATGTACATGTTGCCTAAATGTTAACTTCTGTGTTAACTTCTTTCACAGTTTGTTGTAAGAGTTAGCCCTGTCACAGTAAATATCATAATTTTAAGATTTTTCAGGATTCCTGGCACAAACACCAAACAACAGTGAAAGCCTTACTTTGTTTTCACTCACAATGTTTAATCGATCCAACACCATTCATCATTAACTGTGTGGAATAAAAACTTTCTGAATAAAGAGTAATGATATTGACACATACACAGTCATGTGTACATGAAAACTGGATAATACTGGATTTATTCCCTGTTGCTGCCTACAGTTTTCATTATTTTTATTATTATTTTTTTTAGTTTTTATGTGTGGCCTGTTGGGACTTGAGTACTCGCGATAATAGATTAACTAAATAATCATGACATACCTAGCTGAAGAAAATATAAACGATGAATGGTTATGTAGAAGCTACATTATGTCACTTACACAATAATCTTAAAGAAAAAAAAATCCCTAAGAATCTATTCTAAATAATGTTTTTTAAAAAACATACACTGTTATAAATAAATAACAGAATACAACACTTAGATAGAAGTAATAGTAGATAGTTGGATCTATAATTAGTCTTACAAGTTATTTATTGAACTGTCAAAAAAATAACAAAATGTTCCCTATTAGTAGTACAAAGAAAAAGCACTCATGATAAATACTGCCCCCTAAAAATGATTGTTCTTTCACCATGTGAATGATAAGGTGATATAGTAATTATGTTAACCACAGTCTTCAAAACAACAGGCTTGAGTCTTGACGTGTTCACGTGCTGAAACAGGGGATTATGAAGTCAGTATCTCCAGTCAAAGACGTGGCATGAGCTCTAGCAGAACGGCCACACTGTGAGTTATAGGCATTAGATACTGTTTTGTTGAAAGCCTGGCACTTAAATGTATTAGTGCTCTTAAGGTGCAAAGTGTATCTCTGTCAGACATACATTTACACCAAGCTTTTTACTTTAAAAAGATTAAAAGTGTAAAAGCCTATAGTCAGAATATTGCTTCTGAAATGTGTGGATACTATCACCCTTTTTCCAGGAAAGGCTTGGAAGTGCTGATCTGGCACTTCAGTTTTCCTGTAGGACACACCAAAAGCTTGTAAAGTACAGTGTACACAATCAATGATGAAGTCACCCAGCACTAATGTTTATCAAATACACTTGTAGTATTTATGTGTATTTATGCTTGGAAATAGTTCACACATGAATCACATTGAATATCATTACACTAGAGATTGTATTTAGCAGTTCTGCTCCAAATGTTACACAGAAATGGTGTTTCTGATGATGTTTTTATTTGGTTAAATAGTTGAGCTCTAAACCGTTCTTTCCCTTCTGCAGGAAACACACCCTTGCATCTTGCTGTCATGATGGGGCACAAAGGTGAGCCACTAAATCAATGCTTGTCACGGCTGTTTATTTTTGTATCTCTTTAAACATGTTTTGTTGTTGTGTTTGCTTTTTGAATCATTAATACCACACTTAATACAATTCTGGACAAATTCCCACTGCCGGTTTTCTGTTGGGTTATTTGCAATAGTATTTAGTCAAACAATTTCTAAGAGACAGATCAGCGATGTCAATCATGAAAATTCAGAAGAAGATTCCCTAAAATATTTCAACTCAAATAATAATATAGAAAGAAGAATGTCATGTTGTCAGATAGATTCACATTGTTACACAGTTCGTTTTCAGATAACTTGCACCCGGTGAACTAAAAGTATGATGAAATATTGATGCTCTGCCCCTTTGAGAATCCGTGCTTGCATTCAAGACGCTTCGGAACATGCTTTTGAAATTTTAATCTGGCTTTTTTGGCAGTGGACCCTCTGTGAACAAGTCAAGCGTAGAGTTACTCGTGTTGCTTGTGTGTCTATTTGTTTAGCGCCTGCCACTGGAGCATAGTTTCGATTGATTTCACATTTGCACTGTGCGATCCTTGTCACCGGAGTGGAGTCCATGCCCATGAGTGCTGGTAATGCAGACAACCAGGGCTGTGGTGGATGGGGCACAGTGGAATTGATTGTGCTAATGTAGTTGTCGGTCTTTTTGCCACAGAGCTGGCCCGGTGTCCTCTAGGGATATTCAGACCAGACGTACAGAAGGCTGGAGAAGATGAGATCATAGTTTTGGGTGTGGCGGTCCTGCTGGGATGAAGACACAGCATTGGGTTTTTTGTTTTGTTTACTGCGCTGGAAATGGAACAGATGCATTTGTAATCTGACTTTGATGTTAATCCCTAAAACTAGGGCTGTGTAATATGACGTGTAATAACAAGAGACTATGTTGGCTATAGCAAAATAAATGGTGACAATTTTATGATTTACAAAGTTAAAGTTGTTAAAGTAAAGCAATAAGATCTGACTAATAGGGCTGCAACAATTAATCTACTAATTGTGACTAGTTGACTATAAAAAATAATCTTAGTCATATTTTGATAATAGCAATAATCTCAACTATACAGACTTTAAAACACATACAAAAATACCTTTTAAAACAAAAAGCCGCAACAGCAGCATTAATAAATGAAAATGTCAAGAAAGGATAAACTATTTCTGGTTTTCCGCAAAAATACACTTAACACACTCTATCTAGAAGCCTTCAGTTGCCATATTGCAACCTTTATTTAGTTATAAGTGTATTTTAAAAGTCTCAATGTTCAACAGAAATAATTGTTTGACTTGCTGCCTAATCAAAAATTAAATTTCTGACTAGTCGACTACTAAAATATTTGTTAGTGACAGCCGTACTAATCGATTAAAAATCAACATGCAAAATCATACGCAAATCACTTGCGTTAAAATGACCACAACCTAAAATGTTCTTGTCCCATGTTAACAACTGATTTAAATAGTTAAAATCTGAAACTGATAAAATAAATAATTTTGGAAGTTGGCCAGCCGCTTTACCGCCAAGATACTTTATACTGTATTAAATTAAGTTGAACTGGAATATTGATCAGTCTGTGAAGTAGACGAGGGAGTTTTAGCAGCTTTCCTGTTTAATGAAATAAATAAATCATGTTAAAGTACAATGCCTGGGCAGTATGACGTCAGATATGAATCATGATTTCATCCCTGTGAAATGAGGCTCTTTTGGTGATATTGTCATGTTGTGAGTTGGAACTTATCTGTTAAATGCGACTCTAAGCTCAAATACAAACACCCACTGCTCCTATTGGTCAGCTTCTGTGCCGCTCTGAATGAGTGACAGGTGGATTTAACCAATCACAGAGAAGAGTGAACTCTCAGATGTAGATCTGCAGTCTGTGAGTACCCTTAAATGCAATATAAAGAAGACACAAGTCAAACACCACATACATTTATGTAGTAACACTACGCAGATGTAGGGCTGGTATCCCTTAGTCGTTTAGTTGATCATGGAGATTATCCCTGGTTAGTTAGCGTGAACTCCTCTGCAGTTGTTGTCCTTTGAGTGCAGTTTGGGTCAGATACACTAATCGGTCGATAAGGCAGGTCTTTAGTCGACTACAGACACAGATGGCATTATAAAGTGCATTTAACAAAACAGAGGGACATGGTTTACAGTTTGAGTGTTGGGACGAGACTGAGAATGGTAATAGTATCCAAATAGCTGCCTTGTCTGTAAGAAAATAATGATACGTTTTGTTTTTTTTAAATCACCCACTCGCTGTTTGAAGGGTGGATTTTCTTGTTTTTACCACCTCATGTATACAGACTGTTTTCACTCCAGTGTTGTTGAATTTGTGTGGGCTGGAAGCAGTATCACTAATGACATGAGGCGTAACCTGCAAACAAAAACGACAACGATCATGACGATAAGAACTGACCCGGGATCAAGTGTGGTTTTGCCTGCCGCCCTGGACGCTGCATGGATGAGTCATTGATTATGGCTCTGTAGAACAACGGACATGTAATGAGAACATTTAATAGCACCCTGACTCACTGTTAGTAATGCAACTTAAACCCTCCTTAATATGATAATGATTCTGCCATTAAAGATAAATAGGGTGAAAGTCAGACTATTGTATTTAGTATTTTCAACACAGGGTTAAATAAAATGAGACAAAACAGACGATTCAGTAGAGGATATTTTTAAATGTATTAGTTTAGGTTAAAATCAAGTATAAGACAAATGTGAAACAACTCTAAAATTACCCACAAAAGTTCAGAAATGGATCACTTTTTCAGCATAGTTTAAGTTTTTCGCGTTTGTTCCATTTTATTTATTCTCTAATCACCTCTTTTTTTTTTTTTTTTGCAAACGTTATACCCAATATTCAAACATTGCATAGCTTTAAAACAAGTGGAATATTACCAACAAGTCAGTATTTTTTCATGATTTTGTGATTAATGTTGAAGTGGTGGTATGAACCTGGAGTGTGCTGCTGTGTTAAGTATTCACACAGCCTCATGACTAGAGCCCCATCTGTAGCTCGTGCACGTCCTGGGGTATTAGATGAGCACTTTATTTCCCAGTCCTGCTCTTTTCCTCGGCTGGAGTTTTCTTTGCAGCTGATGCACATGGAGTCAATCTGCAAAGCTACAGGGGAATTGATAGGTTCACAGCAGCATAGTGGGTACAACAGAGCTCCAAACTGTGGCTAATCACGTGCACAGACTGAACGCTGACGTAAACGAGCAGCAATGTCATTTATTTATAATTTGATTGTGAGTAAGAATAACAGCTAACATCTAACCTATTTATCATGTTATTCTCTATCAGCAGTTGTCATACAATCTCCCTAATCTAACTGTAATGTGATAAAAAGAAGACAAATATTTTTTCAAGGCGTAGTCGCTCCGCTCTGTCTTGATTGAATTTAATACAAAGTAAAGTGAATATGTAACTGATCATGTTTTTACAATTAAATACTCATTACACTATTTTTCTCCTCTGGTGCATTCTCAGTTCTCAGAATTTAAAAGTGCACTATGTACTGTAACTTTTTAGTGGAGGGTTCGCCACTTGCTTGTTTCCATGGAGATGTTAAACCTGAATCTGCAAACCCGGAGGCTGCACTCTGTTGAACACACTCAGATGTCCTGCCTTCTTTCTGTGGTTCCCCTTCCTTGGTGCCCCTATATAATTGGATGAACATTTTTGTAGATTTACATCCTAAATACATTCCCATCAAGAGATTTTAATGTCTAAAAATTGTTAAAAATAGATTTGCATATGTTAATGATATACAACGAAAGAACAGGAGTGCGGGACATCTCTGTGCAATCCTTAAAAGTGAATGTTCCATAGTAATGTATTAAACATATCTATCTGTTGCTCAATTCCAGGTATTTTATATATTTATTATGTATGTGAGCTCACCTCTCCACAGATCTGACCTCTTTCTTGGCCTTGTAGCGCCACCTGCTTGTCTCCAGGAAAATATTTAAAATTCATCCATTAATTTCATTCCAAACAAAGGAATATCATCTTACTCGAGACAAGCATGTGGCAAACCCTCCTTTAGAAATGTTACATAGTCTACTTTGAACATAGATGTTATTTGTGTCTTTCACTGATATTGTGCAGGCTTAATTTAAAGCCTTATTAGATCAGTCTGGCTTTGAACCTGCAATGTAACAGCTTGCCGGGAAACTCAGATGAACAGTGCTCCTGACTTGTGCCGTCCTGTTCTCGGCTCATGATTACATAATGTATATCAGCTAAATGTTGTCATTATTATTATGCAATCATTGGATTTAGCAGGGTGATATATCGGCCACAGACTCCAGGGAACAGCCGCCAAGTATCACTGCGCTTGGCCATCCCCATTTCCCGCTTTTATCAGATTCTCTCTCTTCCTGGATTAGGGTAATGCATTGGAACAGATGTGTATTGTGCAGTTGCAAGGCACTTTGTATTTGCCTTTTGTCAGAGATTTTAAAAAGCTACTTTGGATGTGCTCTGTGGAGCTCAGACTTTTTGGCCCATCTTTGGTGTTTAACCTGCCATGGATGGATGGATGGAACTAGAGGTTGGCAATATATCAAAATTTAAACAATAATGTATTTTATAAGGTCTATTTCTATAATCTGCCCACTTTGGGGTATTGATGAATCCGAAGTGTGTGTGGAGAGAAACGGCACACAGAAAATGTCAACACTTTTTTTGTTTTTAATCATAGTTGTGTTTACTTCATGTAACATTTCCTTCCTCAAAATATCATAATTGTGTTGCCTGAATGGCTTTATGAAAGCTCTTTCTCATTGACTATATTTGTGTCGCTCTGTTTAGGTTTTAATTCATACTGACAAACTTTTAAAAGCAGCACCACATCAAACACCAGTGCACTCCTCATGATTAATGCAGCACAGAGGCAGGTCAGCTCACTGTCACTGCAGAAGCTCAACTTCTGTCCCTTTGTTGTACGAGTTGTGCGTATTTTGGGAAATGTTCTTAAACGTGCCACAAAAACTGCATGAGGCGCTGGGCTGTTTGTCACTAATAAGCTCTCAACAAACACCAGAAAATAAATCATTGCAGTGTTTTTTATTTGTCAGTATTTGTCATTTGTGAAGAACAGCAAGTTACAAAGAAAACCTTTGCCATTTTTAACAGATGGTTAAATAAAAAAGGAAAAATAAAAATACACTTTTTACCTTACAAATTGAAATTGTTGTAATTATCCTTTTTTAAAATCCAGTTTTGGTGCAAATTCTCCTTTGTAGCACTATATATTACATGTTTCTGATATTGTTTGTTATGCATATATTCTTTGAACATCTACTGAAAAAGAAAAAAATGTGTTGAGTAATTTGAAAGTTGGAGAATTGGCTGCTTATGAATTCCCTGGAAATGCTTTTTTTAGAATTTGCTGCAAAACAGGTTCAAACTTGAGAATAGCCCTGTCTGGGTTTGTTTGGATGAGTCACAGGGTTAACGGCTCAAAGGTGGCTCGCGTGGAGAGCACCTGTGTGGGATTTTGTCAGCATAAACGATCAAAGACGAAAAAATCTTAAAATCCTACTTCCTGAAATGAATCCTGTATGAATAGACCATCAGCAGGCGCCGACTGTGTCCGAGTCTTTGCCTTTGGTCTAGAGTGGTGCAGGTGCCAGGGGTTTAATGAATAATGTCATCCACAACAAACTGACAACCAAACCGGAACAACAGGCTTGAGTTTTGGCAGGCAGTAGTTTGCTGACGGGCCGCCCAAACTGTTAAAGGGATTTGGTTCTGCACTTACTGCTGATGTAGACGCACAAAGCGGAAGAGGCTTGCTGGCTGCTCGCCGTAATTTAAAATCTGTAAAAGGTACTGAATGCACAACATTGTTAATACTAAACAAAAATGCACAATGTTATTGAAGCTTCTCTATTTGAAGACACTGTATGATTCATTGAAACCAAATAAAATGTTTGACTAATTTGAATGTTCGTGATAAGCAAATCCTATGCAAAAGACAACATCAAGTCTCCTGTAGTTTAGACCTACACATATTTAGACCAAACACATGCTCTGAAATACATTTTCAGGCTCTCAAGTGTTTTTGCATCTGAACATATGAAGAAATATATACTGTTAGCAAAATCCTGCTTTTAAAAAATGTATTATTATTATTTTTATTATTGGCCTGAAGGCTTTGTTAGACAAGAAGACAGCTTTGGCGTGAAATGGGGAGAAAGACGGTATTCACCTTATTCCAGTAGTTCCCATGGGCGCCGCCATTTTTTGTCCGTTGTATTAGTTTACATGGGTCAGATGAGCTCAGTAGAAAATAAGTTCTACACGAACTACAAAGCTGTTTCCGACTGCCCAGGAAATTGGTGCATTGCGTGAACGAAGTTCTCATCAAACCGGAAGTGCGTTTACTACAGCTGTGCAGATCTGTGGCAAAAAGAGGCAAAAGTGGACGGGGCGGAATAAGGTGAATAGACATTCGGTAAATGATTGAGGCCGGGAATCAAACCCATGTCATCTTTACGTTTATACAACACTTTCTCATGTTTTTTTATTACTTACTTGGTGGGACTGAACCTGTGGATTCTTTTCATAGTTGTACATCCATGAAGTTGCAGTTCGTGAAGAAATTGTGAATAATAAAAGTTTAACGTTATAGAAAGTAGTGCTGAGTTCTAAAAATAAATCCCTTTTGTCATCAATAGGCGATGAAAATACACAGCAGACACAACAGACATCAATCAAAAAAATAAAGGTCAGGTTATCCAGTATTATTGCTTGTCAATTCCTTGCTGTTGTACTCTATATGAATTTTGAATCTGCTGCTCATGTCCAACCAGGGAGTAACATTATAAACTGTCCAAAATCTGTCAAACTCGGGACAAATAGGCAAAAAGTTTAAAATCTTAAATATACTCATGTTCACTATTTTTTTTGTGAAATATAGTATAACCTGTCTTATGCACTTTAAATAAGACTGAGCAATTCATAAAATGTGTACTGAGATTCAGTCGTTAATCGGTAATCGTCAGTGATATGCTTGTGTTTTTCCATTGTCAGGATGTGGTTTGGAGCAGATAGTTAAATGGCACTGATTGAAATCGGTTTCTGGGAAAAAAAAAAAAAAGAATACAAATTTGAGATCAATAAGAGCAATAAAATCATGATTAATTTTTTGCCATTTGGCCCAACCCCACCCTTAAACGACTGCACCACCGGCGAGCACAGAACTTGGACTATCACAAATGTCATGTAGGACCGTCGGAGCCACTGTACAGTTTGTTCCACTCTTGGTCAGTGCTTTATATTTACGTTTCTCTCTAAACTTGTTCTTTGCAGAGTGTGCCCATCTCCTGCTGGCCCACAATGCCCCAGTGAAAGTGAAGAATGCCCAGGGATGGAGCCCCCTGGCTGAGGCCATCAGCTATGGAGACCGGCAGATGAGTGAGTTTCTGAGTGGCTCTGTTTTGTGCCAAAGTGAGAGGGCGCTTTGCACGTCTGCCAACACATCCACTGCACACTCTCGCACCGCACTGGCCCAGCAAATGGTTTTAAACAAACAATGTGACGTTAATGGAGTCCTGCTTGTGTTTGTGTGAAAACTGTGACGAGAGGAGAAAATGACCAAATCAACAGATGCAAATCAACACATGTCCGTGCCCATTCTTCCAGAAAGGCCATGACGTGGGCCGGGCTGTTTTGTGGTGCCGAGGGGAGACATTCCTGAAGGCCCTGCAGGCTTTTGTGTTCACATGAAAAGCTTAAATTCATTTGCTGTTTCTTTAGCTCCTCATAGGCTGATCAGGCTCAAGCCCCCGCTTCGCCCATTTCCCACCCACTGCTCATTGGTTGTTTATATCTTTTTTTATTTTGTCACGTTGTTTACCAAGTGTAGGTCTGAATCATGTAAGGGCAAGCTCTATATATTATGAGTTAAGTCGCTTTAATTTAATTTGAGTAGACTTTACCTCAGTTGTGTCTGAAACTCAAACACACACTATGGTCCTTGGCTCGTTTCAGTTAAAACTCATTTCTGTGAAATGTAATGCCGCTTATCTAAATGCAGTTATTCTGGCAAGTTTTGCAATTGCGATTTATGTTTTAATAATACGATTTTTTTCAAAGCTCACATTTTAAACACATCCAGAAGAATTGACAAAAAGATTGAAATATGAGCTGACAAACTAGTAAAAGCATCAAATGTGTTTCTGAACATGATAGTAAAGAGCCAAACTACAGGTTTTATTCAGGATAAGTCAAGTTATTTTGATGTTTGAAGAGAGAAATTGTGGTACTTCCAAAATTGCAGCTTTTTCGATTTGGTAATTGCGTCCATTCAAATTACGATTCTGATGCAATTGCGTCCATTCAAATTACGATTCTGATGCAATTATAATTGTGCAACCTTTGTGTGGGTGCAATATGTAACTTTTCTGATGCCTGTCGGCCTGGAAATGTCACAATATGGCATTAAACTGCATTTATTTAATCACAGATGTTTTTATTGCTCAGATTTACCTTTAAAAACATGCTTTCTTACTATGAGCTTACTATGTCGCCTCTCCACTGATTTGATCTGTATCTTGACCTGGTGACATCATCTGTCTGTCTCCATGGAGACACTAGATAAGTTTAATGTGATACTGTGTAACATTCCAGACAAAGCAATTATTTCTGTCACGATAATTACTATATTGCCATTGCTTTATCATTCCATAAATAATAGCTGCAACAATATTTTGTGGGCTTAATATTTATAGTGGGAAGTTTTTTTGTTATATTTTACGATTTGTACTGCAGAGGCTAAATAAGAGGCTAAATATGTACTAAAGCATTTATTTATTGCAGCTCATTTTTTAACAACATTACACTTTTATTTTTAAAAAATGCAGCACTGTGATTGGTCAAGAACACAGTGGCTCAAACCCAACAGCGGGAGATCGTCCAGATGGATTCTCAAGAGTATGTTAACTCGAAAAATTTCGTGGCAGAATTCATGTGGCAGGGCCAGGTTAGGCCTAAAAGCAATTACGTCTTAAATTTTCAACTCTGTGAACAGCAGATTTATTTTTAAAACATGAACAACATTCTTGTACACAGAATATAGAAGTCAAAATCTCTTGCTTTTAATACTTGTACTTCAGTTCCATTGTGACTGCAAAAGGGTAATCATAGAGTGCCATTTTTACATTTCAGAGTATTAAATGACAGGACGGCAAACTGAGAGCCGTCTGCTGTTGGTTGAATGGGCTGAGTCAGCTTTTACCAGGAACAGTAATAGTACACTTTGTTTTACAGAGGGGCAAAAGTCTGACTGCCCTGACTCACACAGGCACCACAATAGGCTCCTGCTTTTCAGTGAGAACTTTTCAAATTCACCTTTTATCATTTTTGCTTTCTGTTTGAGCAACAGTGAGCCCTGCTTTGCTCAATAGTCGCTGTTTCTGTCCTGACATGTTACCGTTGCCACATTCTGGAGTTGATAAAGGGTACGGCACCGATGACTTTAGATGTGCCGGTGATGTGCTGTTTCCATGTGGGTGGCAGACAATCACTAATGATCTCGGTGACTGGAAGTGTAGCAACCCGCAGGCTAATGGTGATAAAAATAAACTCGCTTTTCATTTTCCTAAAATTTAACACGGCAGTGTCCTCCCAACTGTAAGTCAAATTAGAGTTGATAAATTATGTTTTATTGTGAATCCTCCCCGCGTCATTGTTCTATTTTGTTGTTTGATTAATGGCTGCTGGTGCCCTCTTTGTTGATTAATCATCCTGGCATGTTCGGTGACTTTGGGGTTGTTTTGGTCTGGTAGTACTGGGTGGTCTTATTTTGCCCTCTAATTGTCCTGGTTAGCATCAGCGTCGTATTAGGACATCTCTTTAACGCTCATTAAACCACTGGGTCTTGACGTTGTCTCTGTGTGTGCATGACTGGCTTGACCTAAATTTGGAATAGAGGCCTTTGATCCCTCATTGTATTTAAGCTGTACTCCAAAAACAGTCAGCCACAGCAGGTAACAAACATGGTGTACTCTCTGTGTCTATGACAATTAATATCCTGGACCCAATCAGAAGCTGCAGTACCAAACATGTTTTTTGCCTCATAATTAGCATGTAGTTTTTCTCCCCTGAAAATGTTTTGTAAAAGCATAACTTTATGAAAATTATCAGACCTCTACATGTCCTGTTCATCTAATAATTAAACATTTCATCTTTTCAAACTTGTAAAAGAGAGACATGTGCGTTGAGTTGTTTAGCTCTGGAGGGATAATACTTCTGCTTCACTTTTGTGTCTGAAAAACCTGCTCTAAAGCTGTACTAGTGGTCCAAAAATGCCATGCATGTGAATACTAGTCATATTTGAGAGAGCTAGAAATGAATTGCTATAATTTCCTTCTTCAAATTTTCATTGTTTTATCGTTAAATTAGGTAACCCAGATTTAATTTAGCTTAACTTAGCTTAGTTTTATTAGCTACAGTAACTTTGTATATCATCATATATGATCAACACGTGTATGCACATGTTGATGCCGGAGCTGTCCTGCCAAGATTCAGGAGTAAATTTTCCATTCATTTTCCCCATTGACTCTTTATAAAAGGTATGGTGCAGGCTAACCACTTTTGTGGTAACTAATGATCAATGATGTAATCATTTTCCGTCCACAAAAAAAATGGAAAACCTAAAATTTGTCTTAATTTCTTTCTAACTTTGCAATTTCAAAACTTTCAGAAATATATTTACGCCCATTAGTTACCACATACTGTAGCCCCAGCAAGCTTTCAGACTTTTCTAATATACTTTTTTCCCCGGATAAATAAATACATGGAAAAACTACAGAGCCTTCATTTTTATTTTATTTTATTTTTTTTTTGTTTTTAGGTGTAATTTACTCTTTCTGCAGGTATTCAGGTAAACAAATGTCTCCTGCAATCAATAGAACATTCTTCTTAGTACAACAACAACAGACAACATGCAGTTCTATTCTTGAAAGATCTGAGGGATTTGTGTATTATAGCCGTTTATGTTTCATTTTTTCTAAAATCGCAGTCACAAAATTGCAAGTTGACTTCCCCAAAATGGCTCATATTGTTGATTGGGTGTTGAAAAAATAATACATTTATTTGGACTTCATTTTGCATTTTGTTGTGGTTAACCAGATCCAAAAGCGTAACGTGAACTGCACCGATACTGTCTAAAATCTCTGGTGACTTTGCCCCTCCTCCGAGTCACGATTGAGATTACCAGCACAGCTCATTAACTTTCACGCCCGTATATTTCACGCTTGTTTCGTTTGAATTGCCAGGCACTGTTATGATCACTGCAGGCAATGTAACATGATTGATGGGGGTTGCCAAAGGGTGAACCCCATGTGGCTGTTGAAAGGAAATGTAACAAAGAAAGAAAAAAAATTCATTATTACTTTAAACTTGCCTTATTTTTTTCTTACAGCTGCATAATAATTGCACCAACAACATACAGTCAAATAAAATGATGAAACTGTTGATGTAACATTTTATTTCACAAACAGATTTTTTTGAGTAGAACGTTTGAAGATAAAAGATTGTTTTCATCAAATACACTTAATTTACACATTTTCCACATCATTTTTGTGGCATGGCATGTTTTGGAATCGCTGTATAGACCATGTAACGATTATTCAATCACTAAATTACAATAATTTCAATAATCGATTAGTTGTGATTAATCGATTAATTGGATAAAAATTAAATTGATTACATTAAAAGGATAAGGTGATATTTCTGCACTGTTGTGATCCATTTTATAGATAAGTCACATTTTTCTAATGATTAAACCTCAACTAACATGTTTAAAGACGAGATGCTTAACACATTATATTATCGTCTGAATACCATTATCGGAATTGTCCAAAAAACATATATATATACATTTTTGTCAATATCGCCCAGCTGTATTTAGACTATATGAAAAGAATGCATCAGAATGTGCTAAAATGTGTCTGTAAATGTCTTGGCAGAGTTTCAAGTATTGCACAAAACATGAATGAACCATAAAATTAACTTCAAAAAGGGCCGAAACATCACTTCATAGCCTTGTTAGGAAAATTATACTAGACATTTCTTCTTTCAATCATTTGGATTTATGACACAAATCTCCGAAACAGCAATTGCGACGTTATCATTTTTTCTATACATTTGCCTCCTCTTCTTATAAGTGCTGAAGTTCCTGTGGTTTTATACCCGTAAAAGAAGTCTACATCACATTGACGGTAGCAGCTAAGAGCACACTCGTCTCACTTCCGCCATCGCCACTTTCCCCACACGGCCAGAAGGTCATCATCACTAATGCTGTGGGTGCTGCATGTGCTTCTAATCTCCAGCTCTTTCTCCTCTTGTGCCCTCTTTAGTCACGGCGCTGCTGAGGAAACTGAAGCAGCAGTCCAGGGAGAGCGTGGAGGACAAGCGGCCCAAGCTGCTCAACGCTCTTAAAGAAGTATGACATGCTTTTAACTATGACTGTGTCTGCTGTTTGCACAAAGTGTCTGCATGAAAGTGAAAGGTTGTCTAAGACTACGAGTACAGTGCAAGGTGTTATTTACCTGAAACCGGAGGTGTGCAAGTTATACTCATTTTAGATTAATGTCACTTCTGGGGCTGTAGTCGACTAAAGCCATGCACTTATTGACTGATGAGGGGATGTGGTAAGAGATATTTAAGCTATGAAGAATCTACATGCATCTGATATATGCATCGGACCCAAACCACGCTCAAAAGACTACGACTGCACAGGAGAAAAACAACTAGAAAGTACTACTAAACAGTGTCTTTATATCAGAATCAGAATCGATTTATTGTCATTGTCAGTGATCAAAATTCACAAACGTAGGAACTTGCTTTGACGTAAGGTGCAACATAAAACAATGAATAAAATAGTAGCAAGATATATAAAAAGGCATGCATAAAATTAAGAATTAAATAAGGTAGAAGAGATAAAATATATATTAGAGAATAGATAAGTTCTCAACTCAAACTCATGTTTCACTCAGCTAGCTCACTGCATATCTTCTCCCTTGAGCTGTTGTCCCAGTTAAATCTTTTAAATCAAAATAAAATCCTAAAAACATCCACCAATTAATTGACTGAACGGCTGAAGTATTACAGCCCTAGTTACTTCACCTCAAGTAAAAGTGCAAGATGGAGATGGACTTCTTTCTGCTCCATTTATTCACACAAATTGAATGTAAAAATATATATATGATTGTTAGTTTTCCCTTAAATGAATGAAATAAAAACTAAATGAAAACGAAATGCAAGCAGTGGTCCAAGAAATAACACTTAAAGAGAGTAAAAAGGTATTCGGGAAACTTTTACTCAAGTAAGAGAGTCACTATAAGAGTAACATCTGATTTATAATTGGAATCTAATGTAGTTACACAAAGGAAGGACAAAACATTAAATGATGCACATAATCTGGTATTTTAAAATGATACACACAAAAATTAGGGAAAAAAATCCTATCTGAATGAGCGATGTAAGAAACGCATGTTCAAATCATTTAATATATCATCTTAAGCTTTTATCACTTGTAGACTTTTACTTGACACTTTAATTTAAGTAAGAGTACTGTTACACTGTCAAATAAACTCAAATATCACAAAACTACTCTGAAAAGTACAATATCTTCAAAAACTTAAGTAAATGTAACTGTGCACTACCCACTTCTTCATGAGACGATTGACTTGAAAAAGCGCAGTAAATTAAATTACTATTGATGCATCATTTGGACTGAATATTAAACTTACATAGATTCATTACCAGCTGCTGTGGGGATTAAGTGGCTACACAAAATGTTTTAGTGACAGTTTTAGATCTTGAATTCCGTAACATTAATGTCTTTGAATGAGGACTGGAAGGAGAACAGGGTACCCACTTGTGGGTTGCACTTTTGAAGTGAAATCAACAGTTTCTGAGGTGAAGTCTTTCGTATTAAGGGAAAAGGAATCACATTTTTTCCACCTTGTCATATCAGTCTCAATTTTTTATTTGATTCTATTTTTCCTTTTCAAAAACAAATAAAAATAGCTTTCAGTATTCATTTCATGCACATGAACAAGACAGACTTTTAATAGTCAAATTTCTTTCTCCAAAGTTCAAACTCCCAACTACATGGTGAATAGCTCAGATCTCTCGATTAAAAAACACAAAGCATATCAGTGACAATTACACATGACTGAATCTTAATTAAATTTTGATAAATTGCCCAGCCCTGGGATTGGAGTGAACACGCTGGCTGTAAGAGACGCAAGTAGAGTTAAGAACATATAAATCATCCTATTTTTCACACCGGATGCAAGTAATATTATTTGTTGTGCATCCTTACTGTTACGCTCTCTGAGTTTTGCTATACCTTGCATCTGCAGTGACCTTCTGCAGGCCATTAACTCAAACTTATTCAGTCAGGGGGTGCACAGTGGCAGAGCGGAGCGGCTAGAGCTTCTGCCTCCCAATGAGGAGATCGTGCCACGCTTAAGGCCCAAAGTTACTGGGATAGGCTCCAGTCACCCGCGACTCTGGGAACGGTAATAAGCGGTAGAACATGAATGAATGAATATTCAGTCAGATACTTCATAGTTCATCTATCATGTCTGTGCTCTCAACGGCTTCACATTAAAACGCAGAGGAGGCCTGCAGCGGTTCAAAATAAAGGAGGATTTATGAAACTGACTTCATATAATCAGGCCCTTCTATTAGGCAACAGGCCACAATTGCTCCCACTCATTAAAGATGCAAGAATCTGAAATAGTCTCAGTATCACAATATAGTGGTGCACACGTGATGAGGAGGGGCTTGTCCACCACTGCAGATAATATGCATGCAGCTTCAGGTCAGTTGTGCATCACCTTTGCCACCTTCGCCCCCACATTATTGGAAAGGAAGCAGCATATGATACTTATATTTAGACATATTTGAAACAAACTCCTGAGACTTGTGGCAATAACTGCGAGGTGCTTTTAGAAACTGTAAAAATAGCCACAGCAGTAAACAGTCACTGGGCTATTATCAGGTTGTGAGAGATGCGGTTTTAAGGTTTTCCATTTGTTCTCAATGTTGTAGTTTTCATTGACTTTTGAATCAGTCGTGTTGAGTATCGGTGACTCTTTGTGAATGCTGTGAGTAGTGCAGGTCTCACTCTGTAACTCCTGCATCGACCTGTGGCAGTCAGCTGTGATCAGCATTTCACTTTCACCTAAAAGTGTTTATTAATGTTGTAATAAATAATTAAATAACTTGGTTCTTGTGTTGATCTCTTATGATTTTTTTATCACTACTTTCCTTTTGCAGAGTGGCTAATTAACACTGTCTCATATTGTATTCTTTTACAGCTTGGAGACTTTTATTTGGAGCTCCATTGGGACTTTCAAAGCTGGGGTGAGTTTTAAGTCTCAACAAAAAATGGCAAGAAATATATATACAATTTTATGTCATGAATCCTGGTGGTATATTGTTTGCATCTTTTTATTAATACTTCTTTTTATAAATTGTAGTTTTGTTTTGTCTAAAATTTAAATATGTGTCATAGTCGAGTCATAAACTGTTAAATGAGTTCTGCGGAAGTGGAACAGTTTAAAAAAAAAAAAGAGAGAGAGACCTTTTGTGTGTAGAGTTGAAGTTATAATTCTAAACTTTAAACAATTGTAAAACTTGAAATAAAGTATTGATGCAAAAAAATGACACAAACAGCACAAAATTCAACTTTTTCTCAACAGTTTCAGAACAACCACATCGAAATGTAAGAAAGCAGAGGGTTGGTTGTGTTGAAAATACAGTCTGTTGTCTAAAAACAGTGTTATCGTTGTTGTATGATGTATCTAAATCCTGAGTATTGAGCCTTTTCTTTATTATAAAAATTGAGTTTAACATTTTGTGACAACTCAAACACTTATATTGGAGCATGTGGCTTCTCTCTGAAGGATACGAAATTGTCCTTGTTGAAAGAAGATTGAGATAAAACAGAACAAAACTGTTGATAACGGAAATGGGATGGAATACATCACTGTCTAGTTTCACCTTGTGCCACGAAGGACTTTCAGAACTGATAAACATCTTTCTGACTTTGAAATTGCATTCAGTAAGTCTTTCATATGATGTCAATACACTATATATCCTGTGCTGTTAACGTACTGCGGTTGTATCAGGCCACTGTCGGCATATTATGTGACCTGACATACAATATTCAGAACCATTCACTGCAAATTCTCTGACCAATGACCTTGCCTACTCTGTCACTCGCTACATTTGATATACTATATTATTGAAGTCGCTTTTAGGGCTACAACAAGACAATTGACTAATCGCAACAAATAGATTATGTAAATAGTAATTGAATCATCGTTAACTGGTCTATACAGACTCCAAACGTGCCATGAGCTGAGAGAAGAGGTTTTATTAATTAGACAGAGCAGGAATCACAAAAAGGAAGTGAAATTAAATAAAAACACCCTTTAGTTTGTAAGTGTTCTACACCAGGACGTCCTCAAACAGCTTCACTTTTGTAAAATTTTGTAAAAGCCTCATTCGTGTTCTAACCAACTAATTGATTAATCTAAAGAATACTCACTACACTTATTGATTACCCAAATAATTGTTAGTTGCAGCCCTAGTCACTTTTAAAATCTGGTTCAATCTGACGTTATTCCATAGTTATTTGGGCAAGTCATATTCCTTGAGGCCGGCTTAGACTCCTGTGATGCTTCATGGGGCTTACTTAAATTTAACCTCCTACTAAATCACTTTTGACTGCTGAATCTGTTTTGTAACACCCAAGGACATCTTCGTGTTCAAATACCTCAGACTATATGTGGTGTATAAAACATTGAACATAATCTTTACATTTTATAGCAAGTCCTGCACCTAGCGCCGCTGTCTTGGTGTTGTTAAAGCAATAGTTAGTCTTCATTACTGGGCAGGAGTTCTAATTTTAGGTTGATGTTTCTTCTTGTGTCCTTATCTTTTTATATCGCAGTGCCTTTGCTCTCCCGAATACTGCCATCGGATGCATGCAAGATCTACAAGCAAGGCATTAACATCAGGCAAGTCACATCGACAAATATGTGCTTTTAGAAATACTTTATGGAGAAATTGCTGCAAGCACAAGCATTGATCATAAAAGCTTTTATAGCTGCATCTTGTGACAACCTCTCATCATGTTTTCTGTTCTCTTTGCTTTTCTACCTCCTCAGTCTCCACCTACTTCAGGGAACTAGAGTGTGAAATCCACAACTGCGAAAGAAATTGTCTTTGGCTGTTATTTAAAAATACAAACACACTCGGGTTGAAAGTGGAAGAATGTTTTATAGAAGAATCAGAAATTTACGTCTTTATAATCAGTGAATTACGTCCAACACATTTGTTTCCGTAATTAAGAATAAACCAACCAGTCAATATAATTTCAACACATTTACTTTGTTTCATTTGTTCCATTTATTTCAGCAGATAAAAAAACAATGTTGAACAGAAGACACAAGAAACCCAAAACCCCAAAAGGAGGCTGTGCACCTCCTTCCCAACTACACATTCTTGTAACAGTTGTTGATAAAATAAATCAGATAATCGATAAATGATAGTATACATAAATAACTCCTATAATAAAAGAAAAAAAATAACATAAATATTTAATAACCAATACTATCCAATACATTCTATATAATGAATTCATACATTTACTTCCAGATCCGGTGTAAATATTTGCGTACATTTACAATTTTATCAAAAGTAAACAATGACAGTACAGTACATTCCAAGTCGCGTCATTCTTAACGTTTGCTTGCTCAATGTGGTACACACAGACATGCTGCATATTGTACTTAGTTTGCACCCAGAGAGGTAACACTATTCAGGAACAATCCCCACACGAAACAATACTGTTTCAAATTATGTTTAAAGTATAAAACACATAGCCAATCCTTTGACAGTAAAAATATGGTACAGAGGTCAGAGTTTGGAGGAAGAAATTTGATTATTTTTTGTGTTAAATGGCACAGATTAAAAGTCTTCCTAGTTTATGCTCATGACATCATCAGTCAGTTTCAGTCAAAATAAAATCTAATACAAAATCTAAATTATTATTTTTCTTTTTTTTCTCAGTCCTAATTTAGAATAGTTAAATAATAATTGATTACTCCTAGGTTTTCATATGTCATCCAACCAAAATGGTGATGATGCATTTATTTACATAATACACAATAATGGGCCTTAAATTATAATTGAATTGAATTGTGAAATATATCCCCATACATTTTATTTGAATAGTTCAAAGATAACTCAAAAACCATTAAAAACCTGCAAGTCACGGTGTGCTGTCATTGTTCTCGATGGCTGCCCTGAACCAAAATGTCTATTGTCTTCAGGATTTAAAAGGTGGAAGTAACACTTTAGCTCTGTATTGTCTGTGAAAGTTCATTTTCATTCTTCTTTCACTTGTGCACTTCACTGAACTCACTAAACTCTGTCGATCTGCTCTTCTCTTTGTTGTCACACCCCATTCCAGGACGATGACAAATAAAAGCAAGTGCTGTTAGTCTCACATGGAAATGATTTGTCTCATAAAATGCTCTGTTAATAAACCATTTCTCATGTCTGTGCCTGTCTTGGTGCTTTCAGACTGGACACGACTCTCATAGACTTTAGTGATATGAAGTGCCAACGCGGAGACCTCAGCTTCATCTTCAATGGCAACGCAGTCCCCTCCGAGTCTTTTGTGGTGCTGGACAATGAACAAAAGGTTTACCAGCGAATACACCATGAGGTTTGTGTGAAAACAAAGCATCACGTTCAACTCATCAGCCAAACCTGCCGTCTAGATCTCTTCATACATTTACAAAGTCAACGGCAGCCTGCGTTTTATATTCAGTAACAAAAATACTAATGTAAAAGACGTTTCCTATTGTTTATGAAATGTTAAACATGAGAAAAACATATGGTGCACTATGTAGCATTTCTACAGACAAGCAGATTACGTGTCAGATCTGTGGAGAGTCGAGTCTGCTCATCATAAAAATGCATATATTTTTTAGTAATAAAACACTTGATGTGATTGAATAAATGTCATATTTAGGGACACTTCAGGCACACCAATAATATCTCCATGGAGACGAGCAGGTGGCAAACCTCCATCAGAAAAGTTACATAGTGCACTTTTCGTGTCAATGAATACGGATGCACCAATATATTGGTCGATATTCTCATAATTGTATAATATTGGTATCAGTGAGACGCTGCAGAGTCTATTAGTCTTTATAAATAATAATAACCCAGATAAAACAAGAAATTCACAGAATGGGAAACATAATACTAAATAAATTACAGACCTATCAGACTTCCAAGTGCAGGTATTCTGTTTTCAAACTGGTTCTATACATATTGTAAAATCGATTTTATCCTTATTTTAGAAAGAAAATCTAAAAAGCAATCACAGGAATATTTCTTATTTACTGCATACAAAACCGTTGTTCCTTCTTTTTTAACACAGCAAATGTTGTGTGGTCCTCTGTATGTGTAAAATGTGCTATATAGATAAAGTGGGTTTGGATTTGAAACTATATATAGAAAATATCCATCTAATATCAGTTATCAGCCCAAGCTTCTCCAATAACATCTGTATCGACCTAAAATGTCCATATCGGTGCATCCCTATAAATGTTTCCTTCTCTATTTATAATACTTAACTAAAGATTTGTCAGCAATGTTGCCGTTCTTTGGACAAAATGACACAATGTACTTCCTCTGCTCTATAATAATTTCTTATCTGAGATCAGTCCTTCTAAATGTACTTACTTGTACCTATCCCACTTACACAATCTGCAACCCTCTACTACTTAACAAACCAAAGGGCACTTGTAGCACATATCTAACATCTAATTGAATTTTCTGTCAATTTAGTGTACTTAACCTTATCCAAGTGCTGCTGCATGTTTTTTTCAGGAATCCGAAATGGAAACCGAGGAAGAGGTGGACATTTTGATGAGCAGTGACGTTTACTCAGCCACGTTATCGACCAAGTCCATCACGTTTTCGAGAGCACAAAGCGGATGGCTCTTTAGAGAAGACAAGACGGTGGGTTTGAGTTTCTTGACCTTTGCCACCTCAAAATATTGAACTTTTCTGTCTGGGTCACATGGGGGAATTTCCGGGATCTTAAGCCCCAGACAGATAGGTAAGGAATTTGCCATATCCTCAAAAGTATGAAAAAATAAGTCCCCAGATGTGCGTTGTACATTATTACAATTTTTTTTTTACTGCTCCCTTTTGTAATGTTGACGCTTTATTTTTCTCCTTTTTGACAGAATATGTCAAAATCATAAAAAAAATTGTGTCAGGCACAAAAGAAACACTGCTGTTCACTATTCCTTGCCTGATGATGCAAGTGACTGATTAATAACCTGTTAATTATCATAAGTTATTTTACAATAATTGCCAATAATAACCCACACATGCTATACATCAATGCAGTAAAAAGAATCTCTGCTATACAGCCAGCCAAAGCAATTCTAGGTTTACACAAACAACAAGCCAATATGTTAATAAATGCCAAAACGAAACAGTTTTGTCATATTGTAGTCGTTATTCAAAGCTTTCACAAAACAAAATCAAATGCAGCTGAAGCTACAAAATCGATACGTCATTGCTATCAAGGAGCTGATTCCAGACATAATTATTACTGCAGCCCTAATAACAACAAAAGAAACAGTTAAAAAGTGCATTTAAAACAGGCAGAAAATGAAAGAAAAAATATTATTTCCAAAATATATTACAATCACTGTTTTCTCGTAAAAACTCCAAACATAAAACTTTGTATTTTGAGTAAAGTAGTCGTATAGAAAAAAAAAAAAACATTTTATTTTATTTTCCACGTGTGCCAGCCCTGCTTTACTCCCGCCCCACGGTGATGAAATGGCTGTGTTTGACTCAGATTTATGTTTTCTTTGTATGATATATTTGCTTGATTAAGTCACATTAGCGATAAAGCACAAAGCCTTAGCTTCACGTACTAAGATCAGCCATGTTGACCATGACAGAGAAAACCTGCCGTTTATGTGATTTTATTTTCTGAGGATTTGTCCAAAACATAATTTATTTGTATTTATTTGATATGGACATCAGGCTTGGGCTTAACAGGTTGAAACAAACTGGACAAGATTGGACTGTGCCAGCACTTATCGTGGCATTTATCTTTTCTTTAGGAACGTGTAGGAAACTTTTTGGCAGATTTCTACTCCGTAAACGGACTGGTGCTGGAGTCCCGCAAGAGACGAGAACATCTGAGCGAGGAGGACATCCTGAGGAACAAAGCCATCATGGAGAGTCTGAGTAAAGGAGGAAACATCATCGAGCAGAACTTTGAGGTACACAACGCTCCAATTTGTGCTTTTACATGGAAATGTTGTCTTCAGGACCAGCAGAATCACACATAGTTTAACTACTATGGTTGTAGTAGTAGTAGTTAAAGATCCTAAAACTATATTATGCTACTTAATTGTGTTACTTATCTCACATTCCTTGTATTCTGGGAAAACGATAGGTATAGAAGTTAATCTTGTCAGTGAAAACATATGTCCTTACATGCATACTAGTCTGGCCAGTCAGTGACCTGTATGAATACACCTGTCATCATAACAAAATTTAAAGAACGATATAATTTTGAAGCACAAATGAAAATATCTATAATGTAATATAATATTGAAACTACTTTATGCCATTGACACAATAACACTAAAGCAGGAGAAACCCTTTTCTTAAAAAGGTCAGACTAGATTTTATTGAATGCTGAGTTTAGTATTTAGCATTAAAAATCTACATTGGGCTAAATGAAAATGAAATGATGTTGAAGTTGTTGTTTTTTTATTCCGTAATGCCAGGTTAGGTTACTATTTGACCCCTTTGTAATACAACTCAAATTCAAGCTATGCATTTTTGAGATAAAAGCTACACTTTTATCTTCGACCACAGTTTTGTACACAATACCAAAGTTTTACTAATTTCAGGTGGAGCACATCTCAATAAAAGCTGTATAAATAAATATGTATCTACAGCACAACCACCAGACCAGTCCTGAAACTGTCCTGTCCCGCTGGAATCTCGGGGTATGAAGTCAAAACCAGAACTCACAATCGTGTTTGAACTGCATGGACCTTTATTAGTCGACCTGCTTCTGGCAGCAGTGGACGAAGTGGAAGAAGTCCTCAATTCTGTTACTTAAGTAAAAGTACAGACACAGCACAAATGTACTCCAGTAAAAGTATAATGTGAATGTACTTGAGTAAAAGATTTGAAGTGTTTTAGTAAAAATGTAGGTTAGAGTAAAAACAAAAGTATCTCAGATATATTTTTAGATCGGTTAAAGCTACAAATGTTGTAATCTGGATAAAAATCAGGGCTGATTTTTGTTCAACAGAAAAGACTGAATCAATGTCCTACTTTTTCTAACGTTTTTTCATTGTGCTAAGTTAACTCAAACTATAAAAGTGCTAAAAAAAACCAAACTCCTCAGCCATTTCAGGCGATCTTAAATGAAAAGGAAGGTACTTTTACTTTACGTTTGAGTCCAGATCAAAAAGGTAGATACGGCTCTCAAATTTAGTGAAGTAAAAAGTTTCCACTCTATAAAAGTCACCAAAGTTAAGTATAGATGCCTAAACTGTACTTAAATACAGTACTTTTACTTTTGTACCTTGTTATTCTCCACTGGTCTTTGTTTAATAGCTCACTCAGCCACTGCCCATGTCACAGTTTGTGGGAGAGTCTCAACACTGCCATCATGTGGTCACAGACAACTTCTCACTGAGAACTCCCCTTCTGCACACAACAGAATGTTTCTAGTGTTTGTCTGAACACAAAGCACAAAGCCACTCTCACTGAAGCCTTTCAACACCACTGAACTTTATTGTTGCCCTTTTTTGTTGTTGTTGGCATTGTTTTTGTCCCATTGTGCCCTTTTCTTTTGTCATGAATGAGCGCTTTTATTCAGTGCTGAAGAAGAAGTTGATTTAGTTTCAGAATGGAGTTCACTGTGAAGAGGGGCAGTAGCTTTAGTCTAGATGTGTTTATCTCAGACAGAGCTAGCTTCAGGGCTTCAAAAATTCATCGCACGACTGAAGCTCAAAGCTGATGCTGCTCTGGAATGACGGCGGGGCGGAGGGGCATACCAGCCGCTGAGACCAGGGCAGTGTTTTCTGTCTGGGCCACAACAGCAGTGAGTGAGAGACAGAGCACTCAGTCAAAGCCCCAAACATGTCCGGAGTCGAGGTTCAAAACAGGGCCATGTGTGTGCCTCCAGAAAGTCCTGTTTGTCACATGTAGGAGAAACGCTGTCTGCGCCTTTCCATTGGCTTTCCACTGACAAAACCTCTGTCCTAGTTGCTTTATTTAACTTGGAAAAAAAGGTCAGTCAGGTCATATCCATTTTAGGCTGGCAGTTAATTTTAGGAAAAGCTCATCCTCCTCCTGGAATTATACCCTCAATTTACAGAACTATCTTGCATATTTTCATTTTATTAAATTGATTTTGAATGGTCCATAGGGAGGCATATCTTGATGATTTTTTTGTGTATTCCGATAAAAGTATTCAGACGATATTGTGTCAATCCAACAGAAATCTGTTAAAACATGTCTTCAAACGCATTAGTTGAGGTTTAATTATCAGACAAATGTGAAATGCCTGTAGAAATCATTGCAAAAGTGATTTGAAAGTTTTTAATCAGCTCTTTTTGTACCATTTTTACTATAAATGATATCTCCAAATACTATCTTATTTTTGATATATTGCCCACGTCTAGTCCAACATTACAGCAGCAGTCGCCTCGTAGGGCTTCGCAAAATTGTCGATTTAACAAATAGAAACAGGTAGAAAATCAAATAATCATAATCAAGCAGATTGACCAACATTTGAACCAAAATCTGGATTTAAGTTAATTATTAAATAAAGTGCAAATCGCCATGAGCTTAGTATTTAAATGTTGGTTATGTTCATCTTAAAAATGAATGTTATAAATCTTCTAAAATATGTGATCAGTTATACAGTTTTGGTGTGTTTTGTTAATGAGCAGCGGGTGATTTTGGTGAACTGACCCCCTCTAGTGGTTCTTTTTGCTTTGTTTATTCATTTCAAATTCAAAATGTGCAGGATTCTAACTTACAACATGTTTTGCAGCCAACAAGAAGGCAATCTTTAACGCCTCCGGCGCCCAACACTATATCCTGGGAGGAATACATCACCGCTGACAATGGAAAGTGAGTGACAGTTCACAACAAAGATTTAGATACGTTTTGGGTTGGATTTAAATAAGGCATTCTGTTTATTTTAGAGCCCCACATCTTGGAAGAGAGCTTGTCTGTAAAGAAAGCAAGAAGAACTTTAAAGCTACAATAGCAATGAGTCAAGACTTCCCTCTGGGCATTGAATCGTAAGTATTTGGATTTTTCAGAGTGAGGTAAAAAAAAAGAAAAGGCATTTGTGAAAATAAATGAGTAAAGAGAGTTAAATTTGTCCTCCAAGCTTTTGTTTCATGTTTTGTCCTTCACCATTAATGCTGTGTGTCCTGTAACAGATGAGACTCCTCTGCTTCAGGTTGTTAAATGCGCCGTTCAAGCACAAAAGTATCTCAGACAGATTTTTGTTCAACCAAAAAGACTGAATAAATTTCCTACATTTTCGAGCTGTTTTGTTTAGTGTGAAGTTAACTCAAAAGTGTTAAAAAATAACTCCTCAGCCGTTTCAGGCTAATTCAGGCAATTATAAAGAAAAGCACTTTTATTTTTCAATCCAGGTCAAAAATGTTGTAGAGTAGAAACTACAGATACTGCTGTCAAATGTAGTGAAGTAAAAGTAAAAAGTGTCCACTCTAAAAGTAACCACAGATACTAGTATAATAAAGTATACAGTATTTTGTCCTTCACACCATTCATGCTGTGTGTTCTGTAAATGATGACACTCCTCTTTTTCAGGTTGTTAAATGTTCTGGAAGTGATTGCACCGTTCAAGCACTTTAATAAACTCAGGGAGTTTGTTCAGATGAAGCTCCCTCCAGGCTTTCCGGTCAAGCTTGGTAAGTGAACAATGAAATCAATTTATTAAAAAGGTGAGAAGAAAACTATTACTAAAACATAATGTTTCTTTCCTTTCAGACATCCCTGTTTTCCCTACAATCACAGCCACAGTCACATTTCAGGAGTTTCGCTACGATGAGTTTGAGCCATCTATTTTTACCATTCCCGAGGAATACAAAGAGGACCCAAGTCGCTTTCCTGATCTTTAACTTCTGGTTGAACTCGCACCAAAAGAGGGCATTTCTTTACCTCACAAAAAATTCATACTAAATGGGAAAAGACAATGAAGCATTAATAAGAATGAACAATCTTAACCACTTGGGCCTGTGAAACAAAAACTCTCAACACAAGAGTTGAGTTACTCTAGAACCCATGCAGTCCTGTGTCTGTATGTCAGAGTAGCTAAGGGCATTGAAGATTTATATTTGACCGCAGTTGTGCCGTGTAAATGTTCACTGGGCAAAGATGAGCAGTGAGTCGATGCTTTGTAAGTTTGTATGTACTGTTCATAAAGGGAGTGTAGTTAAGCGACTAGTCAATCACTGATGTGTACGAGGGAGGGATTCCACTTAAGGGGGTTTAATTTATAATTTTATTTTAATAGTTAGTGATGCTCCAAAGATGCGTCAGCTTTTTCAATGCTGACTTTTACTACTTCAGTGAAGTAGATACTTCATAGATGACAAATTAACTTCACAAATCACATTACAACTCACTGTGTTGTTTTGAGTTGAGGGCATAGTGTAGTGTCTGGATACTTTATCATGGACCATATAAGTCTGTGGCTTCACTGATTAACTTGCCCTGAACTTTGCAACATCAATTCAGGTATTGTTAGGATTGCTTCAGATCAAAGATGACTCAAAGATTACACAGTTCAGTCCAGCTGTGAAAACAGACTTGCAAGTGTAATACATTTGCAGATGACATGTTCGCCACATTTTCTGTCCGTTTATCTGCACACAGTATGTAAATACCGTACATATTTGTGAAAGATACCTTGTCTTTTGTTTTATTTTTGGTGAGGGATAAATATGGATTTTTGTGTAGGTCATGTTTACTCTAATTAGTGAGCTGTTTTTGGACTTGTATTGTTTTCACAATGCTTTTTTTCCTTTTTATTTGAAAACTTTATCATACATCTTTTAATGTGTGGGTGCAAACTATGTATTTACATAATTGTGAAAAGCACAAAGAAATGTTAATTTAAAGTTGAAGATAACATTGGTTCAATTGTGTCTTACATCTGCTGCTATGGCGTTTGAGCCTCACTGTGTGGACACAATGTTCCTCTGCAGAAGCTCCTTTGGTCTTCTTTAAAGTAATGCACATCCATAAAGAACAAAGTATTTTATAATTATTGAAAACAATAAAACGGAGCAATTGTTTTGTCATTTCTATGTGCCTCCACACTAAATTTAGTTTGACATTTTGTTCATTATAGCTTCAGCTTAGTTATTACATTTACTCCAGAATGAGTCACCATCAGTGTCAATTGTACAGCAAAACTTGTCTGCTACACTATTTTTATATATAAATACTAAAAATAAAACCCTACATGTAACTATGTTTCAGCTTTGTTTTTACCACTGTTTTAAGAAAATGCATAACATAAAGATCACTTTTATTCATCTCTTGTAAAAATAAAAAACACATGCACATTTGATTGCATTTCAACAAACTTATGTAGAAATTACAAATGCTTTGCGCATACAAAGGGAAGCTGCAACATACGGCAGTGCATTACAGGAAAGCAAACACTAAGAGGGTACAGTGTCCAACACGACAACATAATCCTACCATCATTATGTGGTGTGCTCTGGCAGGTGGACAAAAAGCAACCAACACCAATTGTTTAAAAAAAAACACGAGAACTATTTAAAAACATTTTTAATTTTAATCCCCATTCTCCAAGACACCCAGGTTTACAGTTTAAAACATGACTTTTGTGAGGTTATCTATTAAAAGTATCAAATAGCAGTAGTATGATAGTAGTTTGTCAGTCGCTCATCTCCATGTCTTCTTGCTGGTGATCGTCACCGTTTAACTTGGATTTTTTAGAAGCTTCAGCTCGGTGGGCATCCCCCGGGCCTTTAGGGGAGGAGTTTGAGTCGGAGTCACTTTTTCTCTCGTTGTCGTCTTCCTCCTCTGCTTTGTCGCTGTCGTATCCTTGTTCCTCTTCATCATAATCCCTGGTCACCTGTCAACAAACACTAGGAAGTATAATGATTTGGTCTTGGCATGTGAATTTATGTTTATTATTAGAATGAAAAAAACTCAAAAATAAGGTCATTTCTCATACAAACCTTTACATCTCCCTTCTCACTGTCAGACTTGCGTTCTCGATCTCGTTCTTTATCTTTACTTTTCTTCTTTTTGCTGTTGGAGCGCTCTCTCTCGTCTCGGCTTCGGTCTCTGTCCTCCTTTCTGTCCCGTTCTTTTTCACGCTCCTTGTCCTTCTTCTTTTCTTTCTTGTGGCTGAATACGAACACAATTGGAGAAAGATTTTGTAAATTTTGTTTAATTGTAAATTTCCTACCAATCCACTGCTTGAATTTCTACACAGTTAATGCAAACTCACCGTCGAGGAGATGGAGATCTGGAGGGCTTTTTCCGGGGGGAGCGAGATGCACTGCGGCTTCGTCTGTGCCTCCTAAAGTGGAAGCGGAACCGAAAGTAGTATTTAATTCTAAAAACACCTTTTAAATAGCTTGTCTCATTTATGTCTGGATTACTCACCGACTGATACTTCGGGACCTTCTAGCACTGCTGTAGCTTTTAGGGGGCGTTTTTGACCGCTTTTTTGACTTCTCCTCTTTCCTTCTGTCCCTGTCCCCATAAATGGTGAATTAAATAATACAATTCTGCAGATTAAAGGTATTAGATTTGCAACATTGACAAAAAGAGCACCTGGAGCGACTGCGGCGGTTTCTGTCTCGTGAGTGTGATCTCCTTCGCCGTGGACTCTTGGACCTCCTTCTGCTCCTTGAATGAGACCTGCGTCGTGACCGACTCTTGGACCGCCTGTCAAAAGAAAACAATAGAATTTCACATTTTCTTTTTTTTTCCTTCTGAAGTGTTAGTCAGACTCTTACCTGTGCCTCGAGCGAGATCTGGACCTCCTGCGGCGCGACCGTGAACGGGAACGCTTGCGCTTGTCATCTTTCTTGCCTTTAAACATAAATGAACATACATTGACAGTTTAAGTATCACAGATGAATTCTGTGAAAAATATTAATGGCAAACACATTAACAAGGAATAAAAACAGTATTTACTTCCTGGTTCAATGGCAGCAGATATCAAAGACTGAGCCTCTCTCACTCTCTTCATTGCTTCTTCTATCTCCTTGCTGGAGGCATCCGTCTTTAAACCTGGAGCTAAACCAAGCCCTGCAGCCAATGGATTTAATCTGCAAGTGCCACTAGTTAGGAGGGTTGTTAACTTTTTTTTTTTTTTTAAATAATCAGAATGTCTTACTTTGGGTCGATTGACTGCATGAGCTTGAGGAAGTCAGCAGACAGGGCCTGAAAATGAAAAGATAAAGTGTTTATATTTCATGCAGTACACATTACCATCCACTAAACTGTTTCTCACCTGAGGGTTCATATTAGGACCATGCAATCCCATCGCAGCCATTTGTTCAATGGTTGGTGCTCCCAGACCAAACGGTGAAGCTCCCATCTGAAACATGTTTTGTTTAACTGTAGTGCAACTAATGCAGTTAAATCTCCCAGTTATTTTTTACAGCAAAGAGAACTCACTGCAGCTAAAGGATTAGGTGTTGGGAGAAGTCCTCCTCCAGGCATCATCCCTGCCACAGCATTGGCTGGAGCGAGCAGCGACATAGCTTTAGATTCATCAGGAATCACTCCTGGAGAACAGAAGGCATATTTCAAAATGTACTCAAGACAACACAAACAACTTTCAAACAAGACTTGCAGACAAGCCACCCCCGTCTAACTACTCTACTGTTAAACATTAAGGACATCCATTGAGTCTTGTCTGTAAATCTTGCTCCCTGACTTTTGTGTGAAAGCATCATTGTAGGATTAGCAGTTATGTTTTAAAATCACAATACAAATTGTGGTCAACACTGCCAAGATTTTATCACCTGTACTTGTTTTTTAAGTCATGAACCAAACGTAAGCAAGCACAGCCGGTTGTCCCGCGGGATGTGCTCTCAACTTTCATTAGATGTTTTATGAACAATCGACTCACGCCGTCTGCTTCGCTATAAAGCACACAAAAACATTGAGATACAGAAAACAAAGTTGATTTAGGTGGAGACATTAGGGTACATTTCAACATCGCTTACTACCAGCATAAAAATAGCAAATCATATTTTGGTGGGTTTGTTGGTGGTAAATATCTGTCAACATTTAATATTTCCACCACAAATATAATACTTACTTGGTATCCAAATTTTACTGATTATATTGCGATTTATTTAGACCAAAACTAACAAAAGCAACTATAATTATAGACTTTTCACTGTTACAGTGACTAAGCCATGAAAAAACAAGGACAATGTAAGTATTTCAGTATTTCATGACGCTGGGTAACCATAAGCAATTGGGACAATGGCGCATGATATTTCAGGGGATAAAGAGAGAGGGAGAGACATTCGCGCGCGCACACACGCACACACGCACACATGCACACACACAAAGAAAGGACACTTGAGAAACAGGATAAAGCTGCAGTAGAAAAAACTGTTGGTGGCAATGTCAGCGGAGCCTGGTATATAGGGTTGGCTGAACCAGGAAAAAGAACTGTAAAACACAACAACAAAAGAAACACCACTGTTAAATGTCAGATTTACTTTTCTTCTTTTGGAAAGGCTCAATAAAAAGCAAAGTGAAAACTGTGTGATACAGTTAAGCTTATATCTTTAAGACTTCATAAAGTCATTGATGGATACTTATTCATATCATTTGTGTTTGTGGTTTTGATGTCCACTGCTCAATGTGTACCTGATACAGGCCACTTTGTGAATGATGTCCTGACTGTTGGTCGTTGCGTTTATGTATTAATATCAAAGTGTCTGATACAATGAAGTATTGCATGAAGTGACGCACACAGCTACGGAAGCACTACAGGTAAGTACAGACAGTGTGCAGTTTACCTGTTGCAGAAAAATGTCTAATTCTTCCATGATGATTTCATAAACTGACAATGGACATCCAAGATTTATCCTTATATAACTTGTATTGATTGAACTTGTGATGATTTTTCTTTAGAAAAAAAAAACAACCCACTGTACTTAGTGTTGCATAGCTTATTGTGACAAAATAAAAATTTAATGATCTATTTTTGTTTACTGGAGAAAACAAGGAGGTGGTTGCAACCCTGATGGCATTATTTTTGCTCTAATCTCTTGATGGCGGCAGAGGACCATTTTCAGCCAGCAAGGAAGGGCTCTCTGCAATGGACTTGTCCACTATGAAAACCGAAACACAAATAACAGAGAGAGAGAGGTTTACAGCTAGTCTGCAAGACATGGACACAAATATGTAACTTTCTTCTAATAGCAAATCTAATTGGAGGCATGACATAGCTACTGCTTGGTAAAAAAAAAGAAAAGATAATAACACTAAAGACTGTTTTGTTTGCAACTCTTATGGTATATAGCTACCTACTGTCAGCCATAATCTGAGTGGAAGATAAAGCACCCACCTTCCGCAAAAGGGACCACAATGAGCGCTCTGTCCACAAAGACGGTGTTGGTCAGGTGCTGGGACACTCCCACAGACTCCGGCTCAAGGAACTTTACAAAACAGACACGTGAAGTCACAGGCAAGGGAGAGTCACTGGAAGAAAACACAGACTTGTTGGGCAAAGGGAAACAAGACTAATCGAGTGAAGCCGATAAAAACGTAAGAAGACTGATGGCTTTGCAGTAATGTGCAGACTTCATGTGACTCAATGCCATTCCATTAAAATTAATAGAACTAAACCAAAATGTGTGCCACTCCAATCCATTTGCTTTAAACGCAATTCGCTGGACTAAACCTGTTCAGTTTATTTGTATTCCCCGGTAGGAGGCGCACTGGTCTAGAGATAGTCTCAGATCTTTGGGCTTTAGGCGGGATTGAGCCGCTCCAGTGGCTGCTGCAGTGGCAGTGCTAACCAAAGCTAGTGAGATCCATTCATCTTTGGTGATTCTCTCAAGTTGCCTCACCTAACTTTAAAAGGCGTCAATATAGATCACTGTTCCTGTGTAATTATATGCCCGATTGCACGCCTCTGCAGTGTATATGAAGCCTGTGGGACTAAAAACAAACCAAGGTGGCATTAGCATTAGCTAAGACACTGCGCTGATGTTGAACTCCAGGCCTCAGGAGGAGCCTGGCACTTTTTTGTAATGTGATGCTTGAAAAGACCAGGGTTTCTCATACTCACTCCGGGGGAAAAAGCTTGAGCTCCTCTATGGTCCCGAGGAACCCAAATAATGTCCGCATTTGCTCTGAGGTTGTGCTCGGGGACACATTTGTCACCTGAATGACGTGCGTGCTCATTTTACCACCGTCTTCAGTCGCAGGCTGTGCCGACACAAGACTTCTGCGATTAAAGGTTAAATTGACACAACTTTGTAAACAGGTATGCTAAATAAACGCATCAAGACTCATTTTATCGTTCGTTTCGATATCGTCCAGTCTCGCTACTGCGGACTCCCGGGGTTGCCAATATCGAATGACAGTTTCCAGCCAAGAGGCAGTGATCAGAACGGAAACAAACCTGGCAACAATTTCTTCCGTCAAATTCATAGATGTTGAATTTCAATGTATTATCCAAAAAAATATTATTAAATATTATTATTATTTTAATTCTATAGTTGCTATTTTATGTTTCTTATTTTTGCTTTGATTTGCCAGAGGTTATAATATTGAAAAGATCTGATACAAAATTAGAAGTTAAATAATACACACAAACATGAAATATGTTTCACTAAATTACCCAACGCTCACAGAGCCAGGAATGTTTATGTTTATGTGGACATAAAATGTATATAAAAGATTCAAGAGTGTTGTTGACTGACCTCTGTGGGCGGGGCTAAATTGGTGTCAGAAGCTGCTAGGCTGCTAATGCTGTAGTATCATCATGGAGTGTTTTTCTAAAGCATTTTGCCATCTCTGAGATCTATTATGAGGACTGTGTACAGACCGAAGCTAGTCTTCTGTGGGTAACATGCATGTGGCTTTGTTCTTGCATTTGACTTTGTATAAACTGACGGAGGTTGAATGTAGCCGCAGATCCTCGGTTAGCATCCTGTAGCTTCTTCTTTGGGAGCCTGGTGTCAACAGGTTGTAGTGTCTCAGCATTTTTCTCTCGCCAAAAAAAGCAACATTTTAGATTTTGTCTTATGGATTACAACAGAGAAATGACCAAATCATGTGATCAAGTTGAGGAGTAAGCATCTCCAAGTCATGGTAAGAAGTAAGTAAGCATTTGCATGAATGTAGCCTAAAACTGGTCTAGGGAAATGCATTATTATTGTGATATTTTACTTTTGATGTAAAACTTCCAAAATGGAGACAACTGGGGGTACAATACAACTACAGTATATTACATTTGATTAAATATTTAAATAGTATAAGGGTCTTTTCTTTTTTATATTCATAATTGCATTTGATTTTCATAAACTTATAGTTTTTATTCAGTTTTTTAATGTGCCCGAGGCAGAAACATTACTATGACTAAAGACATTTTGCACTGATTAGTTGACTAAAAGAGAGTGAGATGTTGTGCTAGAAGAGCTTTTAAAACAATTTTGAATGTCCATAATTTTATCATATTTGACCCAAATGCACATAAAATGCACCCAAAAGATTAATTCACCCAATAATAACTTTGTATAGAGAAAAAACTCCAAATAACTCTTTGTGTCTCCTTTCGGCTGTAGTTCATACAAATCTTTATAATACCAATAAAATGATTTGTCAAATATAACAGGCTCAGTAAGACACCATCGACTGATTAATCAACTAAGCAGCCAAACACTTGAAAAAGTTTTGTGGGGTCAACATTTCTGCAAGTGTCTATCATAATCTTTTAAATAAACAAATAGTGTTCTTCGTCACATGTGAGTGTATTTAACTAACTTTTAAAGTGTCTACATAATACAATATAAAATGAGCTGTATTTTGCAGGTATCTGGGTGGAAATGTTTGCAAAGCTGACTTAATCAACATGGAGTCTTCTTACAGTCCACCTTTCTCATGACGTCTTTAAAGAAGGAATGGGCTTCCTCAGATTTGTGGCCAGAACCATGGGCAGGATCAGTACATTTCGATCCTATCAGTTTGTGGTTCTTCTGGCTGCTGCTCTGGCCGTCGTAGCGTTTTACTACTTTGGCACAGACAGGCAGAACTTTTCCAGCACCACCAAACGAATTAAGCAAACCCAAGCAAACCACAACACCAACAGGAACGATGCAGATCTCACTGTGGACACCCAGTTCACTGCTTCACCAGAATCTGTGGAGCATGGTGGAGTTAAACGCAACGAAGTCGGAGGAAATTTACGGGCAGAACCTGGAGAAAAGAACCCTGGCCAACATTACCATGCGCTGATGATGTTCACCAAAGTGGACAAGAGTCGGAGCCTGCAGGATAAGTTCAAAGTGGCCATGTTGTCGATGGTGAAGCATGCACACTTTCAAGATGGCGAAGTGCTGGTTCTGCATTTTGTCAGTGACCCTGCGAGCCAGGAATTAGGCCAAAGTATGCTTCAGGAATTTCTAAAAGATGCAACATTCAAATATGAGGTAGGCCCTGTATTGTATTTAAACTTGGAGATAATGTATGTATGTGTCCGAACATAACTCTATATTTAAAATGAATAATGCTGCAACAATTAATTAATTAATCATGGCTAGTCGGCTATAAAAAATAATTGTCTAAAGAGAGCCTAAAATGCATACAGAAATACGCAAAAATTACAAAAAATAATAAACAATTTCAGATTTTCATCAATAATACACTTTATTCATCTATTGATAATATTTCCTATCTTGAGGCCTTCAGTTACCATTTTCAATCTTTAGTTGGTTAAAATGTATTTTCTAAGACTTACTACTGGTATTCAATAGAAATAATTATTAGACTTACAATTCGACTAATTGAAAATGCTGGATTCTTATTCTTCTTGCCAATTTTAACTGAACAATTACGTGAAGTATTGGTGTTGGTGTCAGTGGTGGTTAAATTCAACACAAGAGGGCAGCATTTGTCTTTCTTTCCAGTGTGTTGTTTGCCAAAGACAAGATTAGATGCCTCTTGCTGCTGCATAATGCTCTGTCCTAATTCTCTTCTATTGTTTGCTTCACAGAGCTCAAGCTCATAAACTTATTTAGAGATTACTTATCCCTTCTCATCAACTTTGTAATGCCCATTTACCTCTGATTGGTCTTCCGCCTTATCATTTGTAAAGTCTAACAAAATACAGTAGTGTAGTGGTATTTTCTTCAATATGGAGTTTTTTAATGTTTATTTGCAAAACTTGACTTCTGAGGAAAAATACAAACATACACTAGAATGTTATTGCAGGTAATTTTTGATTATGCAGGAACCGCAATATATATGTGTGTATAAATCTAGACATTCTGATTCACAAAAGCAGTGGAGAAAGAAGTGTTTAATTTTGTTAAAGGAAATATTTTATGCATTTTTTGTATTGTTTTTATCTTTTAAACATGTTCTTCAGTCATTTTAATTTGCCATCTCATGTTTTGAAACAAACAAGAAAAGGTTTATTATTAATTATTTAATTCCTCAGGAGTCTGCATTGACTTAGTGCCTTGATTTTCAACCGGTGTGGTGGGGAACACTAGTGTGCCTTGAGGTTTTGCCAGGTGTGTCTTGAAGAAATTAAGTTTACATATTGACCGTTGTGGATGGAAATTACTCATTTATCATTTTGGAGTGCCCTGAGCAACTTCTGCACCAAAAATGCAAAACCATCACTATTGACAAATTTAAAGAGCCAGACAGTGGCATAGACATTATTTACCATAGTTTTTTTTTAATTGTATCTGGTGTGCCATGGTACCATTTCAACCCAAAAAGTGTGCCACAACTGAAAAAAGGTTGAAGAACACTGACTTAGTGCATCCAGCCAGTAGATGGCACCAAGTGCTTAGCTATATTATGGCATTTCTCAACCTAGCAGCAGCAGTTATGTGTTTAGACAGAAGAAATGCTCAGTCCGTCATGAGTTAAGGACTTAAAACAGTGGAAGATTCTCAGATAAGTGATGTAGATTATCTGAAAATACATCCAAAAATCCAGGTAGTTCAGCAGAAGGTGTGTTTAACGCTGAGAGGGGAGGTATTTTATAATAAATGCCACTCCAGGTATGTTTTTGATGACAGAACATTGTTAGAACATGATTAAAAGCTCAAAAAAGTAAATATAGTAGAATATTTGTCTTTTACGTTAAAGCCCAGATACATGAGTGAAGAAATTACTCAAGCAAAAGAAAAAGTAGTACATTTAAAAACATACCCATTATAGTATATATTATATTACTATGAAAAGTATTAGGATTTCACGCAGATTATGAAAACCGTTAAATTGTTGTGATATTGAGATATAGAGAATTTAGCAGTGCCCAAAATGACCCCTAAAACCATATGAAAAGTACTTTCTACTTTTAATCCAGCTCAAAAATGTGAAAAAGTATAAAGTACAAATAACTCAAATGCAGTGAAATAAAAATAAAAATATTCCACTGTAAAAAATTACAAGTAAAGTACAGATACAAAAGTTCATGTTCATGTGATGTTATAACTGTTACTGACTGACTCCTGCCTTTGGCCCGATACAACACAGATGTCATTCTGTGGATGCCACTGTGAAGGTCAAAACCAGCGCCTCCAGCAATGCTAAACAAGATATTGTTTTGTAACTTGTAATTTCCTGTCCTTACATAAAAATATAATCTGTGGTTGCAATGTAAAAGTTCCCATGTTTTACTAATAGCCTCAAGGTATCCATTTATCAATCAAATAGGGTTTTAGTCCTTTAGACATTTAGTTGATAAATGTTGATGGTGTCTTAGTCGACCCAAGCTTTCATTAGTCAACTTATTATTTTATCAGGATCATGAGGATATTTTGGACCACAGCAGAAAGGAGTGAGTTGGCTGGAGGTTTGGAAATGACTGAACAGTTTAATCAGCCTCTTCACTTGCAGATTGTGTTTACTAGTACTTTTCGGAGTAAAAAGTTTGTTTTTGCATGAGATCCTAAAAGTTTTGAGAGGTTTTGCCAGAGCCATTCTGCATTCTATTAGATGATTAGAGCATGTTCTTAGTCAAAAAAGAATTTCTTTAGTTGACCACAGCCCTATAAATCTTGTAAGCAAACAAGTGTTACATTGACATTATTGGCTTGAATGGGAAATAACAAACATCGAAGAAAATTGCCAATTGGTTAGACAGAAAAACACACTAAAAAATGACCAAACAAGGCTAAAACCCAAAAGAGCATCACTGTTATTTTTTCGAGGGCAAACTGTTTGTGAATCGAGAGTTTAGAGTTGATGCTTGCCAACTTTCTCTTTAGACATTCGGAAAGTGCAGCCCTCAAAGTCAACACTTGCCAAAATCTCTACAAAAGACTTTTTGCTTAGTACTCCGAGCATAAACTTTCTCTTCAGTACCAGATGCCACCGATCTCTGGCACAGATTTAGCTTCTGTTTAAAGAAAATTATGCAGTAATGCAGTTTTGTTTTGGTCAGATTTATTCTTGTAATTGCTTACAAAAATCAACATCAGATTCTCTCGATGCCCTGTTTTTTTCATACATTTTTTTATAGGAAATCTGTTCATGGTTCTGTTGAAAGAGTTAAGCAACTTAAGTTTTTCTAATTACCTCATCTTACTATCTTAATTACAACTTCAGTGTACCATCTGTTTGCGCTTTGATTAGATACTTTTGATTTTAATAATAGGCTTTAACTTGAGGTGATAGATTTATTATACATACAGAACGTGCACAGGTTTCCACTGATGACTAAAGCAGGTCTCAGAGTTGACCTACTTTATAAAATCACATGCGTATTGTGAGGATTATATAAAGCCCTTTACACTTACTGATGTTGTCAGACTTATCCAGGAATGACCAGTAGCTTTCAGCACATCTTTATGCTCTGAACATATGTTTTCACTTTTCACTCTGGAAGGCTTTGAAAATCTGTGCTTACTGCTTACTCTAATAAAAATCCTTCCTAATCTGCTGAGATTATGTACAATCAGATGCCAAATTGTTATTTAAAGGTGCACTATGTAACTTTTCTGGTGGAGGATCTGTACCTGCTTGTCTTCTTAGAGATTAGGGCTGCACTATTTTGTTGAGGTATAACGAGACAGAATTTGCCATTTGATTGCGCCAACTCGTATTGCGATTTTGATATATTGTGCATGTGTAGCCCTACTGGAGATGTTTTTGCTTTACTTGGAATGTTCCACACCATCTCATTTAACTAATCTGATTCCATGGAGAAAAGCAGGTGTTAGTTACAGGTCGGATCTGTGGAGACGCTCCGAGTAATTCATGTTTTTCAAGGTATTTTTGAACAATAAAATGCCTTTTCTGAATAAATACAAGGTTGATAAGTAATGACAATGTTAAACACACTGGGCAGAGCTATGGCATCTCCATGGAGACAAGCAAATGGCAGACTCCTCACAAGGTTATATAGTGCATGTTTAATGCTTGTATAGCCATCAGTGAATTCTTGTTACAAAGATTCACCAGGAAGAACTGTTAACTTATGTGTTGTGAGTTTCATCATCTCGACTGGTTTCATAAATGTGTTTGGCCAGTGTGTTTGGTGGTTGGAGAGGCCGTTATTTATTTATTTTTTTTTAAGAAAAAAGGTGCAGCAGGCACTAATGAAAATGTGTCCTGATTCCATAGGTGTTATTTCACGATGTGGTGGACCTCACACACAAGCTGTTTCCTATTGTGGAGGCCATGCAGAAGCACTTCAGCGCAGGATCCGGAGCATACTACAGCGATGCCATCTTCTTCCTCTCTGTGGCCATGCACCTCATCATGCCTGAAAGTAAGAACCATGAAGCTGTAATTCACGATGCTCTTTGAAGTAATACTATTGCAACTGCACTCCATGTCTGTTATCATGTATTTGGTATTTTCTTCATGATGTTATCACTCTTTAGGGCCTTGTTGGTGATTTATGTTATGTTTTTATGCATGTTATGTTTGTTGAGTCACCAAACTTTATTTATTTTGTGTGTGATCACAAAGACATGATCATTTGTGCACAGACGTGACTGATCTTCATCAGTTTGAGGATGTTTGAGACTATAGCACCTGAGACAATTATAACACCATGTGGCAAAGCCTTAAACTTCATATTAGTTAGACTTTATGCCTAAAACTTCTTCCTCATCAAACCCTAGTGATCACATTTGACAATCACAACTTTTTACTATATACTCTACTACTACTATTGTGAAAGTACAAATATATATATATATATATATATATATATATATATATATATATATATATATATATATATATTTGTACCTTTCACAACCATATATATATTAGTGTTGGGCCGGTAACGGCGTTAACGTGCTGCGTTAACGTGAGACTCTTATCGGGCGATAAAAAAAATATCGCCGTTAATCTATTCTCAAAGTTGGGTTGGGAGCACTGTTCCCTCTAAACTGCGCGCGTGCGTAATTGCGCACAGCTCCCAGGGGCATCGCGCAGAGAAAATCTTTGTCGCGCACGAGAGAAAACGAGAGAGAAAGAGAGCGAGAGACGCGATCTACACACACATAGCGCCAAATCAAAGGCTCGGAACTAAAGTTCTACATCCCAACTAGTCTTTCTTCTGGACCAACCCGCCTCGTATTTTTCGTAGTTTTGAGAACAAACAGCTGACGAACTATTGCGTCTAGAATAGCGCAAATTACCGCGAAGATTTGCGCTCCCCATCAGGACTGAAAGTAACGTATTCCGGCCCGTTACTGCGGACCCCTAAAACATTTGGTGGTAGTACGCTGTACCAGCAGGCACGTAAACGAACTCCTCCACCTGACGCACGGAAAAGTAGTCCCACTAAAATCATTACCTCTGGAGTCAAACCATCACATTAGACACAAACTTAATCCAGGATCAGGCTGTGCACTTTTGGAGATTTAATCAGTCCAACCCTGAACTCTCAGAACTCACGATGACAAACTTGATTTGAGCTCATTCATTTTGGATCTGACTTGTCTCCGCGCGTCATTACGCGGCAGCGGCGTGAGCGCCGTGAGCAGCGCGGCACGGACACAGACTTCAGACTCCTCTGTCTTCAGCACCAGTGAAGAATCATGAACCATTCACAGCAAACGCCACAGCGCGTCTACAAAGTTTAGCGCTTTGCACAGTTTTCGCGTGGATTGATATGTAAATTAGCCGCGTGCGTAACGAGGCGTTAAGTGCTCTATGCATAGAATAATCTCAAGCGAAAACTGGAAGAATGAAAATGAATGGCCACTGACGGAAGGTTTATTTAGGCTTTGAAGACTGACTTGTTGTGTCAGAGCTACAGTAAAGTCTAATCAATGACATCCTTCAAGAATTAACTGTAAATTATCATTAGACCTATTTGAAACATGGGTTTATGATCTAAACATGACACACACGTTACTTTGTCCAGAGGCTTCCAGGGGAAATTTAAGCACAGAATTAAATTAATACAGAATTAAATGAATATTGCACAGAAGTGTTGCTGGATAAGAGTCAATCTTTATATTAAAATGCATCAGAAAACTGAAAGCTTTGGAGGGAAAAAACACCATGACTCTGATTTGAACACAACTTAATGATGATATCCTTTTTTTTTTTATTAATTCTACCTAAACCAAATTATAGCTGAGGGGCTGTGATCAGAGAGGAGGACAGTGCAGCTCACAGAGAAACACTGACTAGAAAATTTATTTTTAAGAAGCTTCCCAATGGAAATCTCGACAAGACTAAGGTTGTTTGCACCTTGTGCAATGCGGAATTAGTTTACTGTAGGAGTTCTTCCAGTCTCAAGTACCACCTAAACGCAAAGCATCCCTTAGCTAATGCCGGGCCAAGCACTGATGTGATGAGCCCCTGGTCTAATGCGCCACCGGGCTTGAGAAACCCGTTCTCAAAGACTTACTTTTAGTCATTATTTGGGTAGCACACATATTCTGAATGTCTTCGACAGAATTCAAATGAGCCATTTTGATCTAGATTAATCTAGATTAATTCCAAGATTACAGTGAGATTAATCTAGATTAAAAAAATTAATCTATGCCCACCACTAATATATATTATATATATATATATATATATATATATACTATATATATATACTATATATAGTATACAGGTTGTTCTGAGTCTGTACATCACTCCTTGTTGAGTGTTAATTCCCTGTTTATTCCCCTTAATCCCCATAGAAATTTTCCAACACTGAAAATTTCCAGAATTTGCAACCCTACTGGACACTTACCATTTGTCCCAGTTGTTGTAACCTGTCCGATAGCTAGGCGTGGGCAATATTGACAAGAATTAATAGTTTTAGATCATCTCGATGACAATATTCAGACAATATTTAACATTGCATCAGGAATGTGCTAAAATGTGTCTGTAAATGTCTTGATTGAGTTTCAAGTAATGGTTCAACCTAAATGGACCACGAATAATGCAAAAAATATAACTTTATACTCTTATATATCTTTATATTCTAATTTAGCATATCTTGAAAAGAACAATTGCAATTGTTTTGATAAATCTCCCACCTCGAACAAGCCGTGATAATCATAGGGAAAGGGAAGAGACAAGATAATCAAATGTCCATTACATTTGATGGGGATTTAGCAACCACTTTGTTTCTTTTCTTTAGATAGTCATTAATAATTCATTTCCAGCATGGCTGAGGTCATGTGTTTTTGCTCCTCGATGATGCTGACGCACAGCTGGACAGCAGCAGTATGTGGCACACCTCCAAACGGCACGTGTCGCTTTGCAGAATCCCCAGGGATTTGGGCAGGAGGTGCCCTGCTGCTGCCCACATTATGGCCCCCTGTGTGCCCGCCGACCAGTGGAAGCACCACTTTATATTGTTGTTTTGGTCCAATTCAGTGGGTGTGCAGCAGTGTTTTGGTCTACAAACAAACCCGACAATAGGCTTGGAGTCTGGATCAATAGTTACCTGAAGTGCCGAGAAGGCGTCTTACTGCAAAAGGTTATTATTAGAAAGCACAGATTGCTTCAACAACTTTAACCTTTGTAGTTTTGAATGGTTGAGAAAAGAAGAGGAAAAAAGATGTTGTTGCTAACCACCACTAAAATGTATTAAAATTATTATCACATTCCACTGGTTAGAATTGTGTTTTATGACCACTTGTCTGTAACCAGTGACACAGCTTTAATCAGTATTATTCTGTTTATCATTTTAAACTTGTTTGTTCGATTGGATCACATAACTCAGCCTTGTAGCTTTGGACTGACTCTTGAGCCGTTGTCTCTCTTCTGAGGTTCTGTGAAAGATCGTCCACCTGTCTGTGTTTATGATGTTAAAACTTTGACACATCCCATTTGTTTATTGTAATCAAAGGAGAACTTGTGTAATGGCTCTGACGTCTACAGCTGTTTGAACTCCAATCCCACCACATGTGAGTTTTAAATCCTTATTGATCCACGTGTGCCACCGGTCTGCTGAATCTCAGTGGCCACATGTTTCTATTAAAAGCTGCCTTTTATCTGTAAAAGGGCATTACGCAAAAAGTGTGGGCTGCTGCACAAGCCACTGTTATTATTATTTTTACACTTTGCAAGACCATATAGCAAGCCTCACAGCAGACATTATTATTCATGTTTAATGATCGAATGGAAGAAACTGAAAGGGCAGCTACTTAACTTTGACTCTACATGAAACTATAATGTAAAATATATTACTGTAATCTGTGTGAAGTACAATCAAATACAGGAGAGTGCAAGGAGTGTTTGGTTCAGATGAGAATCAGTCTACATCAAAAATATATTCCACATCCAATATTTCCGTCACATGTTGCCGTTAATAAGTCACCTAGATACTGTTTTGACTCCCTCTAGAGGTGCAAGCATGTCTTGACTTGAGCCTCCAAGAATATTTTCCAAACATAATAGGAGTGACAGTGCCCCAGTGCACTTCTTATGTGCAACGCACAACCTTGAGATGCAAACCTTCAGTAGATATTTTACATTTGAAAGTAAATGATAAAATCAAGGGCTGCAAGAAGTTAATCAATGATTCACAACTAATCGATTTAAAAAAAAATAATTGTCAACTAATTTTGTAATCGAATAATTGTTAATTGGTCATCCATAAACTGACATCACTCAGTTTGAGCAGAATTTGTGTGAAAATTATGTGGAAAATTTGTACATTTTGATGAAAAAAAATGTACTCCAGGACGTCCTCCAACGGCTTCATTTGGGTTAAATTTAGATAAAAAAATGTCCTCATCATGTGAGTTTTGCATTCTAACCAATGAACCAATTAATCAAGAGGATAATCGATTAGCAAAATTATCATTAGTTGCAGCCCCCAATATAATCTAAGAATAATCAAATGAAAAATATTGAATATTGGGATTATTTCAAATATACCTTGGTGGTAGTGTTTTATTTGCAACCATATTTTTCCTTTGTCTTTGCTCATATTTTGTTATTCATTGGCAGTTCATATTGTTTGAGCCAATCAATGAATGTATTAAAAGCGCTGAACATTTTTTTCTTTTGAAAATGCTTATAAATACATAAAAATCCATAGCATATTTCAATCAGTTTGATGGGACGTTTTCTTTGTTTAGTCACCATGCTGGGTTTGTTTACTAGATTTCTTAAAACCGATCTGTAGGTGTTGATGTCCGGACTGAAAAAGCTTGATCGGTCTCTAATCTGGGAAAAAAAAAGTGATTCATAAAAATACACGGTCTCTAATCTGGGAAAAAAATGTGAATCATAAAAATACAAACAATATAAGAATAGTAATGTGGGCAGGAGACAAACCTCGTCACATGTTGAATCTAAATGTTTCTAAAAGAGAGTCATTAGAAGTTTAAAAGGTGGACATAGTTTGACTCTGAAACTGATGTTAGATAGTGTTGTTGTCGACCAAAATGTTGGTGAACTTTAAATCAAATAGACGTATATAGTTGGATCATACAGCTAGTTTTGTAAATTCCACGCCCCATTTAGTCGACTCTTTGATGTCATTAGGTGATTACAGCCTGTTGTTGATGTTGTTGATGTTGATGATTTAAGCCCCAAGACTGACTGTGTCATAGGACCTCTTATAAGTCCACATCTCACACCCAGCTAGGTGTAAATACTGTATTTTGATGCCAATTTCATTCAGACCACTTATTTTTCTGTGCTTGTACAAATATGGTAATTTACAAGCAACAGATGGGTCTTTTTTTTAGCGTCACATTTTGTTATTGAATTTGCTGGTGTTTAGAGTGTTTGCAACAGCGCACCTGACACTGGATAGATACAACTGTGAACAGAGGCTCTTTAAACCTGATGAAGCACTAAAATAGTTTAAATTATAGTAATTGTTCCCCTTCTTCCACCTAGATTTGATCAGACTTAAGTTGTTATTGCGTTTATGAAATCACCATTTTGCCCTAACAATTGTTTCGCTGATGACAGTGTTGCCTTCAGGGCTGGGTCTAACTGAATATAAAATAAGACAATTTTAAATATTAGTTTAGGTAAGGAATAGAAAGTTATTATTTTCCTTTCATTCTACTCCTTTTTGTCACTGTAAACTATAATCTTAATGCACAAAGAGCTCTACCATGAAAATGACAATGAAACACAATTCAAATTATTTAGTTACTACTTACTAATTAAGAATTGTTTTGGAGCGAACTATTTTGCTTAAAGATCAAAATAGTTTGTCTAAGTCAGAAAATGAATGAAACACATTTCCCAATAAATTTGACAAGAAGGCTCCTGGTCTGGAACTAAGCAAGTGAAAAAGGTTGCTACAGTGTGAACTTTGCAGTTGTTTTTTATGGGATACTAGTCTGCATAATAATTTCCCATAAACTGTAGAACTGAGTGCCTGGAAGCTTCTCTTTTCCAGTTCATCCAATTAAATCCCTGAACAGCCATGAAGCCCACCAACTCACCGTGCAATAACAAAATGAATCCCTTTCCTGTTTCACCGGCACATGATAAGCCCTGGACTAGAAAAAAGTTGTCTCTCACCCTTTGAAAATACTGAGCCGAGCCTCTGTGTTGCTACAGCGCATAAAGACACAGTGACAGTCGGCTTCCCTGTTTGGAGAGCGCAGGCTACTGTCGGTCATGGGGAATGTTCTCTCACACACTGCTGTATCACTGATAACTGTCCAAAAAAAGTGTCACTTATGTAAGCATTAAACAACAGGAGTCTCAGAACACTAACTCCAGGGAAGATTTGCTGTTTTTGAAAGAAATATCCAAAATAAAAATCCACAAATGTTGTATTTAATCATTATGTTTTAACCTGTTAAGGCTCACTTATTTTTTCCATCTTCACCTAGTGTCTTTTAATTATAATTTTCTTATTTAAAGCGAGTATTAAAAGAGGATACTGTGTTCAACAGGCACCATTACACAGTTTCAAAGGTAAGAAATTCTAGTTTCTGGTTATATGAAATTAAATTTAAAAATTGGTGCACAGGCAATGCTATTGACCTTATTCTGGAAGTTCCCGTGGGCGCCGCCATCTTCGTTCTGTTTAGTTCGTTTAGTTTACATGAGGCAGACGAGCTCAACAGAAAATAAGTTCTACACGGACTACAAAGCTGTTTTCAGGCCGCCCATCGGTGCATTGCTGACTTGTTGTTACACGTGTTCATTAAACCTTTTACACAAATAAATCTACTCAATATATATAGTTTGTTTTAGTGGTGAGACTTTTCCCTCGTTTGCCATTTACAAACCGGAAGTGCATTTGCTGCAGGAGAGCGGATCTGTGGCAAAAAGGTGAATAGCACTCAATAAAAATCAATACAATTTTGCATTATTTGAATTTTTTTTTTTTTTTTTTTAATGCTTGATTTCAAATGGCTCTAGCAAAGACATACTTCATAGTAGACTCCAAATTCATTACAGCTGTGTGAAATGTTACAGCGCTGGATCCAAGTGTATTGAAAGGGTGCTTATAATAATGTATTTGTGCTTATAATTGTGTAATAGATCACAAATGTACCCAAAAGTGCCAACTGCAATAAAGACACATTTTTTTTCAAATATGTCAAATAAAGCATATAAGTTTACACTGATTCTGCCTAAAATTGATGAAATAGGACTTGGTGACTTACTACCTTGTTCCTCCATTTCCCCGCCAGGTGCCACAATGTAAATTAGGCTAATTGGCATATGAATTAGCTGCCCCATTGTGCACAGCTTCCCCTGTGCCCCCTGGAGGCTTTAGCTGGGAGTGTGACACATCTTTGTGAAGCTTAGAGGGAGCACTGTATGATTACACTGCTGTTTTATGTCAAATCATAACACTGTGGATGTTATTTAATAGAAAATATGTGCTGAAAAGTGCTAATGCTAATGAGCGAGTTAGCTTTTTGGGCCCTATTCACAATGCACGGTTAGAAATGGATGAGAAAGCGCTCATTTTGAAGAAGACAAGTAGGAGAACCAAGGAATCTAGTCTTATATTTTTGAAATCGTATTTGATCTCTTTATATTAAATACATTTTTTCACTATTAAAATGTACTTTTTTTTTTCTTTTTTCTTTTTTTGGAATAAGACAGTAATTGAGAGAAACTCAATTTGGATTTTTTGTGTGAAAAAAATTAGCTTTCAAACAATATACATTATAGCATCTGTGGCTTAAGTATTTTTTCTTCATTGTAATGAATGGGAAAAGAACCTCAAAGTGATTGGGTCCACAAACACGTCGTATTAATCTCATGACTTTAAATCCTTTCAACTTAAAGCAGTAGCGTCTTTGGAGTCGAATAAAGGTACCACTTTGTGAGGCTATTGTGAAAAGTAATTTCACTTTTTACTTATGCTGACAGAGAAGACGCTGACGTTTGTGCCAGTTTTTGTTGCATGTGGATAAGGCCAAACATTGCAGAGAACTAGGTCAAACTAGACCAACAAATGTACAATCTGACAGTTAAACAGTTAATTCTACCGTAGGATGAACCTGCCCTCCAGCTCCATACAAACCTATAGGCTTTCTAGGATGTTGTGTCATGTGAAAGCACCTTATTTTTTTCACCCTGTAAATATTGACATGTTTTACCTCATTTCAAGCTCTAAACCCACAGAATTCAGTCACTGAGTTTCTTTTACAATGTTTTACTGTAATGAGTGGGTAGATCATTTATTAGTATATTATTATGGTATTTAGACTCTTCATTTTTTAAGAAGTTTTGATAACATTTTTAAGGAAGGTAACACTGTATCTGTTAATATTGTTCATGGGCAGATACTCAAAGCCCAAGTATCAGAATTGGAACCAAAAGGCTGGATCAGGGCATCCGTCGAGTGAAATGCTCTAACATCTCAGACCATAAAATTGACTGTTATGGTCTTTGTCATATAATCAAAGTCTTGAACTCTCAGCAGTCCCACTATTGTCAAAGCAGCTGTGTTCCATTTTCCTCAAACTAAAAACTATAATCTTTGACTGAAGAAAATGTGTTTTCGTCAGATCAATTAAGCTTCTCCTTCAAGGCCCGCGCTTGCTGCAGTATTTCCCATCTCTTCATCACCATAGCAACAGGCAAAACATAGGAAGCTGGAACAATGAACACATGAAGTCTGCACATCCTGCAGGATACTATTGTCCTGTATTGTCCTGTCACAGACTAAATCCAGACACTTTTGGTCACTGTCAGCAGCTCGAGGGACACCTTTTATTTAGCAGGATATTATTTAAGATTCTGAGGCCAGCACTTAGTTTGTGAAGTACTTTTCCTCAAGCTTTCCTAATGACTTAATAAGACACAGCATCAGTGGCCCCTCCTGGAAGTCAGCTGAACACTGGGTTTGAACAATAGTGGTTTGTTGTGTGGTTCCAATTATTATTTTAACGTTGTTACTGAGAATATATTAGAGGTAATCAACATGGTGTAGTGTTTAGTTTTGAGAAGAAACATTGCTAATCATTGTACAAAAACTATTCACAACACAACATTGCTGAAATAATTGAAAACCGTTTTTAATTGTAGCTTAATTTTGTGAGAGATGGGCTATGTTGAGAACATTCTACTCTCATTGATTAGAAAGAGGAAAACTGTCCTGCAGTTGTCTATAGTAGAAGTGATCTGTCATGGTAACCTCTGTGGGACAAGAAACCCCTTTGATTGTACTTTTACTTTATGCAGTAGAACAGAGTGCGTCCTGATTTGTTGACTCCTGAGCCTGTATTGTTCTACTTTCCCAGTAATTCAGCATTATCATTATTTATATGTTTATTTGATTGGGACAGAACAAATAGACAAAAGATGGCAACAAACAATACCACATGGACAAAAAGTACACAGATTATCTACAAACACTTTTGAATTTTAACATTCACAGGTTTTGCCCCTGCTCTAACTTTACTTCCTTTGGCATGTGACAAATACTGCCTTAAGTACTGTTGCATTGAAAACGTTTGAATTTTTTTCTGTTAACAGATCTGACCCGTATTGTGCAGCTTGACCTGGACCTTAAATACAAGACCAACATCAGGGAGCTTTTTCAAGAATTTGATCACTTTCCTCCTGAGGCTGTAATAGGCATCGCCAGAGAGATGCAGCCTGTGTACAGGTGAGTGCAAGCCACCAAACCCACTGTAATGAATGTGCCTGTTTAATGCCTTATTAAGGCAATTCATACTCCACAGGAGGCAAAAATGTCTTTGGTCTTGATAGGATGATAAGCTTGTTTTTCATTTACTGACCACTTATTATATTCATTTAAAAATGTATTTTATATGTAATAATAAATCAACTCGATCAACACTTTAAGCCCTTGGTGCCTTTGCTGATTTTTCTTTCTTCTCTAAGATATTCAAACAAACATGGCTGCACCGTTTTCCATTCTTTTCAAGCATCAAAACAGGACGTCATTGTGTGTGTGTGTGTGTGCGTGCCTGCGTACGTGTGTGTGTGTGTGTGTGTGTGTGTGTGTTTGTGTGTGTGTGTGTGTTTGTTTGTGTGTGTGTGTGTGTGTGTGTGTGAGGGACAGTGAGGCAGTGCAGGGAGAGGGCCCTTCAGCAGCTGTGTACCAGTGTACGCGGACAGGTGTCTTCCTCCAGAGTCTGTAGCTTGTTGTGTTTGAAGGGGAAATGAATAGACAGTCCTTATGAAGTTTTTTATGTAATCGTTGTAGGACAGTGTACAGCAAAGGGACATGTAGGCTCTCTTTATTCTATGGTTATTTCAATGAGGCACAAAACCATACTTGGCCTTTTTCCAGGTTTTTAAACTTTTTTATTACAGTAGTTTGATTTTTGTTGTTTGCCAATACTCCATAGGGATGCACCGATTTTGGTTTTGAATATCGGTGCTGATATGGAAAAATTTGCTGAATCAGTTATCGCCTCCAATTTAAAGGCCCAACCAGCTGGACGGATATTTTAATTTAATAAGTCTACAGGCCCGTGTTGGTCCAGAACATCTCATGATGTTTGAGTTTTAATTCATAAAAAGTTGTTCTGTAGTTAAAAAGGATAAAGTTAAAGGTTAAAGGATAAAGAACAGTTACACAAACCATTTGGATCAGTTTTTTATACTTTATTGTTTATTGTTCTATTTGTTTTAAGAAAATAAATGCTATTTTTAGTCTCTGCAGTGGTAGCAGTCGATATCGGGTATCGACAGATCGTATCAGATCTGAAAAAGCATCTCTACTCAATAACACAGCATTGCACTGCAGATCTCTCGTTTTCCAGGTAGTCTTCTCCATGCTCTAACTGATTTCCATTTGCTCTTACACGGTGCCACAGAAGTCCACTTATTCTGGGAATTCTCCGCTAATATTGTTCCACATTGTTAATGTATAATGACAAAATGTCTGTCTCTCAATGTCACCAAGGGCAGTGCTGCCCCACAGAGCAGTCTTTGAGAAGCTCAATTCTCCAGCACATTCCTGCATTTTTAAGGAAATTAAAATGTGTTGACATAGATTTTTTTTGCACAGGTTTACGTCACTGAAGATTTGAAGGATATTGCTTTTTATCTTGAAGAAGAAAATGAAATTATTGAAAGTACACAGAGAATCTTTTGAATGCCTGTTGCATAAGGCATTGATACAGTGTCTTCAATGTTTTTTTTTCCTTGAATAGTTGGTATTCACCACATTTAAACAGTCTATTGACTGTCATGTACCTTTTCCACTGCAGTGTTTCCTGTCACAAATGCTGCAGGCTCTCAGCAGTTTGGGTGCTAATGGACAGAGCATTATGCAGCAGAACACATCCTCCCACCAGCCACATTCAGAGCACATCCTGCCACTGAAAAGTTCATTACTGGAAAAAGCCTTGTGTCTTCCCCTCCAGCTGCAGTTGAAATGTTTTATAATCCCACCAGACTGGACCTACATCAGTGTCACCACAAACGCACCATAAACCAGACACTCAGCTGTACACTCAACTCAAACTCATGTGTTCAGATACTAACAAAGGAGTCTGGCTCAAATGTTGTTAGAAGTAATGAACATGGACATGAAAATGTGTTGCTTAGCAATGGTCCTACTAAATAATTTAATTCCTGCCGTGAATAATAATGCATTCACTGTTCATTCACTCCTGGTGTTGGTTAACTACTACCTAGACTCAAACTAGAATAGACTTTCTCACTGTTCAGGACGATCCCAGCAAAGAACAAGACATTTTATTGTAACTTTGAACAAAAAAAAAAAAAAAATTGACAAATTCTCATGTTTGTATAATTAAGTAATAATTATACAAACATGCTAATTTGTCTACTGAACTTTTGGTGGAATAGACCCTTGTGTAAATATTTATCATAGTTTTTACATTGTCAAGTGCCAGTTTGTTAAGAAAAAAAAATCAAAATTACAGGAAGTAGAGCTTGGTTCTAAAACCAAATCCATGTCAGGTTAGGTAAGGGTATTATCAGGCATTATTAATTGTCAAATCATCAGTTGTTCTGACAGAAATCGCCTTCACATATGTCACATCTGCTGCTCATGTCCAACCAGGAAGTAACATTTTACCAAAATTGGCAAATAATAGATCACATTTTTAGTAAATCTTAAATATAAAAATGTCACGTTCATGTTTAGTAAAATGTGTAGTCTAACCTGTCATATGCACTTTAAGAACAAAAACAAACAAGAGTTTTGTCTCATAAAAAATCCTTTGCTCTTCCATGGAAGACACTCGACATGTCTGAAGCGTGCCCTCTGAACAGAAGATTTTTTTTTTATACTGTACCTAAATTGGAAAGTATTACAGTTGCAATACTTGTCAGAATAATTTGATTTTCTTGTGAAAATTGCGCAGCCCTAGTTCTGAAACCAGAACATAAACGGCTTGTTAATCTGGCACTTCCAACTTAATCCACGCTGTTTTCATACACTTTAATGTACGCGCCTAATGCTGATGTGCTTGGTCATCATCAAGCAGTTGTCTTCCCTCATCGTGTCTCAGAGAGCATCCTGTCACTGAACAAAACAAAGAGCACATTTGGTATGGTATGACAGCACAGAATGTCCCATCACCTCCTAATGCTGCTCTGTTCTTTCAGAGAGAGGCTCAGATGGCGAGGGAGACGGAGACACTTGAGTTTGAGAGGTGGTATTGGTGAAGATGGTGTAAATTGCTAGAGGAAAACGCCGGATGTATGTACTGCTGTCGCTGAAGACGAGGCACTCGAGAGATCCTTTTGTTCTCATTCATATGTTTGGATTTAGTGTTCTACAACAAAAGAAAACAAAACATTTAATCTGTGATGTGTTGTGTTCCAGACAGAGCTCATAGCTTCAGAGTCACCTCTGACAACTGAAGTCCTTAAAACATGTGTTGGAACATTGAAAACATTCAGATGTGGAATTCAAAAACTATTAAAACTTTGAAATAAAAATCCCCTGCTTGCCACAGTGAAATGCTACTTTGAATCTTTTGCTAGATAACTCTGAAATGCATTCTGTGAACTATAAAAACAGTACACAGAATAATGATCTACAACATACAGTATATGTTATAGTATAGATGCAGAGCTTATATATATATATATATTTTTTTTTTTTTTATGGGGTTCGGGCAAAAGGATTCCTTCCTGATGTGAAGGATGTGGCATGCTAACAGTCTTTTGTTGTTATAGCTATTGCACAATTCAAATCCAAATCTATGAATAGGGAAAGGTCCTCACAAATTATAATCTCTTAAAAATCCAGTACTAGTCTATAGTTTTTGTGAGAGTACTGTGTGCTTATTCTAACATTCTTCATCCTTGTAAATGTTTGAGCCGGTGTTAATTGCCCAGATCTGTTGTATGGAGTGGTGTCCCTCTTGTTGCGTCTCTCAGTAGAAAACATCTGGCCTGTTCAGATTGCACTTCACTCGCTCGTGTGTCGTGTATCGGGGCACGTAGCTCTGGAATCTTCTTTAAAATGAAAAATGCCCTATGGAATAATGTGTCCCCAGTCACCAAATCAACGACTGTAAAACAGTGTGGACGAGCGCAGTCGGCCCGCAGCTGCTGAATATAGGTCAGTAATAATATCAAAGCATGACTCAGAGGATCAGCCTCTCCCACCAGATCTGATCATACCACACAGAGAGAGGTCACATGTGAAGAACGAGCTGTCATTTTCCCACATACACTTCATCTGCATTTGTGGTTTATGTGCTGTTGTGTAAGCCCAGCCTACCATACCAAGGCTATATGTTAAGAAGTTCCCATATTATGTAAAAATCATATAGTGTTTTTAGTTTAAACTGTGTTTTATTGTTATTCTTATTTTTATTTATTGCTGTTTTATGTTTTTGCTCTTAATGTTTCTTTAGTTTTAGGAGAGATTTTTCCTAATTTTTCTTTCTATGTATTTCTATGTATGTTTCTTTCTGTATCAATTGGACAGTGTATCCTGCTTGTTTCTAAAGTCCTTTCATTGTCACCATCCCATCTTAATAATGTCAGCACCTACATTGCGCTCACACTGAGGTGCATCCTGATTTTAGTATTATGTTATGTTGTATTATGTATTATAGCATTATGTTGCTATTATGTTGCTATTAGTCTGTCCATGTTTAACGCACACAGACTGTTACCATGAAGATGTTCCTGTTGCGTTTAGAGATACGCTGGCCAAAATATGCACTTTTTATTAAATGGATCTCTAGCACATGCTACCGATATTTTGTTTGGGCCAACCATTTTTATTTCAAAACTGTAGTGCGAAGAGGACACTGCACAAAACGTGACTACACACTATTCAGTTTGTAGTAAAAAGGTTTGTGCTTGAGTTTGTAGTAAATTGACATTATATATTGGGGAAAATAAACTAAATAGGCTCTACAGATCGGCCTAAAAATAAAGGTAGAGCTTATCGGCCATCAGTTTCTCTGGATTCTAACCAATTGGTTAGAGCATTGGTCATAAAAAAAATACATATATATTTTTGTCAACCTGAAAATACATACTTAGGTTATATGTTTCAGTTTTCAGTTCTATGCTGCTAAAATCTGGAACAGTCTTGAAGATGTGAGTCAGGCGTCTGACATGTTCAAATCCAGGCTAAAAACAGCTCTGTTTAGCTGTGCATTTAACTGGAAGACTTTTGTCTGCACTCTTCTCTTTTAGATCATTTTAATTCCTTTGGGTACAAATTCTACAATTAAACTTGCCTCGCCTTGCATATTTTTCCATAATATTTGTAACATTCACATGACTGATCATCTCGTCCACAGGCACACGTTTTGGCAGTATCGAAAGGAGAACCCTCAGACCAAAGTGGGCGAGCCTCCTCCTGACGGCCTGCCGGGGTTCAACAGCGGCGTGATGTTACTGGACCTGGGCGCCATGAGGACCTCAGCTCTGTACAACCAGCTCCTGCGGCCCAACAACGTGGCCAAGCTGGCCGAGCAGTACCGCTTCAGGGGCCACCTCGGAGACCAAGACTTCTTCTCCATGATTGGGATGGAGCACCCGGAGCTCTTTTACGCTCTGGCTTGTGGCTGGAACAGGCAGCTGTGCACCTGGTGGAGGGACCATGGCTACGCAGATGTGTTTCAGATGTACTACCGCTGTGAGGGGCCGGTGTACATCTATCATGGCAACTGTAACACACCCATTCCCAGTGACTGAAATCTATTCTGCTCATCAGGGTAAGATTTTGAGCACATTCAAGTCTATATGACAGGTTAGACTATACATTTCACTAAAATGTATTGAACAGGATTATATACAGTATAAGATTTTAGCATTGGTCCCTAATTTTACAGATTTTGTGAACTTTATAATATTAATTCCGGGTTGGTCATGGGCAGCAAATATGACATAGATAGAGGTAATTCCACATATGTTACCTAGCAACCCACTGGTTAACAAGGGCCAAAATCCATATAAATTGCAAAATAGTTAGAAAATGACAAGAAATAATACCAGAAAAGACCTTTATTTTGTTGCGTGATGGTTTAAACTGTCAGAAAAATGTGTCAGTTGCGTGTAAATTGTTCTTGTATTTAAATGGTATGTCGCTCTTTGATGACACAGGTAGAGGGAGTCTGTTTTAGAACTATAATTTTAAACGTATGTTTCAAAATTTACAGACTTACAAGACTTTAAGTTGTCAGTGTTAATGAGCTATGAACCATGAAGTTACGATAACACTATATTAGGGTACACTTATTAACTTATTTCTAAATGCTAATTTTCATACTTGCACATGGTTCATTTGGTATTTTTTGCTGGGGGTACCTTCCTATTTTCCAACCACAGTAAAAGCAACATATTGGGACTCACATGGCTCTTTCTTACAAGTTTGAAAAGATAAAAGATAGATTAAGACAGAGTGTAGAGGTCTGTTTTTTCCACAAAGTTCTGCTTTTACAATACACTTTCTGGGGTCAGAATTTACAAATTTTGAGCAATAGAAGGTGGGTAACCCAGCTTCAATGTATTATTATGTATAACCTTCATCTGCTACTAATTACATATTTCTTAAAACTTTCCTGTGTTCTCCTCACTGCTTATTAGTGTGATTTCTTTACATGAATTTTGATCTTAATAAGCATTTGGTGATAAGGGTGTTGTTTAGTGCTTGTACCACAAGAAAATTTATTTTTTTAAATAAACATCATACTAATTAGCAGTAATAAGGAATTTATTAATGGGAAAGTGTTTACTAATTCGAATCTCCCACTTACCAAAATGAGCCGTAATTTAGATGTCAACAAGTGTACCCTAAAATAAAAAGTGTTACTGACATTATCATAAAAAATGAAATAATGTGGCTTGACATTTTTGTATGTAAAGGCACAAATGTGTATAATTTATTGAAACGCACCTTTTTCATAGTTTTGGAAGGAGATATATATATATATATATATATATATATATATATATATATATATATATATATATATATATATATATATATATATATATATATATATATATATATATAAATATATGTATATGTCAAAAATAAGGACGGATCACTTTTTACTATATCTATTAATGAATACAATTTTACAACAAGGCAGTAGTCCTGGCATTAATAATTCAGTACAATGATGTGAAAGTCATTTAATTTTTTGTCACTTTCTCCATTACTCTTAGTAATCCGTCCTTATTTTCACCTTGTCGTTTTCCCTCAGCATCACCTCCTGTCAACACCAAACAAGGTACTAACAGGGGGCTAATGTCATTCTGTGCTTCTTAGTAACTCCATCACATTTATTTAAAAAGTAAGGTTTTCATATTTTCCTTCTTTTTCTCTTGTAAGAAAAATGTCACCCTAAAAATACCAGTGTGGCAGAAGTAGGTGAAGATAGGGTCAAGACATTTGATGACACAGATGGCTTTTTCTATTTGATCTGTAGTTACACTTGAAGCTGCCAAACATACAATGGAGAAACAACTGCACGTTTTTCCATCGAGTGACAGTCGTTGGCGTGACCTACTTCTACAAACACTGGCCTTGCTCACTAAATGAATTCAGTAATTCCAAGAAATGTCAACAGTCAATATAGAAAGAGGTGATGCTCGCTCGGACAAACACAACAGAGCACAATGGATTAATGCACAGCACTGTCACTGGACTGGAAAATACATTCTCAAGAATAAATCCAAAATCCATACTTTAAACCCTGCGTTCACCCTCAAGGGGATCAGTGCTGCTCCAAATGTCAGCCAGTCTTTGAATGTAAAAGAACCATTATCTATTTACAGGATGTACATAGAAGAGATTAAGAAATTACTCTTTTTCTGATTGCACTTTGGAAACCAACAAAAAGATTTTATGTTTTTACCATGTCGGGAGCGTACCACTTGTATTATGTATTTGTATTCCAAGACTTTTTCTATTGGCATTTATTCGTTTGATCAATTCTTTAATACACAAAATCTCAGTGAAAATAAACATTTTTATATAATGTTTGTCTGCTATAAAAGAAATAAAAGCTTCCTTTTTTTTGCTTATATAAACTTGTGTTTGTGCTCTTGTTTGTTGGGCGAAGATGACCCATTTCTGTCACTCAGACCAGTGAGTGCACACACTGGTGGAAAATCCATCAGTTAAAAACCTTTTACTCCAGTAATAAAAACACCTATGTTGCTCTGAAATCTACACTGCCAGGGCTCTTTCCCTTGGGCTTTGTCCTGCTTCATAGACTTCTCAGAAATGCCAGTTACCAATAAAGATTCATAGAAGTGCCTCATACATTAGAAGCTAATTTACCAGAGGAAACGTAAGATGCACCGCCCCTTCCTCTGAAGTGCATTAGAATGACAATATTCAAGGACAAAACATGTTTAAAATGTAGTAGCCCTGTTTTAAAGTGAACTGGATCTGGTGTGTTCCTTCAAATAGTGATGAAAATATTTGCTATGTTTTGTTATGCAATGAAGATCAAAATGGCCTAAAACCAGACTAAGAATTGTAATGAATGAATTTACTCAAACCTTTTGCATTGTTTTTGACATTAAATAGGTCAGAACAAAACAGGATATTGCTGAACTGAATTTAATTTTAAGTGTTGCTTCTGGGCTGTTCATTATAGAGAACTGACAATTTCCTTTCCATTAAGAAAGGAGCAAAACAAGTTTTTTTATTTGTGACTTGGCGAAATCATATTGTGTAACTCTCGTATTAGAAGCATTCACTGTCCGAGTGCCCTAGTTTAGATGGTTTTGAGCTGTTAAAATTAAGCTATGCTTTTTGTGGCTTTCCATTTTGGTCTGTGTACAAATTGGGCATGACACACTTTTGTTATAGACAGTTCATTTCATTGTTTTGTATGACTGAGAATGGTATTATGAAACACGTTTAATTTATTTTTTTTGTTTCAGATCCTGGGCATGTTTGTCGTTAGACAATACTTGGTCAACTGTTTATGTCATGATCATCAATAAAAGCAGAACAAATTGTACCTGTGTATAAAATATAGGCCATCATCTAAATCCTAATTTGTTCTCACCTGTCTGTCCAGTCCATGCAGCGGCCAGACACGGCGCAGTCAACCAAATAAGAGGCTTACAGCAACAGCTTTCATCTGTTCTAAAACATCTCTTCCATGGCTGCACTTATGGTAATCACACACTCTTTCCCTTAAGGAGAGATGTTTGCTCTTACACTTTAGGCATGTGCCTGTTCATCTGATGAAGTCAGTGAAAATTACAATTGTCTTAGCTCTATGACTGAAATAGCTGGGGCTCCACCTGCAGTTGTTTTAACCACATTTTGTTCTTCTACACAAAGTCAAGGTCATTGTTCTCATCAGCGGAGTCATTTAAAAATCAGACACAACAGTCAAATGTTCATTTCTTGTTGTCAGTTCATTATACCAGGTTTACAGACACCTTGAAATGAAAATTAATAAACATCAACAGCAATGGGTTATGTGTTGTAAGACTTTACTCTCCCATCATACAAAATACTGATAAACAACGATGTAAATAAATGTTTTTGCCATTGCAATGCCATAGAAAATACATACATCGGAGTTTATTCAAATCCAGTTAAATCGTTTTATAAGTGTGCTTCAGCCATCAATGGGGTTCAAGTATGAACTCCATCACAGGAGATTGTCCGGTCATTTTGTATAATCACCACATCAGCCGACTCATCAGTTCACATGTTGCTGATCTTTGACCCAGTAATTATCCAAATCAAGGCTTTACCATTAAATCCAAGTGATGTTTTTTTTTTTTTCTGTTTTTGGTCAAGCAACATAAAGGTCTTCAACATTTTCAAGCCACTCTAGTAATTCATGTAGCCAAGATATAAATTATATTCAAAGCTAAGACATTCTGGTGGCAAGCGTTGTTCGACATTTGTCATTGCTCTTTTCTTGCAGCTTCCATTCAAGGCCGTACCACAAAGGACTGAACTGAACACGCGTCAGTTCTTGACAACTCTGGATTAAACTTATCAACAATGGCCAAAGGAAACAACAGAAGACGGCTCACATGGAAAGCCCTCTCACGTGCCTGCATATCTCGTGGCCCACACCCACCAGACAACTGAAACTGCCGTACCTCTTTCCCAAACATAAAATGCTTTGACAATCAAACAGCACAATTTGATGAAATAAGGAAAGTGATGGCAAATGGCTTATTGAAGTTTTCCGAGTCGGCACTTGAAGCAAAGCTGTGTCATTAGGTTTGATGTGATTGTCTAAAGCAAACTAATGAGAAACCAATATTGACAAAGACAAACTATGATATTGTGGTGCTGGATGGAGGAGGGGAGTGCATCACTTTTCAACTGTCATATGTCAGAACACATTTCACTCAAATGTAGTAAACATGATTATATTTAAGATTTCACGCTAAGTTTAGCCACTTTTGCCGCAGTTTGAACATAAGTTTATATTTGTTCAACTTCCTGGTTGGAGCAGCTGATTTGACATACCTAGAGGTAATTAGACAACTGTTACCTAGCAACCATACTGTAACTAGGGCCAGAATTCAATGAGTTATAATATTCAAACCTCACTCCGGAAGTTGCCGTGGGCACCGCCATCTTTTTTCAGGTTGCCTTAGTTTACATGGGGCAGGCGAGCTCAACAGCAAATAAGTGCTACACGTATAAAGCTGGAAACCAGGAAATGTGGAAAGTCAGTCATCTTATGAGAAAGTGCAAAAATTCTTATAGAAAATAATTATAAAACAGCGTGATAACGTCATAGATTAAAATGTTCAAATGGACATATAATGGTATGTTTGTGGTCGCAATATTGCAGAGAATGCTCTGACTCATTTTAAACTATGTTTGTGTATCACTACACCATATGGACACAACCATTGATCATTATTTTGTTTATTTCACTAGGTAAAATTTTAAACATGCTTTTAAAAGATTTTTGCACATTAGTTTTTAGAACATGGGCACACAAATAAAAAGTCCAAATATCAAACTATTTATTGAGAGAAAGATTCCTTGGATTCCCTTTTATAACTTCTAATTCTCTTTCACTGGAAAGTGTGGAATCATAACAACATTAGCACTGGCTCGTTTATTAGTCACAAACCGTCCGCCACAACTGGGCCATTGAACAAATAGTAAACTGTACATTTTATAACCAGCCAGTGATACGCCAAATGCCAAGTATGTGTAAGAATGACTTCAGGTTAAGATTAGAACATGTATAACTCAATGTAATGTTCCCACAAAACTTTTTCTTCTTGTGTCATACTGTATTTGAGTTGCCTGCATGTTCCACATTGTATCTGTCTAGCATTAATCAAATGCTAAAGAAACACCTTGAAACATATTCGTACTGTGGGGTTGTTTCTCCACAGAACTCAGCTGATATGTTTAATGCCATATGTCTCCACAGAGACAAGTAGTTCATTTCAGTTCAGAAACTTTATTTATCCTCAAAGAGGCAATTACGTTTGCGGTCGCAGATCACAGAATAAAGGCAGGTCAAGTGCAAGTGCAATTGAATGGACTTCAGACGCTGATCAACATTTAGCATAAGTGCAAATGAAGCATGAAGTGGAACAGTCGTGGTAGCACTAAGTTTAAAGGCCAGACATAATGTTCTCTCTTTGCAACAGAATCTGTGTTTTTGTCAAACCTCAGCTCTGAATCAAATACTGAGCCTTTGTAGGAATCCACAATTTATACATTTCCTTCTTTTATGACACTGGCTTTGTGGTTTGAATGTTTGTTTGTTTTTGTTTTTTTGTTTTTTTTCTAAAATCAACTATAAGTTCTTTGGTTTTTTGACAAATTTACCGTGTGCTAAAAATGACAGAGAGCATTATCATGGCCTGTGTCTGTGCCCTGAAGGAGAGACAGCAGCACTGTATCGTCTGAAAACTTGACAAAATAGCTGTCCTCTTGACTGCTCCAGGTGTGTACATTATATAAAGAATAGGAGACAGGACACAGCCCTGTGGTGAACCACTACTGGAAGTGACAATGTCAAAGACTTGGCCATTTGCTAACTTGTTTACTCGTTGTTTTTTGTTGGCTCAAAAGTTTAAAATCAACAGTTACATCTGATCTGGAAGGTTAAAGCAAGGCGTCCAACTTAAAATGTGAGGAAAGAGGAAAACTCAGCAATTCAAATTCTTGTATAGGATTTTGGTCATATGTGTTCATATATTTATCCAGGATAAAAATCTTGGCACCATCAACTCCTTCCCACTCTCATAAGCGAACTGGAGAGGATCAAGTTCACCATCAATAAGGATAATATCTTTAAATTATTTCGCAAAGTTCTTCATGACAAGAGAGGTATGGCAAGTTAGGTAATAGCAGGTAATTCCTTTCCAGACTTCTCTAAGATCACCCTTAGTGTGTTGTTGTTCACACTTTTTTAATGTAGTTTGAAGTTTTTGTAGTCTTATCTACCAGAAAAGTTTTATTGTTAATCATCTTTAAACTTGGATTTTTTGCTTTATTGCTTTCGTGTCACAGTTTAAAGATTATTTTGTGTGTTCTTTATTGAGCCAAAATGGTCTGTACATTAAATGACTTATGCAATGTATCTGAGTTCACAGGGTCTGTGGATGTCTACAGCATGTAACAGGACCTGAGTCAAGCTTGTCTTTAATATGTGTCGTCTACTCATGTGAACAATGACACATGAGGTCCGCTGGAGGTGGGTTTTTGAAGAACACCACAGGCAATTTAACCAATGACAAAGAGCAGACAGACAGACATATGACGGTCTCAAGAACTGCATTCTCCCTTCATTCAAATTATATGTAATTCAGCTTGGGATGGTGCCAGCTGTGACGACTGGAAGGCCGACCCACATAATGCAGTATAAGGCTGTCGGTCACAAATTAGGTCTGTGTGTCGCCCTACTTTAAAACCAGCCTGTACAGGTGTAGCAGGCCAAATTTACCCTCAGACTAAATGTGGTTTGGCTCCAGCCAGAACATAGCCCGGGGAATGAACTGTCTTTGGTCAAACTAAACCCAGTAAAGTCAGATTACGTCTAAAATATACCCCTCATGATGGTTAATCTCATGATGTGCTGTTGATTAATGTACATTAGTGATTCTCAAATTGCTAAAATTTTAAAATAAGGAAAATCAAGAGAGATTTAATAAACATGCTGGCTCAGTTTAACACAAGGTTTCACCTGGGCTGCAGCTCAGGGGCATTCACACTCAACAATTGAAAGGTTGTTGTAAGATAAAAAAAAAAAAAAAAAAGAAAAGTTCAAAAAACTGGTGCAAACATTGTCCACCCAAGGAACAAGATTTTAATGTTTGGAAGATCAATAATGTGACAAGTTTTATTGTTCAAAATCTTAAAATTTGTAAATACTGTTGCAAATTCTACAAAGACATGAAACAAACATACATATCATTTTGTATATGTAACTTTTTTCAACAACACTTTTTTTCTCTGGTCCTGGTGTTGGTTGGACACAGAAAGATTATGGTCTATATCTTCATTGTATATTTTGATTGGTCTAAGGCCCAGAAGACCCAGATGTTGTAGACCTTCTCAGGAAGCCTGGAATAAGTTTGAGTCATTTTTTTTTTTTTTTTTTTTAAATAATGGTTTTTCAACACGATTGCAGAAGTTTCAACAGCCTAGAAATGAACACACAGAGAGGTAGCAATCAGCTTCCTGTACCTGGAGGCTTTCTGGGACACTTTGGAAGTTTCGACCTCTGTAGCTTCTCATTTGCCAATATTGTCCAGTATATTGTTGGTGGACATCAACACCATCTGCTGCTCCAACCTTTGATGCAGTCTGCAGTTTCAGGAGCCACGATGTGCTGACTTTGTGATTGCCGTCTTCTTCTTGAGTCAGACTCTTTCTCTCGCCATCATGAGCATCCTTCTTGTTATTTAGTTTCTTGCTTGCAGTTCCTCTGCAGTGTGAATCCAACACTATTTCACCATTTTTTTTAATTTTTTTTGTCAACCAGTTAGTTTGTTGTTTGAAGGCACACTGTTTCTCCACTGGGCTGATGGACTGCATCTTTATTGGCAGTGAAATGTCGAGGAGACTCTTTTAACTGGCAGACAAATATCTCACCAGGGATTCCATCGTTTTATCAGTGTCAGTCCCATCAGGTGAGTCAAAGGATTTAACAATTAAATGAATGTTGTTATCTGTGTGGCTGGCTGAGTTGTTTGCCTCTTTCTTTTGCATCTCCACAAAAGAGCCTCGAGCCTCTCTTGTTGCAGTGGGCCATGTGTTGTCTCTGCAACACGCATCAACTCTTTGGCGCTCATCAACTCTTACTTAATGTAATGTTTCTCTTCGGGCAAATGCTCCATGATTATAAAAGGAGGACGGCTTCTGCTGAAGTAATCATCTTCTCTGTGTCAATCTCCAACTTTTAGCTCACCAGGTCAAGAAACGCATCTCTGTGGCAGGACTCTTCATCTGGCTATTTTAGATCCTTTGATGAGCTCCTCCAGGTTTGAGGCTGAGGCTGAGGCTGCTTCCCAGTGTATAGCCTCTTGTTTAACAGTTCAGTTACCGGTGTTTCTAAAAAGTGGACAAGTCAGGTTGTCAAAGTTGGAAGAGTTTAAAAAGTCTTTGGATTCCTGATACCACAGAAGGAGGCAGCAGACCACACATCGACAGCCTCTCTCAGCGGCAGCCCCAGCATCACCTCTGGGGAACGGAAGGACAACGGCCCTACAATTCGTCCAGTGAACATTTGATCACAGCGCTTGTCATCACCAAAACCTATTAGCTTGACTTTAAAAGAATGTACACTTTCTCTCAGCAAAATGATGACCAATATTGAATAGTTTATGTACATCACTCAAGGCTATTGTGCGGGTATGATCTAAAAAAAGGCAGTATTACCATAATAAAGTCCTCAAAATGTCACGAAGCTGAAATCTTTGAATATATTGTATATGAGATTTGTAACACTTTTCACATAGATTACAGGCTACTTCTTATAACCGTATACATATATTTTTGACCTATTTCAGTGACAATGGACATGCCTTACCAAAAACAGGGCAAATTAGTGCCAAATTAAATTATTACACTAATCTGATTATTGGCAGTCGACAGTCAGAGCATCAGATTCTTTACTCTAAGAATACTTAAATGACCGTTTCATTGGTTTAAAAGATTTGGGTTTGACCTTTAAAGACCAGCATAGTGTAGATGCCATTGTATCCTAAAAGTATCAAGAGTGACATGCTTGCAAAGGCTTTGTTTTCTGCCAGTATCTAAACTAATGATAGCTGCATGCTGTTGATTGCAGCATGGCGTTTAAGTGGTTCACTCTGTCAGATACGTGCGCAGAGGAGGAGGACATATAGGCTAGAGAGGGACACAGAAAAGTAGGTCAGCGTGCTACATCGCATGCAATAGGCAAACAGCAGCAGAGTCTGGAGTATATGTGTGTATTAACTGGGTGACAGCTACTAAACAGGACGTGGATATCATATAGACCTTTAGGCTGAGGAGAAATAAACCATTACAAGGCAAAAGTGTAACACAGCCTCAGTTAAAACAACTTGAATTTAAAATATTAGTAAGTAAGTAAGTAAAGTTTATTTGTATAGCGCCTTTCACAGACAACAAAGTCACAAAGTGCTTCAGTACAAAAAGTTAAAATACAGAAAAAACAAAACACATCTACAACAGGCAATACACACAACAATATGACAGTAAAATCAGTCCTTTATTCTGCTGAAGTTAAAACGCTTCAGTTTTGAGCTTGCTTTTAAAAGCAATCTCATATGAATTATTATTCTGAGACCTGGCAAGATTAGATTTAATTGTGACATAGAATATTTACTGGTTCATAATGATAAAATAAATGTACCGATGTGGTATGTAAAAATTGTTACTTGTCCTTAATTCGAGTCATTTGAACTTAATATTTTTCGGTGAATAAACAAAGGGAGACTGTTCAGTGACAAGTGAACCTAGCTGCTGAGGTGAGTCTTCTTGGTGACCCATGACCTCTGGAGCATAACAACAAACATGTGTCATTGTTTACCACAAGGCTTACTGTAATTGCTTTTGCTAATCAGGTAAATTGGTTGAACTGCATCTTGTGGATGACTGCTTCGATGTGACCTTTGCCCCGTTCAATGAGCATCCTTCAGAGCTCATGTGGCAGATCTTCTGCCGGCTAACTGGACATAATAAAAGTAACCAGACTACAGAATTCACTGTCTTCTTTTTTGATAATAGAAAGTTATTTTTGACACAATATTACCATGTGATCTTATACTATTTCTAATAGATCAAGACCACTCTAAAACTTTTCAGTAAAGATAACATTTTCTGGAATTTTTTCCCCCTTTTGATACTTCTCTTTATTTGGGTATTGATACTTGTAGGTCATACATATTTTAATGATTATGTTTCAACACCTTACATATTTAATGACCTTTACACCACCACAGTGGTCATGTCTTTTCTTCAGCATTGTTTCGATTCACAAATCCCTTACCAGATTTTCCTTTTCTTTTTTCCTTTTTTGGACTTTCTCCTCCGAAGGCTTTATTAGACAGGACAGATCTAGCATGAAATGGGTAGGGAAAGGGTGAGACATTCGTCGAATAGTGGAGGCCAGGAAGCGAATCCACAGTGCTGCGGTGGAAGCAACCACATGTGCACCGCATCACCGGCAAGCACCTTCATCAGATGTCTTTGGACTGTCAAAATGTTGCATTCACCACAGCATGTGAGTGGAATATAGGCAGCTTTAGAAGAACTGCAACTGAAAAATACTGTCTCGCAGGTTGGGCTGGAGCTATTTTCCATGTAAAATGAGTGTAAATTTTAGACAAATGACTACAAATGAAAGTCCTGAATTTCAGTGACAAATCTTCACATCCAGCACCATCCATGCTCTTGTGCGAGAGAGAGAGGAGGGAAGAGGCTGTGTCATGAGAGGAGAGATACTTTCACAAATACAGTGGCAAAATACAGTTGCGCCATACATTTTGGGCAGTTTTTCAGACACTTTTGGTCTGGTTTGGTCACTGAAGCCTGGCACCCCTGAGCATACGGCAAACTGCCACCCTAACGCAACATGTAGCTGCTGTTCTGGCTGTTTCATATTTTACACGGTCTCAGAAACAAAACCTGAACTTCATAAAAAACAACTTGTTACAACTTCCATGTTGGACTCAATTAGTGTTTTACCGTTTAAAAAAACAAACAAATAACAAAGCTAGTTCAACTTATTCCTCACTTGTTGACCCATTGAGTGTCCAAATTCTTCTCTGCGCTTTTCAACTTTCAGAGGTCAGATTTTGCCATCACGTAAGGCTAACAACAACAAGCATGCTACCAGCGCATCGGCGTTAGTTTCTGGTTTGCAGCCTTATTTTGACTTGAGCTGCTTTTATATTTTATCTGCACAGGGTAAAAACTAATTTAACTTAAAACTACATGAACAAAAATCTGGCACAGCCCCTTTAATGGCGTTTGCGCACCAATACCTTTTTGTCGCGTGCAAAATACCTGCAACTAAACTTTTACACACCATCAGCATCTACGTAATTATAGTCTGTGCTCTTTCTTGGAGATATTTAGTCGCGACAGTCACGGCTCGGCAGTTTACGGATGCCTCCACAGCTCACATGTCAGCCGAGACTTCTGCAAATCACTTCGACATGTGCTCTCCACTTTTTCAAAATTGCATTACTCCTTTGACATCATTTCTTTCATCGCTGTTATAAAGGCTCCATTCTTCACGACGGAGGAAAGTGCTTTGGAGTGTTTACTCAGAAGTGGGCCAACACAATGGGCTGTTAACACAGCATTTTACAACCTAGGAGTGGGCTAAAAATATTGATGAGTGCAGTTATGGTTGTATTTCCAATCTTTAATGGTGCGATTTTTCTTCTACGATGATGTGGCCTGCATAAAAGGATTAAAGACTAAGTGCTGTGTCGTATCCACTGACCTCAATATTACAGGCAGGCGAGGAACTATAAAAAGTAGGTTGTCCATATTTAAAGTGCTATTTCTAAGTTGATCAATTTAGAAGACACTTTGTCACATTGTCTCCACTTTGTTGGATCAGAAAAAGTTTATTCTCACTTTCGAATGCCTTGAAGTTTGATTCAAAAACAGAAAGAATATTGTAATAATGAATTCAACCCCATCATTTTCTTTTCATTATGTTTTTATTCATTGTTGAGTTATTATTTATGTGTATTGTAAAACATACACGCAAGTTAGACCTCCATATATACTTTCTTCATTATCGGCAATTTGACTGACAAAGGAGCAGATTGTGAATGACTGTGAATGACATCAAGTGTGTTAAGAGTATGACGCAGCGCGAGAATGAGGACACGTTTAAATGGCAGGGCTGTGTGCAGGTGAGCGCTTGATTAAACTCACGGGCGACGCAGCTGAAGAGCGCATTCACTGAACAAACTCACTTCTGCGGACGGCTGAGTGAGGAGGGAGGCCTGTGTTGACGTGGCCTCTGCAGAAAAATGTCACCTCTTATAATATTGACCCACATTCTGGAGACAAAGAAGAGGCAGGTGCTCCACTGCTGCAATCCCAACACTGGTCTATTTTATCCAGCTGAATAGAGCACAACTAATAGAAAAAAAATAAATTCTCCTCAGGTGAAGGCGCTTAGAGAGGCACTGACACTGTCTCTAAAGTATTTTGTGGTTTAAAAAGCCCTCTGGGAATATTTTGTTCCAAGTGTGCCAGTTTCACACACAAAAGGACCACAGCACCTGTATAACTGAACATCGTTCTTGTTGAGATCTTGTTTTTGTCTTTTAGCAATCCACAAACGTTCTTAATTTTTTGGAAATAACGTAAAAAATTGTATTGTAAAAGTATGTATTTGACGCTTCTTCACCTGAAACAGCTTAGTTAGATTACAAAAAACTGAAGACTTTTCAACTTATTAACACAGTTTATTCTTGTCCTTGAAAATAAAGAATTAGAATTACTGTGTATTTATACCATGAAGTTGACATTGCTCTGGTTAGTTTTGTTCAATGATAATTTATACCGCTTTTACAGAACATCCTACCCTTTTTTTCTCTCCAGTAGTCTACTTTGCGTGTCGAAATTGCACTCATTATAAGCCAATGGAGACGTGAAAACAGGACTTACCACAAGTTTTGAAGATTTCAGGCTTGCTCCATGTTCAGTGTGAGGGGTTACCACAGGTATTATAGGATTGTTATAATATCCATGCTGTAAGCAGATGTTTGTCACAGTGATGGACCTGAGGACACAAACTGCTCCCACTGGACGATAAAGAGGCAGAGGCGCTCCTCACAGGCTCCAGCTGTGCTCACAGTGACATGCACATCAAAACTATTCACCAACTCACCCCTATGTCACAGATAACCTTATGTCATGTGCTATTTATGCACCCTAATTCATCTTTCCATTGTATTTCCTTACAACCTTATATTCAAAATAGGATGTGATATGCTTTTATTTGTACATGGACACTGCACAACAATGTATTTAAGAACAGGATGCTGAGGATATGTTATAGCATGAATCCCCTTCACACCTGCAGCAGGTTGATACTTCAAGTATGATTTAATGACCTGATCAATCTATATTCCTTCATCTTGCCCTCGTCTGGGGATGTCTGCGATGTCCAGAACACCTTTGTCTTAAAGCCTGTTCCTTCTCCAGAGGCGAGGCCTGACTCCTGATCCTGACCAGTCCAACTGCTTCATTTAGACAGGGGTGTTTGCGGCCCCAGGGGCCAGATTTGGCACTCGTCCTGTTTTAAGATGACCGTTCTGAATTTGTAAAAATGAGAATTATACAACAAATTATAATAAATGTAATAATTTCACACGCTCAGTGATGTCACTTCCTGTCAGGAACGTAAAATAAACCACTGTTTTGACGCTAGCTCTTTGATTTCGCTGTTAGTGACAGTAGTGTGTGGATGTCATCGTCACGAATGACTTTTTTCTCTGGATCTGGGCTAAAATTGAACGTGGAACAAGTCTGGAATCTCCAAAAGTGGTGGTGAGTCCTATTTTCACATCTTATTGGCTTAAGATGAGTGTAATTTAGCCAAAAGTAATGATGAGAATGAGTTTAAAGTTTTCCCAATTTAGGATTCATAATTGCTCTATGTTTGTCCAATTTAACATGAAATATATCACTGTTAATGAGCAAGTCTATTTCTAACTCGCCCTCCAATTGGGTCATGAATTGAGCCTGGTTTGTGTGTTTCATTAGAATTAGTAGAATTTGAGTGTCAGGCGGGAAGTCGCTGCTGCTGGACTTCTTGCTAATTGTATAAAGCAACTGTGGTCTTAGTTCATAATGTATGGGCTTTATTGCAGCAGATTTGCTTCATCGATGCCTGTTGGATTGCTGTTGTCCTCATTGTGCTGTTAGGGCCATTCTCAGCTGGATCTGCAGGCTTCAGCACTATTGTCTACCCAGACTATAGGAGAGTATGTGTTAGTTTCTCATGTAATGCTCAAATTTGCTTTAAAGTCTCTCATTCATTCCCCAAATTTGGTGATGGTACTTTGTAGCCACAGCTGCCCTGTGGCAATGCATGTGGGCCTTCCCACCTCCACCAATAATTAATCCACACCCCACATTCATATGAGTGTCTAACAAAAATACATGTTTTAGAGGGAGTTTTAAAATAAAGTTTCTTAGAGCCTTCCATCTATCTATTTTCTTCTGCTTTCATCACCATTCATTCAGTTGGTATCTTTTTATTTGTCTTTAGGAGATAATTCTGCTGCTTCTGAGAGTTTCTACTTCACTGTAACTGCTTAAATCCACTTGTCACTTACTCCACAGCGGACCAATAGGAGGACTGGATGGAAAAAAGTGTCTGTGTTTGAGCATAGAGCTGCTTTAAACATGAAAAACACTGAATTACAATATGAAAAGCAAATCAAAATCAAATCAACATAGCAGATTGTTACAGGCTCAGATCATGATTTGATTTTTTTGTCTACATATTTACGACCCTTATCAGTCCTGGTCAGGGCTGGGATCAAACCAAGAACCTAATCTTACAGTAACATTACTGCACACATGATTCTATTAACTACCGCACAAGTACAAATATTGATGTTTTATTCAAGTACATAATTAAGCACTCTGTCACTCTGGACTGGAATGCGGATCCTAATCACTGAGGTTTCACTATTCTAGGTTTTAAAACAAGGTCAAAACATTTTCTGTTCTTGAGTAAGGATTTGAATAAGTAAAATTAAACTTACACTGGGTAGCCCTGCAGAAATACACTGAATTGTAATAAAATATTCACACCACATAAACCCCAGTGGGATCTTAAACATAAAGACAAACATGATCCTCGGCACATCTGCTGACTGCTGTACATGATGTCCTGTTCACACGCTGCAGTTAACATTCACATGCACTCTGATATGGCCTATAGAAGGCGCTGATGCCTTCTGAGACAGAGCTGGACAATTTATGCAGTCACACTGTCCAGTACAGCACATTATGCATTCCCATAATAGCACATTTATGCAGCGAGAGTGCCGGGCAGATTGATGCATTGGGAAGAGGTCTATTTGCACTTTCTATGTGATCACTATAAGTCAAAGCAAGACACTGTTAGGTTTGAGTCAGAGTCTGTATTTTTCTGTCTGGACATCATGTTTAGTGTCAGTTTTAGATAAAAATACATTTGCATCAGAACAAAGACTTTAATAGCATCAACTGAATGGGTTCATGCAGCCAGAAGTGACTGCAAAGAGCTAAACTTTGTTCTGGTCATCCTGCACAAAGTCTTATAGAAAACTAATGGAGACATTAAGATGAAGTTGAGTTGGTGTTCACACAAAAGTACTCGCTCTGAGTGTGACACAGCAGTTAAAAATGGTCATGTCTCTTTTTTCACACATCCATGAGTTCTTCAAAGTGTCTATACAGCAAACAAAGTGAAATCAGAATAGTAAAAGTACATTTTTTAACACTGCAAAGATAAATTAAACATAAACAATACGTTCAAAAATTAGTTGATCCCCTTACTTCCAACACAAATGAAAATTGTGTTGCTTCTTGATATTCATCTGCTCGTAGAGGCTGCTGCAGATAAAATCAATGCTATTAACATTGACAATTAATTTCTCTTTTCATCCTTGTGTTGAATATGTGCGTCTCTGTTTTATCTACTCCAATATGTTCTTCCATAATCTCATCCCACTTTATTTGTGTATTACTTGGCAAAAAGCAAATTGCAAAATCAAATAGTTACAATAATACAATAATAACAAAATAAACTATTGTGACTGTGAGCTTGCTTGGTGTGAAGTTGATCAATGTCCATCCAAATGTTTGCATTCTACAGCAGAAACAAATCCTGACCTTGATGAATCTTTTTCTTATTGACTCTTCAGTTTAGTCTTTGTTGAATGACATTTTGTAATTGTTTCTGTGATCTGCTATTTATTGAGTACTGACCAAAGCAACAGCAGTCTATTTTACAACAATCTCAAAGCAGGCACTCGTGATGTTAAAGTGTGAATTGTCTGTAGGCCAGGCATGTTTATTTGTAGAACACACAAAGTAATTCAAAGTGATTTACAGAACAAACAAAGACTCATTACAATCATATAAAAATATGTTTTAAAAGAGAAGAGTGCAGATAAGATTCTCTCTGTCCCATGCTCAGATAAACAAAACAGTTTTGAGCCTAGATTTGCACAATGTCAGAGAAGAGGCCTGTCTATAAATGTGTTGCAATCTTTATGATACCATTTTGACTTGCATTTAACACTCTGTCCTGTTCAATTAGAAGCTTATTATGCATTTGTTGATGTTGTATGTTCACTGTAGAGCTCTGCATTGTCCTTCACACTGTGACACACATTTTTCAAATTGTTGACCTGCTTTAACCAACTATTCTCTGTCCATCACTATGTGCTCTGTGCAGCTCACTATTGTCTTACATCCACATAATACACTGTAGCAAACAGTTTTTCAAGGTCAGGAACACACACTTATAATTCGTCTTGAAAGCAACAGTATGTCTGACAATGTTGTGACAATAAAATGTAACATACTATGATTCAGTTCAAGTATAGATCTAGACATACAGATATACTTATAGGTCACAATTTGATAATTTTCTCCTGAACTTGAAGATTGCTGTTTTGGCGGGGCAAAGTCTTGCAAGTGTGACATTAATCATGGCAACACTTGACTTTGTATAGAATTATTCTATTTTTGTCTAGTTAAGCAGGACACGACGTCTTGTTGTTGTTTTTTCCTGTTGTTATCAAAATAGTCTGAGTTTTTAATTCAGGTCTATTCACTGAACCATATAAGTGAAAATAAGTTGAACAAAACTGACCCAGTAAAAGAAAAAAAAAGGAAAACTCAAAACTCCTCAATAAATGGATATCCTCCTGGCAACGCAGAAGAAGGCCATCATCAGAACATGGATGACACAGACAAAACCACGATTAAAGACTGGCCTGACATAGTAGTGGGCATTAGAAACATTTTTAAAATGACATTTGCACTCTATTTGAAAATGGACAAATTTGACAAACGTTGGACTTGATGGACATGCTTGTTTTTCATTTATTGAGTGCTGTCTTTTGTCAACCTTTTATTTTTGTTTTCTCTCTGTGTGGTGTTCTGTCTTCAGTTTTATTTGCTTTAAATAAATAACATAAATAGATAAACAAACATTATGTATACAGAATTCAAGCCATTTTAATTTTTTTTTCTTTTGCAGTTTGAACCAGTGATATCGGAACATTTAGGAATATTGTGTTGTTGTTTTTTAAAGGAAAAATATTATGCGTTTTTCATATTGTTATTAACCTTTAAACATGCTCTTGAGTGTCTAAGGTTTGCCATCTTATGTTTTGAAACAAAAAAAGTCTGAAAATTTAGTGAAGTCGTCAACAAACGCTATGATGCTTTTAGCTAGTTGCAGTTTAGATGGCAGAAATGCTCAGAACAAGTCTGGCGATGATTTAAGAACTTAAGAACTTAAAAGAGCAGAAGAATCTCTGATAAGTGATGTATGTAAACTGAAAATATGTCCCAGAACCAGGAAATTCAGCAGGAAGTGTTTTTGATGCTCAGAAGGGGAGGATTTTCTAATGAACATTCCTCAAAACAGCGCAAATACAGCTGAATGTAACTTCAGGTATGTTTTTGATGACGGAACACTGTTAGAACATGGTTAAAAGAGAGAAAGTCACTGTAGTTGATGATGTGTCCTTTAAGGTTTGTTGACTTGAAAAGTAGGCCCAAAAGAAGTAGGTCAATGCAGACCCCGGGTGATCTGAGGCAGAGAATACCTGAGGTCAGATCTGAGCTGGAGCCTGTATGAGTTTGGTCCTCATTCAGTAAATGGCAAAGTGAAAAGACAAACTGGTGGTACACACCGGCACAAATGTGAGTGTCCTCAGCCACAGTGAGTTCCTGACCTAAATACTGGTCACTGTGAGCAGCTGGAACGAGAATGTGACGGAGGTGAGCTGGAGAGTCGTGACTCAACAGAATACATGAGCAACACGATGGTAGCTACAGGTTTAACAGAGAACATAACATGCAGCGGATGTGTGGATAATAGGAACAGGAAGTACAGACGCATTTTTACTGATGGAATGGTTCAGAGCAGTGTATGAGGGCAGTTATTGACGTACTTTCAAAGAATCTGTTTGAAATGAATTTCACTGTTGAAATACATACATACATTTTGTGTAATATGTTTCCGCCTGCACTTTGAAGCTCAATATATAATTTATTTTTTGCTCCATGTGAACTTTCAAGTCAAGTATGTAATGATTTTAGTGAGGTTTGCATTTTTATTGATAGAATATTGTTAAAATATTTAACCTTAAATGACCCTTGAGATCCAACTCTCAGTGAGGCTGTAATTTTATACTCCTTTACTGGTGGAAAGTAACAAAGTACAAATGGAAAAGTACTATACTTAATTTAACTTTTACATTACATTTCCTACTGGAAATTCACAGTATGTTGTTGGTTACTAATTATGGTGATTTCCACAATAAGTGATTGTGTGAACATATAAAATAACTTATTGTGTTATTGTGATTTCACAATAACTTGTGGATACATCATTGACTATTGGCAATTCACAATCATTTACTGTGAATTTCACATCAACTTAACGTGAAACTCACAATAGCTTATTGAAAAAATACCAATAACAGTTTATTGTGAAGATAGCAATAATTTATCGAGAATTTCACATTATTGTACTGATCATTTCACATTATGTTTTTTCTTTTTTTTTTCTTTTTTTTTACATTTTATGAAATACTCTCTTTTTCAAAAAATTTTTAAGATTTGAAAATCCAAGTAGAGCATTTGTGAAGATTTGTGATGGTCTAATGTATTGTGTGGTGCAATATTTTTACTGAATGCAAATATAAACTTCTAAGACATTCTCAGATTAGACAAGGTTAGAATCAAGTAACAAAACGGCCTCGACCCATTCATAAAAACTGAACGAAGAAGAGAGAAATAAAAACTATCTGGCATGGATTTTCTTGGCCTTGTATGGCGTCTTTCTTTTGTACATCTGTAAAATTTCGTCTTTGGCCAAATTTGGATCTTCTCACCACCATCTCCGACAGGCCATCAGATTTGTGTGTGCAGATGGGGCCCTTTTTATAGCAGCCGACATTACACAAGAAGAAATGTTACATAAATAAAACTCATCATCACAGCGTGTCTTTTCACACTGTCTGTCTGTCCATTTCTCAAGAGGCTTCAAGAGCGCTGAGAATCTGTAGATCATCAGCTTACATTCCCCCAGCTCTTTGAAATTACAATGTGTGCTGTGCAATTTTCATACTCCTTTTTGTTCATATTTTTCAGCACAATTGAATCACAAATGTGTTACTCATCGGCTCCACTGACAGGCAAACAGCTTGAGAATGGGATTTGAAAAGACTGAGCCAGGGCTCGACGCACATGCACCAAATGGACTGAGAACTATGACTAAATCCGTTCATTTGAACCTTAATATTTAGTGCAAGTGCAAGTGCAGCATTTAGGCACACAGACAACTCAAAGTGCTTCATCATTTGTTTACACGTTTCCAATAAATACAAAGATTAAACAATTATGACAAAAACACTTTAAAGTCAAAGAAAGTATTAGTTAGTCATAAGCAATATTCAGAACAGAGATTTTATTGAAGTAGTTCCACAATTGAGAGGCACAGAAAAGCTTCATATGTTTGGCCCGAACTAGGATCCACCAAGAGACCAGCACCAGCTGATCTCAGGCCGATGGGGCTCATCATTTGGACCTCACTGTTTAGAGATTTGTGGACCAAGAGAAAAAATTTAGGAGTGAAAGCCAGGGTAATGTTCATTGTCTTTTTTGTTTTAGTGACACAGTAGCGGTCAGGGGAAGTAAGAGTACCATAACTTCAAAATATTTGTCAAGTACAAAGAAGTGTAGTATAGTAAGTATAATAAGTGTAGTAAGAGAAAAACATTTCTGGGGAAATGAAACTCAAGTTGAGAAAACTGAAGTCCTGAGCAACTTCTGTACCTAAAAATCATCACATCACTATTGCCAAATTTAACAACCCAGATAGGGGCACAAACATTATTTGGCTCATTATATACCATATTTTTAAACTAAATGGTCTGATTCATGTTTTTGGTGGTGTGCCGTGGTAGCGTTTAACCCCAAAAAGTGTGCTGCAACTCAAAAAAGGTTGAAAAACACTGTTAAATGCATTATGCACTGATAATATAATATTTACAGCCTTGAAGCGAGTGTCGTGCTCCGTAAAGAGGACGGAGCTGATGCTAGTTTTGTTTTGTTAAGTCTGGTACGCCATTTTTCACAAGATCAAGTCAGCATTTGGTGAAGAATGATTATTTTGTCTTGATATTGGCTTTTTGCAGCTTTGCTCTCATCTCAGTCTGCATTTTCTCTGTTCTCTTGTCCAATCATCTGATGTAAAACCTGTTGTCTAAAGTGAGCCAGCTCGCACCAGGAGTTAGTGTGTCTCGCGGCCCCCTTCAGACCCTTCAAACAGGACCGCCCTGCTCTGTGCTGTAACAGTCAGAAAACATGACTGTATGGCATATCATAATCAGAACATGCAAAGTAAAGCAATGGACGAACAATCAAACCAGAGAACGTCTTTTTGTGAGAAGTACAAAACATTACAACCTGTTTATCAGTTCAAATAGTCAGTTAAGTCTATATGACAGGTTCTCCGAAATGTCTAATGACAAAGTTTGATGGGATAACACCTTTTTTACATTTGTGAAGTCGCAGTTTGTGAAGAAATTTTGAAAAATAAAAGTTTAAAATGGGAGGAAGTAGTGCTGAGTACTAAAACGGACTCCCTCTATATATGTCGTCAAAAAGCAAAATACAGAGAAAATTTGCAAAAAACAGTTATTATAGGTATTGTTAACTATTATGTAATGTATGTGGATTTTGGCCCGTGTTTTCAAAATGGTTGCTAGGTAACAGTTGTGTGAAATTACCCCTACCCATGTCATATGTGCTGCCCATGTCCAACCAGGAAGTAACTTTATAAACACTACGAAAACTGTCAAACTGAGAATAAACAGGTATTAGTAAAATCTTAAATATAATCATGTTAATTACGTTTTAGTGAAATGTGTTGTCTAACTTGTCATATAGAATTTAAAGCATCATGCATGTATAATAATCTTGCATTATTTGTATTGTTATTTATATATTTACTTCTCTCTTACCTTTACTTTGGCATCTCATGTTTTTTAGAACTTAAAATAATACAGTCCTGATCAAAAGTTTAAGACCAGTTGAATAACAGTCGCATTTTGCATGGTTGGATCTTAATAAGGTTCAAGTAGAGCTTCAATAAGAAGGAAAAAACAAAAAATAGGAGTGAGACAAAAAAAAAAGGTTTAAGTAAACATTTTATTGAAAACAACAATTAAATTGAAATAGGCTGTTCTGCAGCTGACCAAAGTTTAGGCCCACACCTAAAAAAAAATGACCCCGAAAAACTTTCAAAACAGTCGTCAAATCAAAGTCCCAAGCATGAACTCTGTAATGTGTAGTGCCACCATTATTGGTGATCACTTGAAAAATTTCTGGCGACATGCTCGATTCAAGCGTTTCCAGGAGGTGAGACATTTCTCCAAGTGGTGAAGACGACCTCTCAAAGGTCATCTACTGTCTGGAACTGTTGTCCATTTTTGTAAACTTCCTTTGCCCTGTGGGGAAAGGCCTGGCCACCAGGTGTTTGCCGACGAGCACCCGCCCCAGGCCTGGCTCCAGGGTGAGGCCCTGGTAACGCCAATCCAGGCGACTGACCTTGTTGTCATACAACTCATAAGGGGCTTCTGAATTTTTTTTCTCATCAGAGAATAAAACTTTCTTCTACCTTTCAATGTCCCATGATTGTTGCGCTCTTGTAAAGTCTGTGGCGTTCAAGGAGACAAGCCTTTGAAGACATTTTTTGTTTTGCAGTCTGCACCAGTAACAGCCTTAATTTGGGTCGAGGATCATGCAGTGTATTTGACAGACAGCCAGTCAGATGCTCCGGCTCGGTGCTGGTGTCATTTTTATGGGTCTGCCACTTAACGTTTTTGTTTCATAACCCTCAGGATCTCTTAAGAAGTTCAAAATGACTTGTCTTACTGCGTCCCACCTCAGCAGTGATGGAGTTGCGAGAGATGTGTGAATACAGATACAGATTTGCATTCGCTTTTGTAATAGTAGTTGTAGAAGAAGCAAATCCTCCTTCAAAACCTTTAGTTACTTCTATTTGACCAACATTATTCAAGAGTGATGCAGATTATGAATAATTGTTCCATCTGTATTCTAAATTGTTTATATTGCCATTTATGCTGAATAATTGAATGTCAAATAACGAGTCAATTCATGTTTACCACTATATAACTGTATTGTCTTCTGGTTTGTCTATGTTCTCCACATGCACTTCCTGTCTCAGCTTGACAGCTCTTAAGTGTCTTCTCCTGTCCTCACTGATGTCTGTGTCGTGCTGCAGGTAATCCATCATCTCCTCCACACACGCTGGGGTCCTGGGGCAGGCGGCCATGACACGTGCTTCTCAGATCACCCCCTCACCACCGACACCTCCGACTCCACCGTGCACGAGATCCGGATGTCTGGCACTGTCAATGTACACCAACACGGTTTACTGCAGTTTAGTCTCAAGCTCAGACGAATGGAAAGTAAGTGTGTCTGCTTTGAAGTCAAAACATAAAGCATTTTATTGATTGATTCTTTGATTTTGGGCATTTGATTTTTAGCTAACACTTATTCCTGCCTTAGTAAAATGAAGAAAGACTTAATTCATGGTGAACAAATAGTTTATTGAGAAAAATTCAGGCTTAGTAACTACTTAACTAATACTCTAACCCTAATTCTAACCCTAAACTTAATTAAGTAGTTACTAAGCCAGAATAATATGTAATAAGCTATTTGTTCAGTCTGTATTAAGTCTTTCTTCATGCTTTGTTAAGGCAAATTAAAGTGTCGTTATTGTAAAGTGGTACCGATTTTTATTGTGTTGAAATGTTATTTTGTAAAGTAAAGTAAAATCTGTGTTGCCCCAGTACAGATATATTGTAAAAGCATGTATTCGGGTGAAAATGAGATGACAGCGTTTTCTCTGCTTTTATTTATGAAGCCTTTTTTTCCTGAGACAGAGGAAGTAACTTGTAGCATGTTAATGAAAGTTAGCTTTACCGTGAGACTTAAAAAGTGTTTAGAAACTCATTGCGGTGCTGTAAAGACTTTAAAACAAACTCGTTCTGTTTTTCACGTTTCAAAACAGTAAAAATGATATACATCCCCTTTAACACAGTTTTAAGGTGCACAGTGTAACTTTTTGGTGAGTGTCTGCTACCTTCTTGTCTCCATGGAGATGTTAGCATAGATTTCTCAGCAAGAAAGTTAAGTAAACGCCATTCAGGTCAACATCCCATGGACACAAACAGGTGACCTCCAGCAGAAAAATTACATAGTGCAACTTTAAGCCATTCCAGGGTATGACTGGAATGGGAAAAATATCTAACTGTAATTTTTCTTGTTTTGTGACTAGATTTGTAATTTATGTTTTAATAATGGGATTTGGTTAATTTTAAACACAATCAGGAGAATTGACAAAAAGACTGAAACATTAACTGACAAATTGCATTAAAAGAAATCATGTGTTTTAGACATTTTTTTATTTTTTTGTTATGTTTAGTCATGTTTTTGTCCATATTTCTTTGTTTTTTTTTTCTTTTAGTTGCATTTTTGTCGCTTTAAGTCACATCTTTTGTCACTTTTACTTGCGTTTTTGTTGCGGATTGATCGCTTTAAGTCATGTCTTTGTTGATTTAAGTCACGTTTTTGTCGCTTCACATTTTTATGGCATTCAGACACTTTTAATCATGTTTCTATTGCTGTTAATCACATTTTCGTTGCTTATTTCAGAACATGTTTTGTCAAATCTAAACTACAGGGTTAGCCGTTTTTATGCAGAATAAAACACAACATTTTTCTGTTTGTGGAGGTAATTATTCGACTTCAAAAATTGTAGCCTTTGCGATAATGCTTTTTGCCAATTACGTCCATTCAAATCGTGAGTTCGATTTGATTTCGAATGATTGTACAGCCTTATTCCAGGAGCCACTGACTGTGAAGATACAGTTTTTCACTCTTACATGTGGTGACTCATTGCGGATCACCTTGAACAAATACAATTCCAGTGAGCCTTTAGAGTCTTATCTGCTCCCGTTAAATGAGACATAATTCCGCCCAAAAATAAAAATCTCATGTTCTTTTAGAGAGAACAAACTCCCTTATAAAACTCAAGTCATCTGTGCCGCCATCTGGACATAAAACAAGCGTCTACTTTTGCAGCATTATCAATCTCACTCAGAAAGTATTGTGTGAGCTGAATTAACTCTTGTGCTCTTCGTTTTTGCAAAAGTTGAGCAGCAGGTCAAATCGTTAGCTATAATTATAACCAAAGAGTCATTGAAGAATAATGTTTTAAATATAGTTTATAAGAGGTATTCATACTGAGGTGTTGAACAGATACTATTTGTGTCTAATAGGGGTGACAAGACACTCGAATGGGTTCATTAGAATGAGATTTTGATTTCATATATTGTAAAAAATATATCATGTGGTTCAGTTCACAATTATTGTCTCTCAGTTTTGGTTTCAATTTTTACACATACAGTATTTGTTCTGTCATACCACTGTTTTTGGAACTACAGCTTGTCAAGAGGTGTAACTTACCACCGTCTTTAAGCTTTTTTTTTTAATCTGTGCCAAATATAGACATATCTCACATTATTATTTTCGATAGATGCACAATCTTCTGGCAATTTCATCTTGGAAGAGAACTTGTCCCATCCCTATTGTCTAAATTATGTTATTAAAATGATAATCTGAAAGTATATGTTCCTCTCATACTCCTCCTCATAAGAGTTTGTATGTAGATCTATTATTTGGTCTTTGTTCAGGATTTGCTCAATTCCTGGAAGAAGTTTGCCACTGCGATAATCATCATGTTTGAGCAAGTCAGTGAGTGTGGAAGTGTCATAGCGGCCTGTCACTCTGGGTCACATTTTGCACCACTTTAGCACCTTTGGTTTCCATGTGATCTGCCTCCAGCCGGAAGATGATACAGTGTCTTGAACTGAATGAGACATGCTCTCGATATATCCTGGTCTGAAGTAAAACAGCTGACTACATTCTCTGTAAACTGATTTAAAACATGGGCAGAAAATTTGACTTCCGAGTTGAAAAATCTGCTTTAAAGGTGCTTAAAGTCTACATGACATGGTACATGTTAGATGACACATTTCACTAAAACATAATGAACATGATTATATTTAAGATTTTACTAAATATTTTTCATTTTTGTTCCCAGTTTGACTGTTTTTGTAATGTTTATAATGTTACTTCCTGGTTGAACATGGGCAGTAAATAGAGTTCCACAACTGTTACCTAGCAACCATTTTCAAAACAAGGTCCAAAATCCACACAAATTACACAACAGTTATGATTTGACAAATAATAATATCTGATAACACCCATATTTTGTTCAATGATCGCTTAAACTGTCAGGAAAATATGTCAGGTGGCTGTAAATTGTCCCTGTATTTTCAATGTTACATTACTTTTTGATGACATCACAGAGGGATTCTATTTTAGAACTCGTCATTACTTCCTGTAATTTCAAATTTTCATTTTTCAAAATTTCTTCACAAACTGCAACTTCACAAATGTAAAACTCTGCCCTCCCACCAAACTAACCCATAATTAGAATATCATGAGAACCTGTCTTTGAACCTGTGCTTTGCCTGGAACAGTAGAGCCTTAGCACTTCTGTATTTTGTTTATTTCTTGTGAATGTTGGTTAATTACATTTTTATTGGTAGTGCACCCTCCACCAGAAATCCTTTGCACCTTTAATACATGCCATACGTTTAAAACGAAATACAAATAGAAACACTTACTTACTTGGTACAAATAGAAATAGTTCAGGAGAGATTTAGCTGGTCTGGTCTGAGTGTTGGTTTCTGTAAGATTTTATTGAACTCAAACAGAGGAAATCCTGTGCAGAGGGCAGGGACTGAAACATAAGAAGTGAGAAAAAGCAGCAGATGATACCTTGAGACTTGAGACTCTGAAGGTTTGTCTGTGGTTGAGTTGAACTCATCATTCACAGTTTGCATCTTCCTCAAGCAGACGCCAGTACATTTTAGTAGATCTCTAAAATATATCTCTTTATCTAACTATCTGTAACTATATGTAGCAGAGCATTGTGATTGTGTGATTACTATTTATAAAAATTAACTTAAACCAAAATGTTAAAAAAAAAAAAAAAAAGCATGAAGATAAACTAAAAGAACACGAAGGTTGGTTCTTGGACACACAGGCATAAGATTTCAGTTCTTAGTTTCAGTTCATACTTTGATGTAACCATTGTTTTCACCCACATTTACTTGAGTCAAGAGTCAATTTGCCCAAATGACACAGAAGTCATCAACAGAGGATACAGAGGACAGGTCCACAATAAAATAATAACAGTAATAACGCCTTACATGTGCAAGCTTTACAGACTTGTCGAAGTCTCTCAAAGCGCTACACTGTTGTTATCATTCATTCACTCCACACTCGGTGGTGGTAAGCCACTTATGCAGCCACAAATGCCCTGGGGCAGACTGACTGAAGCGAGGCTGCCAGTGTGCACCATCGGCCCCACAGCTCTGGTATCACAGCTTCTTTAACTCCTCACTTCACTTCAGCTCCAGAAACACGCTGTGGATCGAGAGATGATTTAAGATATGATAGAAAAATCATACACTGTAGTTTCTCTTTTCTTTGTAGTTTAACTGTGCAATTGACTCTGGAGGTCACCTGCTTGTGTCCACTGTGCACAAGGTGGCAGTTGGTCTGTTTATTTTTAAGTGGCTAGCTCAGTACTTCCCGTCCAATTCATTTCTATGGGGTTTTTGTTCAGACCTAAATGAATAAATCCTGACAGATCGTGCAGTGAACAGTGAGCTGTGTTGGACGTCTCTGAAACATGTTAAAGACTTTACAAAACAGGCGAGTACTTCACCAAAGGACACTTGGGTGTTTATAAAGGGACATGTTTGTCTCAATGCTAACGCTAATGCACAACAATTTAAAAGTAAACAACCCAATTGACAACCTTGTGCACAGAGTCTATTGGGTCCAATAAGACAATAATCTATTCAAATAAACAACTAATTTTGACAAAATTATCACTATCATCATTTTCATTTTGCAGTCGAGGTCCTGAGTTGTTGCATGGCTGTTTATTGGGGGCTTGAGCAGTTTTGTAACCCCTGCTATAGAGAGATAAGAGGACAAAAAGACACAAATAGTACATGAACAATGTACAAGTCACTCAGGCTCGACTCCTGCTCCGTCTTTTTATACCTTATTTTATACCTATTACTTTAACATAAGGGAATTGTACGATGTGTGGTGTGTGGGGGCTGATGTGAAATGGTAAATGGTCACATATTTATATAGCACTTTTCCACCTTTGAGGCACACAAAGCGCTTTACATCAAGGAACCATTCACCCATTCCCTCACACATTCACACACCAGAGACACTGCTGTGTGGTGTGTTGTGGAGTCAGGTCATGGAGGAGCCAGCAGACTTCTGTGGAGGACAGTAATTGGATCTCCATTTGACCTGGAACAGCAGCAGCAGCAGATCTTCGTTGTGGTAATTGGCAGATGTGAAGACAGCCTCCTGGTCACCGAGTACTACTTTCTTTCTCGTAATTAACTGAGGCAAAGCTTAATGTCAATCAAGTTACACAGAGACACTGATTGGAAATTAAGAAGAACATTAGATGCTATGCAGAAACAGTTATGTAATCAGGTGCAATCAAATGGTGGGTGAATCATTGTTCATTTCTCTTTTTTTCTCTTTGCAGTTAGTAATATGTTTCATTTTTATATTCTTAGATTATTTCACTGATTTAGTATTGAATACATTCACAAAGTAGCAATTAGAAACTGTTTTTTCTGTTCTATTGATTGAAGTCCATGATACATTATCACTGGCATCTAATACTCTAGAAAACTTGGTGGATTTAATTTAATTTATCTATCCATTTATCTGTCTGCTTGAAAATCAAAAGGAAGGTTGCATTGGCCTTATTTTGTGTTGTGTGTTGCTTTGAAAAAAAAAAATAAACTTAAAGCATACGTTTCTCACTAAAATACACCTTTACCATCCAAACAAAGGAATGTCTCACTTTTCTTCTGTGCTCAAGATTTTGCTCAGATATATTTTGGACAAGGCAAAGGTTAAAGGTCTTTAATGCATCTCCTGGTCTGCAAAGAGATACTTTGAACCTTAGAACATTCCAGGCAAAGCAATGTCATGTCATAAATGGTACTCATTTAATATTTTGGAGGTTACATCATTTATAAATAGTATTAATAATTAATATCCATTAAATATGCTAATGTACCCTTTAGTTTAGGATGTACAGTTTGTTTAAGGGATGAGATAATGGCAGCTCAGCACAGACAGTGAAGAGCCTATTAATTCACATGATTGTGTAATACAATAATATTACGTCTTGTATTGTCATTGTCAAAATCTTTTAAGAATAACAATTTTGTTGTATATGGGCAGGTATTTGTCACATCTGTACACGGTCTTTATGTGGGCCTGACTCCTTTATGGGGACAAAATAAGGTCTCCATGACAACTGTAGGTTAAGGTTAAAGTAGAACAATTTTTAATTTGTTGTTGTTGTTTTAGACACGTGCAGCACACACGCCCTTTACTGGACACATTAAACCATGATTGCTGATTGGCTGATGAGTGACGGACAGTGACACGAGGGCCCCTCGGGGCAGTGAGGTAACAGGAGGTTGGTCTGGGACATGAATCGGTACCACTTTATAATAACTACATCTTATTTTTCCTTAATAAAGCATTAACAAATACTTAATTAATAATGAATATATAGTTTATTAAACATGATTCAGGATTAGTAATTACTTAATTAAGGTTAAGGTTAGGGTTAAGGTTAGAAACTGGGGTTGGAATATTTGTTAAATAGTTACTCAGCCTGAATCACTCTTAATAAACTATTTGTTGATTATGGATTAAGTCTTTGTTCATGCTTTAATAAGGCATGAATAAGTGTAGTTATTATAAAGTGTTACCCATGAATCAATACAGCTTTTTCCTTTGGTGTGAAATTCCACTCAATTTAGAAAGCAGTGAAGTGGAATATATGTGAGGCTTGTGACAAGTCAATTTATGGGCATCAGCAAAACACACACACACACACAAATAATAATTATTATATACATTTACATTTACATATTTATTAAATTGAGAATTAGGGTTACACTTTTGCCTTTTTAATGTTTCAAACAATTCTTGGTAGAACATTTCTGAGCAAAGACGATCATGTGTATTTTATGAAACGTGTGATCACTCACACAGAGAGATTTATCTATTAAATTAATGAGAGCTGAACGCCTTGATGCTCTTGGCACAGGCGCCAAAGTGATATGGGAAGGAGAATAATGAAAGAAAATGAACAACCTGTTCCCGTAACTCTAAGATAGAGTTTAGATCATGCCCAAAAGCCAACCCAACACACGTACAGTGCGACTCACACCAGAATCATCTCCTGAATGTCTGGGCCCAACCTAAGTCTGTGCAATCAAAGTAACCCTGGTTGGATTACATTAAGTAAAGTTAGATTTTATATTCCAGAATAAGATACCCTAATTTCTTTTCGTCTTTCAGGGCAACAGCATGTCTCTCATCTTTCCCTTCTTTCTTCTCTTCTTTAAGCTCTGTGCTGTGCTTCTACCTTCACGTTGTGTGTTTGGCCACCACATACTGTTTGTACAGGGCAGTTACAGTTACAGGCAGAAAGTACATTTGAATGAGCAGTTTCTACTGTTTAGTGACCTTCCATTAGTAGGTTAAAATATACAAAACTAAAGCCATGTTAAAGTTACTGATGTTGAGGCACTGAGTTTTGATAGAGGCCAAATACTGTGTAGAGCATATGTGCCACATTTAAATGTGTGGACTCCTTTGACCCCTGACAAAAATACCCAACAAACAAACCATCATGGTCGTGGTCTGTGGCTCTGCAGGTGCAAGGAGCCCCTCACGTGAGCTGCAGACACACTCCTGAGCGGCCTGACTCCTGACACTCTACAATTTAGAATAAGTACAGGGCAAAAGCTGTTGATACTCCACAAAACGACAGGACAACAAATACAGAGGGATAGTGCGTGATTCAGTTCTGTTCTTGGAGTGGAACTGTATTTTCCTTTTCACAAAACGACAAATCACTAACCACCTTCTAATACACACTACTAAAAAGTAAAAAAAAGTTTTGAATTTTTGAGTCTATTCACCTTAGTCCAGAAGTTGTCGTGAGCACTGCCATTTGTTGTAATCCTCCTTCCTATTGGTATTAGTTCACATTGGTATTAGTTCACATGGGACAGCAAATAAGTTACGAACTACGAACTAGAAAGCCGATTTCAGGGAATCGTTCACATGGACATTGGACATTTTATACAGATCAGTCTACTTTATATTATTTTTGTGGTGAGACTTTTCTCTCGTTCCCACTTGACCAGACGTGCTAATACAACGGAGGTGCAGATCTATAGCAAAAAAAGGGAAACGTGAGTTGGGCGGTGAATAGACCCTTCCAGTGGTTGTAAACAGGATGCCTGGATTCTAAAGGCTGATACTGTTCCATCTGTTGGCTCCAAAGCATTTTTCAAGTCAAGCTTGTATCATACTTTTAGCATGTACATCCACACGGAAATTAGAGACCCGGGGAGAAAAAGAGCTGTAGACAGTGGATATCAATGCTAGCTTTTAAAGGGGATCCCTCTTATCTCCGCGCTGACCTTACGAAAAAATCTGATCCATACAGACACCGCAAGGTCTGCAGAATTGACAACATGCATGGTTTGTTTTGGCAACTTAACCACACCTGAGGGACACCAAAGTCGCATTAGAAAACATCTACAACATCCTGTAGCACAGAGTTCTGTAGTTTACTGACATAGTGTCCAAACTAACGAACACATAACAGAGAAAACATTTTTACATAACAAATTACACCAAAAATATAGGGCCACAACTCTATCTCATGGGGATGTTAGGGTTTACGTTACCTGGAATGCTCCACAGTACAGCATCACTAATTGCATTTATTCAATTACTACAGGCCTTGTTATTATGTCTGAGATAGATAGGTTTTATGAACCCTTCACCTAAAAAGTTACAATGTACACCTTTAATTTCCAATAGTTGCAGTCACTCATTCCCTGCATACATAATCATTATGAAAGCTGTAGGTTTGTCAGACTCTCACAAATTCATGCAGCACCTGACGAAGAGACCAAAGAGCTCATGCATCTATAATCAAATCAGTAATGCTATAACATTTTTAGTCAATAACACTTTGTTTGCAATCTGTAACAGTTGTCTGGTAGAACAAAAACATTGAGTATTTTCGCAGTCATCACAAATCATTTAGCCTTCAATGTTTCAAATCTGATTTTAGTCTATAAAATAACATGTCCAAAATAGAGTAAATTGAGTCAATCATGTCAGAGACTGTGCCCTGGGCGACAGCACGTGTCACCATCTGTTCTGGACAAGTCTCCCCGAATGAGTTTGTTTATTCACGTGGTCCAGTATAACACTAGTTATTACCGTCAACTCATCTCCTCCAATCTCAACAAAGAACACTGCAGAATGGAGCTGTTAAAATGGGGCATTTCTGACAGTCATCGCTGGCCATGGGAAAATGATCGGAAATTAAAGTGAAAAATAGGCCATGTGAGTCCATAAATGTTTTGTCAAAGCTGAAGTTTACAGCCCATGTGTAGTGTGTCATGGACAATATAAACCTCTCTCAACTCTTTTGCTTTTTCCTATTTGTCATTGTGAAAACGCAGCTTAACACAGACTTCATTTGTATCATTTAAATTTCTTCTATGTGCAGGACAAACAGTTGTGATGGTATTAATAAATCAACTAGTCATTTACCTGACTCTAAAAGAACGATGTGCAAAAACTCAGGGGTAAGTTATTGTTGTTGGACCTCTCTTATAATATAAAAAGACAAACCTTTTTTCTGTTCATTTTTATGGAGTTGGGAGCCGGCTGATTAACTGCTTTGATTAATTTAGGGACCTTGGTCAATTAGCTCATCTGCTTCAAAGTTATGCTTTGCACAGAGTATCACTCACTTCCAATTCAGTGATCTGATTGGTCAGTAGGAATAGGAAACTTTGCTGATGGACTCTCAAACTGGGGTCCATTTTTTCCATGTGGAAGTATATATTTAGATCTACACTGATCCTTGCTCCCACAACCACAAACCCCTTGATACATTTTTACTATTCAGCTGCATGACTTTTCAGGTGCCTGCAGAGCTTTAGAAGAGCTTTTTTACAACAAAGAAGTGAAAGTGGGACGTACCACCAAACCTCAGTCAATCAGAGCGATGCTTGCGGCTCTTAGTTCAGGGTTGGCTTTATTAATACTGACAATCTAATTCTTTATTATTACATGCTGTGGTCAGTCTTTTTGAATATATGATACTATGGAGTGAAAACAAAATGTACTCACTACCACAAAAGTTGGGGCACCAGCTTTAAGTGTTCAATGGTGGTTCTCAACAACTCCTGTTTTCTCTGCACTGACACATGTAGACTCCTCAGAAAGAACCTTTGAATTTTGACCCGTTTCAAGTTGCAATATATAGCTGTCTTTTGACCACCATAAAAGTAACTTCCTGCTGAGTGATAGAGCGGGAGACAGACTATAAACATTCATTTTCACGTCTTCAGAGTAACCTTGAGCTGAGGCAGAGCGTCAGGCAGCACACGTTCACAGCTATTGTGAGTGAAACCCTGCCTCCATTGAGGGAGTAACCACACATGTAATAACTACACATGTAATAACTACACATGTAATAACCACACATGTAAAAATCACACATGTAAAAACCATGCCTGTAATAGACACACGTGTAAAAACCACACATGTAATAATCACAAATGTAATAGACACACATGTAAAACCACACATGTAATAAAAATAACTGGATGGTTTCACCTGAATGTTAAATTAAGACTTAATTCATAATAAACATATAATTTATTAAGCTTGATTCATGCTTAGTAACTAAATAATTAAGGTTAGAGTTAAGGTAAGGAATTAGGGTTCGAGTATTAGCTAAGTAATTACTAAGCCTGAATTGTTCTTAATAAATAAATCAATTTGTTCACTATGGATGAAGTCTTTGTTCATCCTTTACTAAGGCAGGAATACATGTTACCAGTGTATGTTCAGTTTTGGCTTTAAAGTTCCATGAGATAAATACAACAAGTAGGGATGTCGAAAATTCTAAAAAACCTCCCCTCAGTAAAACAATAATTAATGTGCAGAAATAAGAGTTTCAATTATGGCATGTAGTTATAAAAAGCATCAGCAGGTGCTAGGCCTGTATCATCTTGCACATTGAAAATAAAGTAAAAAGAAAGCATGCTTTACGCTTCCAACGCAGATAAACAGAGCCGAGAGAAAGAAAGAAAGAAAGAAAGAAAGAAAGAAAGAAAGAAAGAAAGAAAGAAAGAAAGAAAGAAAGGAGAGAAAGGAAAATTATAACATTACAACATGGTAAAAGCTAAAAAGTGCATTTTTAATCATTTAGGGGCATCCTAATTTGCTTGAGTGTAGTTTTTTAACCTATGTTGGCATTTTAAACCTGCATGTGCCCCTGCTGTGACAATCAATCAAATGATCCCTCTCCATCTGAAAGGCCCTCATCATGCAGATTGTGTCCTGACTCAGGTGGGAGGACACTTATATAACATCCTTTCTGTTTTTAATTCACTTTAGGTCAAAATATCTGTTCTGTTACAGCCATTACCTTGTAAACTGTGCATGACTTCCCGCTGTGACTACTTTCATTCTGTGTTTCTGCTCATAAAGCTTTGTGAAAAATCCACTGGACAGAAGCACGTTGCTTGTGCTGCTGTGGCTCGTCTTTACACCACATGGATCCCATCAGCGTTCAGAGACATTGGGCTAAAGTCCCGGCGTCAATAAGCAGCAGCGGCTTGGGCCTGATTGTATTAGTGTGAGGAGATCAATAGGCTCTGGGAATCTGCTGGACTTGTGTGGAATCACAACAGAACAAAATGAGTGACTGTGATCTCATGTTGTTGCTCAACACCTGTCTTGCAATTCAATAGAAATTGACATAGTTTCTATAGCTATAGGACCTATTATGAATTATTATTAGATTAAGATTATAAGCATACTTTTCTGAATAGTTTTTGCTCTCAGATCAAAAAAATAGTTGGATAATTGTACTCTATTATTTTATTCTTACACATATTTTTTCCTGCCTCAATTTAATCATAGTTGATGTTTTTACTATTATTATTATTATACATTTAAACAAATATACATTTTATGTATTGTACATTTTTATGGTTCTAGATTGGTTTTCACTTTATCTGATTATGGGATACCTACAGGCACAGTACCTGATTTTTGCTGTTTTGAAATGTGAGAAATAGAACTAGCTCATGTACCCGTTTTTTGCCAAAATAAAGTAAAATTAGTTTTGGTCCAGCACAGACATAATATAAAAGCATTGTTTCGGGGCAAAATTAAACCACAAGGCTTTGTATGCATCTATTTATTACATTTTATTCTCCGACAAGTAGGAAGTGTGCCGTTAGCATGCAGATGTTTGTTAGCTTTACCTGGGACGGGAAAACTCGCTCTGGACTCAGAGATGTGAAAAGTGCTTATAAACGCATTGCGGGGAGTAATTAGGATACTGAGACTGCATTAGGTAAGTGAGCGATACATGTGACTGATATATAGAGTTTAAAACAAACTAGCTCTGTATTTCATACTGTAAAACAGTAAAAATCACACATTAAATTGTCTAGTCAAGGTAAATTTTTTGACTCACGGTCCAGTTTTTTTTTTCATTTGCCCGGGGTAGTTAACTACAGTATATTACACATATACTATCACACATTAATGCCTAAAATACACACACAGAAATACAACAGAATAGAGAAAATCATTACCTTTATTTCATCGATGTAATCCCTCATCCGTCCATTACCTTTATTTATTTCAGTGAGAACAGTGCCGTTGGTAACTCTTTTTAGCCAAAGCATCAAAGTTTGGGGTTATTCTAGTGGTGGCTATTCTCAAAACTGATCTTAAATGAACTGAAGCTGCAGTCTCAGACAACTATAAATTGACAAATGCGCCATACCTAACTTATCAAAATGTGTATGAAATGCTTTGCCAAAAGGAGCGCTTGTGGCCTTAGTTTGCCCCCCTCTGGTCTAGTTCCTTGATTGTTAACCAGTGTGCGGAGGAACACTAGTGTGCCCTACGATATTGCTAGGTGTGCCATGAAAAAATTTCAAATTTAGTAAAGGGATTCACACATTTAAACATCCTGAACGTACTTCTTGCAAAAGCATAACAATCAAATTTAAAGAAAGTGGCACGGACATCTTTCACCGCATTATACTCAAATAACTTCTGCTTTGGTTATGTTTTAGGTGGTGTGTCGTGGTATATTTTCAGCCAAAAACGTGTGCCATGACTCAAAAAAGGTTGGAGAACACTGGTCTAGTCTAAGTCTTTTTTTGATCAAGAATTTCTGTGGTCAGCTACAGCTTTAAGAATTTCAACAGTTTGTGTGATGCAGTGAAAGCCAGCTGTGGTCTCTCCTGGCACAATGCTGTAACTATAACTGATCTCAAGTGTTTCTGTCCACAGAATGATTCACAAGACCCTGCTTGAGACGGTTCTATTAGCTTTGGTTATGTGTTGGCCATCACATGAAGCTCCTTTTTTTAAATGTACAAGAACACAAAGGTCCCTGATGTTGAAGTACACACATTCAGGCCCAGTTATGTAAGCGAACTTGCTAAGTTAGTTAAGTTCATGCACATTATTCACGCTCTACAAAGTGATGAGCACCAATACAGCAGAATGCTCTTGCGTAACGGTCAAATCGACTGCTTAAGCAATTTACTTTTAAGCTGTGCAGGTTCTGTTTAGTGTGTCAATTAACAAATGCTCACAAACCAGTTGGTAAAATGTGTTCATGTGTATGCACAAATTCAAAATCCCCAAACAATACAGCATAAGTTTGTCAATAGAATGTTTTAAATTTATGTCTCAGAGAAAAAAAACAGTTTCAGTTACAATAAGACTTAAGAGACATCAAATATGCACTTGTGATGGGCAGCTTTATTGATGAAAATGGCAGTTTTTGAATCAATTTTTAAAGACAGTTTATCTTCCAAAATGTGTGCACCTGTATTACATTTTTAGATCAGTTCAGCCTCTTTGCACCAAGGAAAAATCTTTGTAGTCCATGAGTTTCAATGCATTTTACCACAAAACTCATTGGTATTTAAGCGGCTTTTCTACTTGTCGCCCCGGCTTGACAAAAATAAAATTAAGGGTTGATATTGCAGTACTTTCCTCAACATTACTTGGTATCCAATGGAAGCAGAAACCACTATATTGCCCATTGTTGCGTCTCTAAATGAGTCCTTTATCATTATGCAGCTAAACTCACCACATGAAGGCAAAGGCAGAAACAGGAGATAAGGGGCGTCTGGCTTTCCTCAGCAGCTGTAACTTTCTTGTGTCTTGGCTGACTTCTCTCTGTGTTGGGACAAGGGTTTACCTGCTCTGATCCTGACCAGCCGCGTCTAAATGAACCCTTTGTGTCCCCTTCCTCCTGCCGTCTCATAACATCTTCAGGTTACACAGGCCACTCCTGAACTTTGCTCTGGGAAATTGCATCTACAACCCTGAACAGACCCGGACAACCCACACACACAGTGGGCTTTGTAGATGTGTTATTTAAGACTCTATTTCTCGTATAACGTCTGAGGATTAGTGCAACCTAATGGTGTTGTGTGGTGAAGAGCTGTGCCGTGGCTTATGGAGACTGAATTTCAAACTGGGAATCAAGTTTAATTTGCGATGCTCATGCGATGCCTCGAGTCATATTTCAGATAACGCTGAGTAATTTGATTAGTTGTGGAAAACACTTCAGTATCACAAATATGAAATCATGAAGCTTGTCCTCTGCTTTTGCCGTGGGTTATCTGAGCTTTCTGTCTGTGATGGGAGAAAAGGTAATTACTCATTCTAATATCTACAGACAAATGGCATAATCCTTTAATGGTCTTTTGAGTCATACACTAAAACATATGACTGGTTAACTGGGACATATTTTTCTTTCCGTTGTGATGAGCTTTTAACCATGTTAAAACGATGTTTCCTCATCATTTGTTTACTCAAAGTTGTATTTTTGATTGATTCCTGCATGTTTGAGTTAATCCTGCTCAGAAAATGTTTGTTTCATTACGAAGGACCGCGCCACAACGAAGATATACAAACAGCAATTATTGATTGAAGTGAGGGACGCTGATGTTCCATGGCTGGGTGGAGAGACTCAGTGTGGGGCCGCGTCTTGATGATCTGTCCAGATGATTTGGGGCCCCCCTTTAGGAAACTGGATGCTGAAAAAAAGCAGGTTATATGGATGGGGAGGGTGGGTCGAGAAAACAAAGTCAACCGGTGACTGAGGCGTTGCACATGGATCCCAAGGCAGCTGTGGCTACATAATCTTATCTTAACATGGGAAAGAAATGGATAATTGTCATAATTTACTTCATTTGATATCCAAGCTATCAATGAAGGTGGACTGTGTAACTCTTTTAGTGGGTGGCAGCCATAGTGGTTTACTTTACCTACAATTTTACAAAGTTTTGGCATTAAACGTAGGTAACTTTCATTTTTCAATTACAGTTAAAGAAGGGCAATAAATCCAAATTTAGGTGACATCGTGGATGTTGTGTTGAATATGTGCAAAATTTGAATATCTCGAGTACATCGTATACTACTATACATACAAATGCTGATGAATAAATACAAATGTTATGTTTTTTAAGTTATTATAAGTGTTGGAGTTACATTATATCATCTGAATACCCTTAAAAATATCAACATATTCATCTTTGTCCAACGCTACAGTTGTTTTCATCACGAAAAAGAGACTTACTGTGAGCAAGCTTATCTCTCCACAGATCTGACCTGTAACTTGTCCAGGTTGTGCCGCCTGCCTGTCATAAGTTTAAAGCCATCGCTGTGGAAAATACCAGGCTAAGCAACAACATCAACCAGAAAAGTTACATGGTATATTAAACTTATGTAAAGGTTGGCACACTTCCGGTTTTAATTTATCGCCTGATAAGGGCAGGAATCAGACGTGTGCCTTTGTGTGACTGTGTGGGCGGCTCTGCTAACAACATGCTTTTGCTGACACATAGCAGGTTATCAATGGCACCTGTACTCCTTAAATTAAACGTTTTCAGACAGTGGGAGGTGCACACAAGCTCCTCTTACCCCTGTGTCTGGCCCTAGAGAAATGAGATTAGGAGGTGTGCGGCTAAAGATAGTCCCTTCTCCCAAAAATAAACCCACGCAAGGAAAACACAGAAAAGAAAACAAGCTGAAAGGTGCCAAGGAGGGTAAAGCAGCTTCCTGTTTGTTTGTACTCAGGAGGAGCTCGTGTCCTGAGGGGCTACACTTTTATTACACTCTAATGACCTCCTGCTCTTGAAGGGCCAGAGCTGCGTGGCCTGAAGAGTCGAGACACCCAGCAAATGAGTCACAGCTTTACCTGGCCACCTCTGGGTATATTTAGCTCCCTGCAGCACACTTATGGATGTTTTGCTCATCTGTTCTTGGCAACATTCTGCTATTAACCAGCTCCCTGTTCATGTAAAAGAGGCCGACACAGTCTCTACATTTAAGACCAGGCTCAAAACGTTCCTCTTTGAAATAGCTTATGGTCAGGCCAGTTAGGAACAGAAATAAAAACCTACAGTTTTAGCTACGCTGCCCTTGGAGCAATTCTGCTGGGGGAAGTATGGCAGCTTGAACACTATCCTCTGGTTCTTCCTACTTTATCTATCAACAATATTTAATATTACTTCAACTGTAGTCTGTTCATTGCTGTTCACATGTTTCTCTTTCTCTCCACTTCCCCCGGGGAGTGGAGACTGTTTCAGACACTGCGGCGGCTGCTCCAGTGACGACCCCCCCACCCCCACCTGTCTGGACGATCTATGCGCCACCCGCCTGGACAGCTGGATTAGCCACACCTCGTCTGCCTGGACGAACTCCCTCTACTTTAGATGAACTGTTCCTCATCTCCTGCTGGAGGATCTCTCTACACTGGTGGACTGCTCCTCGTCCGCCTGGAGGAACTCTTTAAAGCCACCTCCCTCTTGAGTGGTTCTGGCTCCACAGTCCAAGTGGATGCGTCAGTCCTAGTTCATCTGCAGCCTGTCCGTCCGTGGGAGTAGGATCTCTCCTTCACTGTGGTTCTCCCCGAGGTTTCTACTTTTTCCCATGGGGTTTTGTAGTTTTTCCTCGCCGCGAAGGAGGGTCAAAGGACAGGGGCATTCTGGGACAGTTACCTGAACTGCTTTTACCTGTGGCCCATCGAGGCAACTGTTGTTGTGATTTTGGGCATTATAAAAATAAATTGATTTGATTTGATTTGATAAATGAGCGATCACAGTTGGCGTTCTTTGGTCCTAAATTAAGCCTGTTCTATTCCTGATGTGGACTTTGTTTGATCATGTTCTAGTCCTGGTTTAGTCTTCATATTGTCCAGGTTTAGTTTTAGTGTTTATTCCTGGTTTAGTATCAATTTTAATGTGTGAGCGCTCGCTTGGAAACATAATAGTAACGGATGTTTTGATGCTGAACACAGAATGACATTATATTGATTTAAATATAATGTCTCCGGGTAAACAGCTGTTGATCAGACTAATTTATTGTGGTCAACATGCATTATCTGTAACCGGAGGGGAATGTTTGACTTGTTCTCAGCCGAAGGTGAGTCATTATTGATAACGGCTTTGTTATCAGAACTTTGCAAAGACCCAAACAGACCTTATTGTGGCTTATTGTTTTACTTTTTTTTTTTTTCTTATAACAGCTAGATATATTAGTCAAGTCTTTGTATATTTGCTTTTTTTTTTTTAATTTATGTACATTTTCACATGAAATACTGAAAATAACCAAACAAATCAAAGCCAGAATAGCAGGCTTTTCAAATAAACATTGACTTGCACACTTGAAATTTTTTTATTGATATTAATTTCCACTGATCTTTATCCATAATGTAAAATCAATTAAATTCCCTGTCCATTCACACATCTTTCTTTTATTTGTCACTTTTCATCACCACATCAATAACTCTTCTCCCTGCAGTGAGGGCAGGTGTCAGCGGGTGTGCTCAGTCAATAGTATTAAAACTTGTGATTATTGGCGTCTCTGCGGAAAAAAGGAGTAAAAATGAACCTTCTTTGTGTGGGTTTTTTGTGTGCGCAAAGATTATTGCCTGTCAACCTTTAAATATTTATGAAAGTTGGATATTGTGTGAAGGCTGAACGCACTGAATATCAAGTTAAAAGGTGACTAGGCACTATGTAACTTTTCTGGTGGAGCGTCGGTCATCTGCTTGTCTCCATGAAGATGTTATTACTTTGTTCTGAATGTTCCACAGTATGGCATTCAACTAAATTACATGTATTTAATTAACTATTTTTATTGCATGCTCGCCTCTCCACAGATCTGACCTGTAACTTGATGGCATTACCTGCTTGTCTCCATGGAGATAGTAGATAGATAGGTTAAATGCCGTACTGTGATAGATTTCAGGCAAAGCAATAGCAACATAACGCCAAGCAGGTAGCAGACCCCCCCCAAGTTCCATAGTGCAGTGGTTCCCAAAGTGTGGGTCGTGAGATGATTTCCAGATCTCATTTTAATTAATTTCCCATTGTATTTGCTCTATTTGTTTAATTAAAAGCAGTATCTTTTGGTGAAATAGGGTCCAATAAGACAATAAACTATTCAAATAACCAATATTAAACCTGATTAAACATGCTTTGACACAAAATTATTGCTACTGTCATTTTCATTTCACTTTGGGGGTCCCTCCCATAGTGCACCTTTAATATTGAGGCATAAAATAAGTAGATAGAGAATAGTAATAATAATTGTAATCGTGTTTTTACCTATTTATGGTTAATGACTCTGTAATTACTATTAATTATTTTTTTCATGTAATTTAGTAAAATGACCACAGCACATTGTGAAAGCATCTATTTGTGAATATTACACCATTGTGCACTCTGCGTTTTATTCTCTTTGAACCAGGAAGTGAACTGTTAGCATGCCAGTTGTTGTTAGCTTCACTGTGACGTCAAACTCTAAACTCAGAGAGTTATAAAAAGCGCTCATTAACTGAACATGACTCAGAACGCTAGGAAGAAATGGGGACCGCGGCAAAGACTTGAACTAAATTAAATTACCTGATTCTGTCTTTCACATTATTAAATACCAGGTGCAGCACCTTTAAGCAGCTACAGGAATTTTATTTTTTAGTGATGTTGAAATTACTTGAAACCATTCATTTAATTCCCTGTAGCTAACAAACACATTTTAAATAGTAAAATGTAAATCTCTTATCTATTATATTGGCCCCTGCCCTCTTCTGAGATTGCATGATCAAACCCAGCCTTTTAAAATTTTGGATGTGTTTACACTTGCCCTTTTTTGTTTATTTTTATCCTATGCAGTTTGAGTCCAAATGTTGTCTTTTGATTCTCCCATAATACTGGTTTAATCCTTGTCTTGTCCAGATTTGGTTCAGGTTTTGTAATAGTTTAGTCCAAATTTTGATGTATTAACTGTGCAAGTGAGAACTTAAACAAAGCTCTGTATTCTAAATTATTTTATTCACAATCTCAACTGGATTTGAATCTCATGCTAAAGTAGAGGCAGTAAGTGATATAAGTATAATTCATATCGCAACAACAATATACAACAAATAAAACTTGATTGAACGTCAAAAACTTTACATTACTATTGTCCAAAACATCCAATAAGATGCATTAGAAAAAAGAAACAATAAGACTAAACAAAACAACCTGACAAGCTGCCGTACATTCATAGCACTGCATTATCAGAATACTTTTGAATGAAAGCTGAATTTGGTATTTAGCATCTTAAAATGTGTATTGGTTTAACATTAGCCTGGAAGTGGACATTGTCTGAGCAGTAACAAGAACATTATCCAGCTCTATATGAACTAAGAATTCATTTTTAAATACAAATACTTATCTGTGCCGGCAACCAACCGTCTTTGCATTTATGATTATCTGAATGGATTTGCATGAATTCTTGAACTGACAGCACATCACACGTAAACACATAATTCAGAGCGATGCAATAATGTCTTACAGTCCATCCTCGCTGTAACAGATGGCACACGATACATCTGCTGGTGTCTGATTTTGCAGTGGAGACGTTTCCTGGAGCTCAGATCAGATCAGTGTCAGAACAGGAGGAGGTGGGTGGTGCTCGGGTCCCACTCTCTCTGTGGGTTATCGAGAGGAGGGTGATTCTCAGGAATGCCTCGCGCTGGTATTTGTTACATCATTTAACAAGGGACCCACTGTGAGGGTTTACCGCTGTGCTGGCTCTGGACTCAAGAAGAAAAGTGGGGGCGATTCACTCAGCAGCACATCTGCACCAGAGAACTGTACTTTAATTATGAAGGGCACTTGGAGCAGCAACAGTTTTAAGTTGGAAGTGTGTGTTTTTCTGATAACGATATTATGTCAGTCCAACAGAAATGTGGTAAACGTGTCTTAAATGAGGTTTAATTATCAGACAATTGTGAAATCTCTGTAAAATATATCACACAAGTACAGAAATACCACCTTATACCAATATTTGAAATCACTTTTTTCATTTTTACTTTTAAGCAGCTCCGGAAGTTGCCGTGGGTGCCGCCATCTGTTTCCGTTGTATTAATTTACATGGGGCAGATGAGCTCCACAAAAAATAAGTTAAACACGAACTGAAGAGCTATTTTCAGCTCACCCCAGAAATCGGTGCATTGCTGATTTGTTGTTGCTCGTGTACATTAAACATTTTACTCAAATCAATCGACTTTAATATTTTAGTGCTGTGACTTTCCCTCGTTAGGCATTTACATGAACAGGGTTCTTGTGAAACCGGAAGTGCATTTACTACAGGGGTGCGGATCTGTGGCAAAAACAGGCAAAAGTGGGCGGGGCGGAATAAGGTCAATAAGCTAAACAATATACTCGATATTCAGATTTGTATATCTTCAAAACAACAGTCACAATATTATCTACATGTCGATATGTTGCCCGCTTCCATCAGAGAGCCAATCAAAATGGTCCTTTTGGGATGAGAATAGTTGATTTATTGGTTCATCAACCAATTGATTGATTGTAAAGGGAAAGTCCATTAGACTTCTCCTGCAAACCCAGGGACATTAGCAAAGCCACAAAAGAGGTACAAGGCGACCGCACTTTCCCATGTGCTCAGTATCACTAATGGCTCACTAAACCAGTGTTTCCCAGACCAAGGTGCCCCCTAAATTCTCCCCCATGCATAGTCTAAACACATACTGGACTAGAATGGCATGACAAGTTACACTTTGTAAACAAAGCCCTATAAAGTAACTACAACTAAAACGTAGAGAACATTTTCAATACAATGTCGCTTATTGATGACATCACAGAGGGATTCTGATTTAGAACTCAGCTCTACTTCCTGTAACTTTAATCATTTATCACAATCAGCTTCACAAATGACAACTGATATATACATAACTTTGATAAATATGTATCACAGGCACTATCCCACTAAACTAATCATTATTAGAAAAACATGGCCTGTCAGATCTGCATTTTAAATATGTAGTCAATAAGTGTAAGAGATGAAATTAATATGATTACTAAAAATGCATTTGAGCCATTATGGTTCTTATAGAAATACAGGCTAAACCTTGTCATTTTCATTGATTATCTGAGTAAAATGGTCAGACATTTGCTGAGGTCACTTCGGACTCATGCTCAGATTGTGCACCATTTGTACTTTGGGTGACTGGTTTGTTTTGCATCGAGATTTTGGTTAGGTTTGGAAGCATATCTATTGAAGATTTTAAAAAATGTTGACATATTTCATTTGGAAGTCATGGTTTGTGAAGAATGTGTTGAGATATTGTATCATATTTGAGCTCTGCAACATTCTTCAGAAAGATAAGAGAAAGCTCATATTTTTGGGAATAGTTCCACTGAAGTATCTGTTACTCATTTGTTTTCAGAAATATAATGTTTTGGTTTTATTGCCAACAGTTTTGGTCATATTAACCTCTTATCATTCCATGCTAAAATGAGCCCCAATTAAAACTGAAGCTGTTTCTGAACCTTTTGGAGTTTAAACAAACGGCTGGACTCTGACACGCTGTAGTTCTGGTCTCTGATGTCCAATTACAAGTGGTAAAAAGCTCTGCACAGAGCAAAGTCAGACCTTAAAGTCCACCTAGACACTAGTAAAGCAAGTGTCTAGAGCAGTGGTTCCCAACCTTTTTTGTCTCGAGCCCCCCCTAAGCTTTGTTTTACACTCAAGAGTACCCCTTAACTTGCGTTTCGGGCAAATAAATGGGTTTACTAGTCAAATATATTCAATTACTACTAATATATTTTTTGTTTTAATTATAGTTATGATCCAAGATACTCCAAAAGATGATAAATTTACAACTACTGATACTTTTTTATTCAGATAAAAGTACATGTCATCTTCATTTACAACCTGAAACCATTCCAAGTACCCCCTGGTAATTCCTCATGTACCCCTTGGGGTCCCCGTACCCCTGGTTGGTAAACACTGGTCTAGACGTTGGTCAGATTGATTGTGCATTTGTTGGGTTTTGACAATTCTTCTTAAAAGCTGAAGCTAATTTAACGAAAAATAAAAATAAAGAGTTTTATGGACTTGTAATAAAGCAAAAAAGACATTTTTTGTGGGTTTGGACACATTGACCCGGATTCATCCCAGAATGTTTGATTTGGCTGGAGGTAAGAGGGTTAGAACGTTCTTTTTTGTTAAACATGTCCAACAGATTTACTGATTGATGAAATTTGTCTTTTGGTGGGATTCATTCACAGTAGCTATGGACAAAGCCTTTTAATTTTTCTTAAATAAATCTGAGTTTGATGGCCATGTCAAACTGTATCATACTTTACAATTTGAATCCATATTTTTTAATTTCAATCGATTTCCAGGTTGTCAACCCAGTGTTTTTCACCGAAGTCACTGTAAACAAGTGCAAGAAGCTGAAGGAAAGACATAAAAAAAAGGATTGTGAACATTCTGAAGTCTCATTTTTCAGCTTGCAATGCTGTCTAGATCATTGTATAGACAAAACGACAAACCTAAAGGTAAATGATTGCTGTGTTTTCATAGAAACTCAAACATACTGCTTTTTCAAACCACTTGATCAAATCTTCAACAAACACTCGCTCTAACCCTCTTATCACAGCGCTTTGAAATGTTTAGCTGTGAACCCAATTTAAATGCTGTCAACAAGCTTCGGCAAAGACCCGATTATGCAGGCATGCGTGTTTTATTGATTACTGCTTGTTTCAATGGAACAAAGACACTATGTACCTGTCTATGTTTGTGTGCTTTGTTGTGCAACATTTTCTTGGCAACTGGGGCCTCTAAACAAGACTCCAACCAAACGACACACAGTTTAAATAAATGCTTTCTCATAAAAACTGGTACCCTACTCATAAAAATAGAAACTTTCTCTTCTCATAAAAAAATACTTTACTTTAAAAAACCTGACAATTTTCTCATAAAAACTGAAACTTTTCTCTTAAGAACAGATAGTTTACTCATAAAAACGGACAATTTTCAAATAAAAGCTGAAACTTCTAGTTCTAGTCATCTAAACAAGACTTTGTTGTAGCCCACCAAACAACGCATTGTTTAAATAAAAGGATATAATAATAGAATGTAAAATAAACAAGAAATCAGGAGTGAATGAAAAAAGGATCTCTAGTGGAGCATTTTTCTTTTTACAGTTAGAAATACACATATGCAAATGGTAGATATGAGTGTTCTCCCTCAAGAAACATTTTATAAATCGTACGTCATGTCCTGTATTCAAGTGCATTTTAGATGTAATGTTTTATTTGATCTAATTAGCCATTTGAACAGATCACACAAGTATCAGTATCGTTCTTTATGCTGTATTTAAAGATGAGCTAGAGATTAAGAGTGGAACATATTTGTACATAGATGTTTTATTATACATTTTAACTGATACTGGCGATGGCCCTAAACATTTGCTTACAGTGTTTTTGCTCGGGTCGGCCCTGATTGAGATTAATGAGGAGGTAAGCTCAGGGAGAGAAGGGGTCACAGAGTCTCCGTATATAGGTCAGAAATATCCAGCCAAATTTAGCAGATTCCTCCCATTGTTCTGAGGGATCCATCTACTACGGCTTGTTCGAAAGCAAAGTCCGGCCAACTGCTTTGAAAGTCACGGGGCTTGAAATTACGTGTACGGAGTGCAGAGAAAGGGCTCAACACTTGCCTGTAATTCGTTAAACGTATCTCTGCAAATTGTGCGTGAACGACTAATTGAGCAGAATACAAATGAGTGTAAAATGCTCAATTAGCTGCTGAGTAAAGAACAAAGAATAAAATGTAGGATTGTGAGGAAAAGCTACTTCAAAAATCCAGTAGAATGCAGTTTGTAATTATGTCATTATAGTGAGTGCCCTAAACTATGATGAAGACGCCTGGAAAGCAGCGATTACATAAAACACTTTTCATGTGGTAATGAGGAGAGAGAGAATACAAACTCTGTGCCCAGACTCTGACCTTGCCAACAGCGTTTCCGCAAACCAAAAGCTACATTAGAGATGCCGTGTTACATAATAGACACGGTACAAAATTCGCTGAGGAAAATGCGCGTTAAAAATTGTGGGTATAAGCACTGCTCTTGTTTTTCTGAATGAGATTGTAGATGGTGCTCATATCACTGTCATTTCCGCTGCGTAATCAATAAAAGGCTGTTGACATTCAGGACTGTTGTATTGAAAAGATACATTAAAAAATCACCTTTTCATTCAGACCGGATTTTCCACTTTGCTGCTTCCGTTTACTATTGTTTGTCAGTGGATTCAAAATGTGCTAGGGAACTAAGTATCATAAAAATAGATCATTATTTACTAGAAAACTGCAGCTGCAAACTGATTGTACCATTGTTTCAACAGACACTCTTTGGAAAGTGACATGAAATGATGGGGGAAAGAGACACTGGATATTTGCATTTAGTATTTCAAATATTTATTTAGTTACACTAAAGTACAGCGGCCAAAAGTGAAAGTAAAAAGTACATAAACGGCCAGGACTGTACGTGTCATAGCTTTATTCTGGAGGTCTTTTGTTGCCCTTATTTTATTTTTTTCTAATTCTTCATTTATGTTTAGGTTTTGTGTGGGGTTTTTTTTTTTTTGTTTTTTTTTTCTCTATTTATATTTTTAATTACATTTTTTATAAGAAAAAGAAGCTACAGTGGATCTCTCTGCCCTTTAAATCACGAATAAAAATGCACTTCTTTTCACTGGATTTTACATAATTCAACCTGATTTTCTCCAGTTTTATCCTAGTCAGTTGCATTGGAGTGATTTTGTCTTAATTTTAGGTTGTTGTTATGTTGTATTCTAGTTGTGTTTTTATCTTAATTTTTTGCAATTTAGGGTCATAATATCTATTTATAATTGTTCTATAAAAATAAATCTTGACCCTGACCCTAACCTCTTCAATAAATGATAGACGGAACACGGGTTCAATAGTTCTCATGTGCACTTTTTATTTGCATTTCTATGAAACTTTTTTCTTTTTTTGAGCTGATGGTGTAAGTAATTCTTATACTTACTAAATAATTGCTTCAACGGGCTATTTGTTTATTGTAGCTCATTTTTAAATGACATTGTAAAAGCATTTAACTGGATTATCAGGTTTTAAGATCATTGAGTCAGTGGCATAAAATAGTTTCACTATTATGTTTTTTTGTATTATTTTCAAGCCTAGAAGCGGCGTATTTTGAAAAGCACCGGTCTCTGATGGCAGTTTCTGAATGAACAGGAGACTTTATGTGAGTCATTATAATTTCACACGGATTTGTAAAAGGACAAACCATGATGCAGGATGTGTTCCCATGAAAGGTCACTGCAGTGCACCTTCACAATTCTATGAAAGAAAAAAACACTTTTCAGTCTCACCACCTACGCACAGGAACCATGGGACATAGAAAGGAAATTTAGAATGCACATAAGCGTCATTCAGTTTATAGAAACTCTACATGTGTGCTGAGGTTTATCTGGGAGTGAAACAGTTCTTGGACAGTCCTAAATCCAACATGGATCAGCATTAGTTTATTATTAACTTAATTTGTTTCAAATGTTTTTATGGTATACACAACAATACACAAAAAAACAAGCAGGTTGGGTCTAGGGATGACACAATCTTCAATTTATGATATCAAACTTTCTGAATTCGGACTGTTGAGTGCACCTGAGTATAAACCGCACCAGCCATACTTACAAAGAAAAACAACTTTGTACATATGTAGGCTGCACCTGACTATAAGCTGCAGGTGTCCACGTTTAACATGAGACATTCATACAGGAGGATGGAACGCGCAAAGTTTTAATTTAACCCATGCCTGTCTCCAAACAGTGCCTGTAACACGACAATGCATTGAGTTCGTTCTTCACTCGGCCGTCTCCAACGTCTCACCATCGATTCACTGATGACGAGCTCACATGCAACAGCTCTGTTTCCTTCTTTGGCTCCAAATCGATTGCTTTTAACTTAAAACCTGCATCATATACAGTTCTTTGTGTGTTTTCTGTGATGATGGTCTGCGTGTGATGCAAACTGACTGTTAAAAACACAATCAAACTAGCGTATTCCTCTCTTTCTGTCGAACTCTTGCGCTTCCTGCTAGAGCGCCCCTAGAGGCCGTTTCCATAAAAATACTTAAATTAGCCGCATCACTGTATAAGCCGCAGGGTTGAAATCATGAGAAAGAAGTAGCGGCTTATAGTCCGAATTTTACAGTAATAAAGTAATTATACTCACATGTGCAGCCAGGAAAAAAAAGTTCTGAGTGGGGCAGCAGTGACTCTAGTGCAAACTGTTGTTGTGTCCCTGGGCAAGACACTTCACCCACTTTGCCTCCAATTCATGTGCACTGGTGTATGAATAAGATTGTGTTTGTTTGAGTTACCCCGGAGTTTTACCAAATGTATAACGTTTATGTTAATCACCCTGCACCATCCTGACAAATAATAACACTTTATTTACATTTAATTATTTTGTTGACACATTCAAATACATTTGCAATTGTAAACATAAAAAGCTATGTCGAAAAGCTTCTTTGATCTTTGTACAGAGACACACAACTAAAGATAAAGAACAAAACATCAGTGGAATTTGTTTCGTTGAATAGAGTGACTCAGAGCATTTATTTAATTCCTACAAAACCCATTGTGAATCACAAACACCTCCACAAACCTCCTGTAATTCTTTGCTCTTTGCCGTTCGTAGTTTCATAACAAAAAGACATGTTTTTTTTCTCCATTCCTCTGTTATCACTCGTCTTTAAACAAACAGCACATCTGCCCCCTGGAGAGAGTGAGCCTGTGTTCCTCAGATGATCGCGGTGAAATATTAGCCTACCTTTGTGTGTGTGATTAGAAAGCAAACACACAAGGCCCACCTGTTATGTAAGTCTTTTGTAATAACGTGGATTTAAGGGTGATGTCTTGCTAACTATCAAATTGTGGACATTTTACTGCAGCACTGTAACTTGCCGGTTTAAGTGAAAGCAAGGATTACCACCTGTTGTGAGTTAAACTGGAAAAACCGCTGCTGAAGGTATTATTATAATTCACATTTATTCACAAAGAGCTACACTGTGTTTCCCAGCGTGGTCCAAAGGAAGTGACCCTTACATAAAACATGATTGGTTTAGGAGAGGCTCATTGAGATATAAAGGCGCATGCAACAGCTTTTTTTTTGTCTTTTTGGTCAGTTTGCTCTCTCAACATATGGTCTTTCATGTGGAAACAACAAACTTGTCAAATCTGATCCCAAAGATGTTTTACGATTTATTAAATCCACTTCATCCATAGATTTCTCTGGGAAATTGTCAGTTCAAAGGCTGTTTTCTTAAAATGCCTTTTTCTCCCACAGAGACATTAAGATAAAGTAGCTCCACACACCAAACTTTAAAATCTTAACCAGATACTGACAGAATTTACAGAAGGATTTGTTGATATCTAATTCTAGGCTTGATTTATTCAAATTTAGATTTTAAAACAATATGGCAAATAAGGCAAAATTAGAATTTTAGACCTTTTTTTTTTTTTAAGGTCTAGTTTACTCAAAAACAAAATAAGAAATCCAAAACCCTCTGTACATTATTTTGTAACTAAAATATGTACAGTTTAAATGTCGCAAATATGTGTGATTTTTTTTTTATCCATAAAATGGCTTATTTCTATATGAAAACATTACATGATGAAAAACTTTTACATTTATGGGAGTAAACTACAGAAGATTCAATTATTTTTCTATTCACCTGCAGTGTAAATTGAGAAACACCTTCTGAGATCTTCAAGTCATACGCTAGCACTGATTCGTGCAAGTTTTTTTTTTTTTTTTTTAATCCAAAAACTGCATGCAGAGAACACTTTTTCACTCCACAGCAAATCATTTGCCATTTTACTTTGAATGTTTCTTCTATTTTTATTTTATTAGGTAATTCTTTATGTATTCTTTTATATTTTTTGCCTCATTCATTGTTGCATGTTGTACCTTACCGTCAAAGCAAGTTTCTAGTTTGTGAATTTTGTTTACTGACAATGGCAATAAACTTTTTGATTCTAAAATAATAAGTGAGCTGTACATGTGTAAGTGTTTGGCATGGACATAGCGTGACATCAGGAGGAGTTTACGTGTTCTTTTCTCACTTCTCACTTCCTTGCACTAGATTTAGACTGCCCGAAGTGTGTCTCAGAATTTGCCACTTGGATTGAAAGTGTTGCATGATCATGTCTGCCCTCTTCAGAACCCTGACCGTGGTCTCAACGTGTCAGTAAACGTGACACGCGGCATGAGGCGTAACCACGCGAAGATGTCATTCATTACCACTTCATTTGTAATGGACTTTTCAGCCCATCTGTTTAGTCTCATAGTTAGTGATCAGAGACAAACTCCTTCATTTAAACGTAAATAAAGACATAAATATGCAACAGAATCTCTTGAACTGTTGATGTGTTCTTACTGTTTTGAGTACTACTTGAGTTGCACAGTTTGTTCCCAGTGTTTCCATTCATAACCTTCCTCGACACGTTTACGCTCAGCTGTGCCAGTAAGCACAGGTTTTGTCCCCAACTCCAGCCACTTCCAAGAAAACTGTGAAATGTCTCCCCTCTGTGCCATGTTGTGATCCTCATGACCATCTCAGATGATGTCACCTCACTTTATCACCAAAGGTTGACCGGGAGATTATGCACTGTATTTTCCATGCCAGCTGTTCTGGTTCACACCAAATGCAAACAGTAGTAAAGCGATTGTGTAAAAACATATGCCTCATCATCCAGGTCATTCAAAGTGTGACCGCACAGTAGTTATCTGTGAAATTATCCATTGTTTTAATCCAAGTTAATTCATTTTTGCTGTGTACAAAACATATTATAACAAATTAGAATACAATATCCTTTTAGTTCAGTTTATGATTCCCAAATTTTAAGCAAAACATACAGGGATATTTCAACATAATCTAACATATATAATGTGAAATATACATCTGTTCTATCTGCTCTGACATCAAACTGAACAACTGAAATAATTCATTTTCTCCTTGAATACTGCTATACTTTACTTTGAGATGCACTATCTTTGAACTTTTCCTTACTTTTACTTCCTTTAGAGGTAATTTACCCTTTTAAGGCACCATTTTAGTGCTAATATCATTTAATGTTCAATATCTGAGCGGCTCAGATCTCAGTGAACTGCTCATGTATGAAGTCATTTCCACTTCAAATGTCCACACTTCAGTATCCCACAGTCCACCATGAGGCCTCTCAGTTGAAGGACGTGGGGCAGGTGCCTGGACTGGACTGATACAAGTCTCTGCTCACTTTCATGTGTTTAACTCCTCAAGAGAGCGTTGACTTATGAGGTCAGAGGAGTGTGAGAGATGGATGCTGCACAGTATCTGTCAGGTCAGACCGAATTAACCAGGAACCTTTTTCACTTGCTTTACTTTCTCCTTTTTTTCTTCTGATGATTGAAGAACTGCAAATAAATACTTTTTTATTACCTTTCTAGGGCTGTAAGTTAACTCTTGGTCGACTAAAATCCCCGCCCTATCAGCAGATTACTCAACTAAAAGAGTGTGTGGGAAAAATGTATCAATACTGTAAAGTATTTCCATGTATCTGAACCAAACTGCACTCAAAAGAACACAACTGTAGAGGAGTTCATGCAAAAACAATTATCTATACAGAAAAGTACTAAGTGAGCATAAATAAAATGATTACTCGACTAATAAATCTCTTGGTCGACTAAAATACCACCGACTAATCGACTAAACGACTACAGCCCTACACCTCACATAATTATTTTGATGGCTTTTTAAGAAGTATTCTCCACTGTGGTTCTTTATTGCAAAGTAAGTTGGTAAGGCTTTCATGAAAAATAGTGCTACATTTAATTATAAGTTGAGCCATATATATATATATATATAGATATATAGATATTTTTTTAAACGCTCATTTGCTTGAGAAAATAAAATCCACTTTAAACCCTGACCATGACCATGATTAGACCCAGTATGTGCTGTGGCGTTTCATAAATCGCTAATGAAGGTCTGTCATTTGGATGAGAGTAAGATATTGCAAGAATGTGAATAAAAGATGTGAAAATATAGACGCACAAGTATATACTGTATGTTAAAAACACCATTATGAAGAAAAATGAAAAGCTCTGGATTAGCTGCCAAAGCAGGTCAGGTGGATGTCAAACACTCAAATGAAAATATCATGTTTACATTTTATTGGCACGTGTCTGGTGACTATTTATATCCCGCTGGCCGTGACCTGGTGCTCACACTGAGGATGACATTTGGAGAGGATGATGCTGTCGCCGCACTCTTTAATCTGCTGCTGCATTTTTTTATCGCCTGTCTCATTTATTCACATCATACAGTGATCACCATTAGGGCCCATACCTGCCACGTGAATGTGCCTCAGCTGTGCAGAGCGACAGCATAAGAGCAGCAGGGGCTCTAAAGGTCTGCTAATGGGGTCTCCTGCAGCGGGGGGATGCCATGTCACAGCACAACGCACGGAGGAAGTGACACTGACCACTAAGAATATATGCATTACACTCGCTCTTTACTTTAGCAATAAAATTAGTCCTTGGGTCTAATATTCTGCTTCATTCAGTTTGAGCCGTACAGGAACCATACAGAACATATAGGCTGGAGGGCTACAATGAATTTCTTTAGTATTATTATTTTATATTTTGGAGTAATAGATCAAAAAGAGGGTTGCCAATTCAAATCAAAATCTGTTTTTTGTATTTTTACATGGTTGTGTACCATTTTTGTACATTTATTTGGTCTGTTTTGTCTGTTGTTGGTGTTAATCATGATCCATGAATGAAATGTTTTGCACAGGTAAAGGAGGTGGACATTATTGTTTCTTTATGTCACGTGTTCATGGCTCAATTGTATGTCTCTAATCTGTGCAATCCTACTATAGCATACAGTATCTAGTCAAAGTAGTGTGACAGGGCGACAGATTAGGGGAGTGTGAACAGAAATGAATTGCCGTGGCCTCATTGTGCTCCGTGTGCTCTCGATAAATGTGATTAATCCTTCTCAAACTGGTGCACAGTCCACTGCATCTATCAGGACTGCTGCTGTGCTAAAAGTTCACAAACAAACCCTTCCCTGTTCCCTTTGATGTTATTGTGTGCTGTGCATCTTCTTTATGTACGGTTTGCCCTGTCTATTCATTCTACAAAATCAACTCCAGGTCACACCGACCGGTCAGTTTGTTTGTTTGGATCTCCATTTTGACTTAGCCTATCAGAAAAAGTCATAGGTGTTCTGGAGGCAACAATGTTCCTGAAAAAAAGGAAATAGCTTGTTATTCACTTTTTAGATATGTCTGGCCCAAAGGCTTTATTAGTCAGGACAGTTTTAGTGTGAAATGGGGAGAGTATAAACATTCGAAAAAATGGTCATGGCCGGAAAGTAAACCCATGGCGCTATGTTTAGCACATGATCCAAGACAAGAGGTTGATCACTGATGAATATTGAATAATTGAATATTGAAAACCGTGAACAGTGAATAATTACAGCAAAGGCCCTAAACAGCTGCCCTGATGTACCCCACATTTCAATTATTTTAAGAGTGAGCAACTACCATTGTAGAATACAGATTGTTTTCAATGTGGATGATGACCCCAGCTGTGTGGAATAAAAATCCACACTGCTATTTTCTTCGGCAATGAAAAAAATCAAAAGCAGAACTGAAATCTGATGAGACTTCTCTTACTAAATGATTCTTCCGTCATCCACCTAACAACATCCATGCCATGTTAAAATGTCTTTTTTTAAAAATCAATTAAAAATCTCTGTTTTAACAAAGGCATGTGTTTGACTGGACCGTTTCCCCAATATGTTAGTTGCCCACAATTTCCTCCCATCATTTTGTTTTTTTTTATATATTCTTCTTTTATGGCAGCATATTTATGGATTACTAAATATGATACATTTTCAAAAGCCATAAATGCATGCACTGGGTAATCATCTTCATCAGGGCCGCCGCTTCCATAAAGCACGTAACGCACAGCGCGTAGGGCACCAAGTGCTCTGAGGGGGCACCACGTCGGCTGTGCCGTGGCCGCCTGTGCCGTGGCCGCCTGTGGCGAAAACGAGCGGTGCCCAAGCGGCGCATGCGGCGCCGGATGCGGCTTCGCATGCGCCGCATTCCGGCGCTCGCCAAAGTGAAGCGCATGCACGTAATTTAATAAAACCGCGACGCCAAGGGCTCTCTCTCTTTCCTCCTCGGCTCCTCCCTCAGAGAACAGGGATGGCCAAGACCCACCAACTTTGTCAAGACCCCAGGCAAAGTTTGAGAGAATGATGAAGACGAGAGCGAGTCAGCGGAGGAGCCTATTACCTGCCACTCTGCAGCTGACGTCTGACTCTGAGGCGTTTAGGGGACATTTGGTGCGTGGGCTTTTATTGCACTTAATCCGTGAATAAATATGATGCCAATGATACATTCACAATGACAACAGTTCCTGTGCATTTCTTAAAGCTGAATAAACTATTTTTATTCATTTTTTGCAAAAAATAAATAAATAAATTATAGTAGTAGTAATCATTTACAGTTACAAATATTTCGTTTCTTTTACCCCTTGAACTCACCACCAATTGGCACAGAAGCCTCATATGATGACTTGATAAACAACTTTGCAGCTATGTAGACGTACACATTTGTAGGAGCAGTAATGTTTGTTCAGTTGCCTGTTAATGTTTACATATACTTCACTTGTTGGATGATTCAATCTATATTCGTATTTGCACTTTTATTGGGTGGTATTTGTTTTACACTTGAATATTTAAGTTTTATTTAGTTATTTAAGATATTTATTAATATTTTTTTGTTGGCAACTTACATTTCCATCTTGTGTTTATAGTACTATATATTGTGTATTTAATTTAAGATAATAAAATAAACATGGTAAGAAATGAAAGTAATTGTGGGTTTGGTCATTTAACGCGGGGCGGGGGGGGGGGGGCACCATCAAGACATTTTGCATAGGGCACCAAAAAAGCTAGCAGCGGCCCTGATCTTCATACACATCAGTCTAATATCAGTGTCATTACAATTTGTTTTCTGACAGAAGTTTATATATCAACTTTATAGACAACATATGTTTCTTTACGCACCTTAGTTTCCAATTTATAACCTTTTAACTTTATTGCATGGTGGTTACAGACACTGATATCCACTTTATGCACATGTACTTACAAATACATCATCCATTGCATAAATCTTTCAGGAGAAATCATACACTGTCAATGCAATAAAGTGGTATAAACATTACCATTTGGACACAGAAATTATAATCATGATTGTCTTTCGTTATGTTTTCATATCAGGCACAAATGACCACAACAGAGGCGAGAAAGTGATGATTGTAATAACATTGTCCTCACTAAAGTGCATTAGAGTGATTCTGTGACGCCAGCTGTTGTGGTCCAGCAGCAGAAGCACACACAGCTGCCTCAGGGCTCCGAGCAAAACAACGCCTGCTGCCAGACACCGAAACATGATACGCAATTTAATATGGACAGGCCATCTGAAAGACATGGTGCACAAAGTTAGGTAATGTTGTTGTGAGAAGTCTGTCTTGGTGATCGTCCTAGAAACTGGTTTGGAGGTGGAGAAATGGGGTTTTCCACAGGGCACTGTGGAGATGTTATTGCTTTGCCTTTGTGGCAAGGCGAGTGATTAAATACAAGATTTATTTCAACAATGACACTCCAGTTTAACCAGAGACATGAGCCGTGAGGTGCACAGGTAAGCACAGAGAACCAGGCAGCAGGCTCTATAGAATTTAGCAAAGCTCATGACACATTTAAGTTAAGTTAATTTCATTGCATTAGGGTAAAATACAATACATTAGGTCAAACATTCATTCATTTATTCTCTCGCTTCATAAAACATTTGATCCCACCACCTTAACCAGACAATCCATGTTAAGGGCTGATTTACATTTTTGTTGCACCAAAGGACAATCAAAGGCTGTATCTCTGGGACATAGTTCAAAAACACATACGTCAGAGAAGGCCGTGGTGCTCACATCATGTTTACAGGCAGAGCCACCACAAATCTCCTGAAACATGAATCTACTGAGACTGAAAACTGGGAAATGTGCTGTATTACCCAAAATGTCCCAACCACATCTGTGTGAGTTCATAGTGCATTCTGGGCTTGTGCTGGCCTCTGAAGCCTGTGAGTATAAGGTGCTTGACACGACAGTCTACTCGAATGTGAACCAGTGAATCACTGTGAGGAAACGGGCCGGTGCAGGGCACAACAACACCACCAGCTGTGCAGCGAGACAGTCACCGCGGCTAAACTCAGTGAGGAACAGACGCAGGGCTCACAACCAGACAGTGGCACTTACAGAAGCCACGACTGTGTGGGAAGTTATAGAAATTTGCCAAAGATTTAAATTTAGCTAAAGCAGAACAAGAGTGATCAGGAAGTACCCGAGGACAGAGGACGTGTAGTGGGGACGTGTTTATGGAGTTTTTGGTTTGACAGTGTTCAATTTGCGCTACCTGTATATGTACACAACTACACTTAGAATGATCTACACTATAGTATGGCATTAAAGTATCGCCATAGACAAGTTAGGTCAGATCTGTGGAGAGGCAACGCCACACACAGTAAGAATGCATAACTTGGGAGGTTTTATTTAGATAAATATGTTGAATGCCATACTGTGCATTCACACTTGTCTTTGGTTGTCGTGGTTTGAGTCCAGTTTCGTCCTGATGTTGACTGGTTTATTCCTGTCTTGTCAGGATTTGCTTCTGGTTTTAATCCCAGTTTAGTCACATTTTAAATGTATTGTTTGTGTAAGTGTGAACACACCCTATACCTCCACAACAGATTTGCATTGAACTTTTGCCTGCTGCGGTGGTTTACTCATCGCTAAAGCTTGGGTTTAGGGTTTAGTCTGTGCATTCACTGAGTGATTTTCTAACAAAAGCACATGACTGTATGTATGAGCCTGAATACTTTCTGTCCACAACAATAACCCTGTGAAGGTGAACATGCTTTTCCTGTTTGAATATTGTTTACCTCTCACATACAGCCACTTGTTGGACCTCACTCAACAACAGCGCTGGTGTGATGCACGTGAAGTAGACTCTCTCAGAGTCTGATTGTATCTGGGCCAAGGCAGGAAGTGATGGAAAAAGGCTTTATAATACATGTGGAAAATAGGACAAGGCCAGAGAAGTTCTACAAAAGTCCACTATCTCCATTGATTAGAACAGCACAAATGCTGGTGCAAAAAACTGCCTTCGACCAAAGTTATTTAAGGAAAACATTTTTAGTTTTCAGTTCAAGTACGACTGACAATCCTTCAATTTCGCTATGATGAAAATTTAGCGATTTGCCAACAGTTCTCAAAATGTCATCTATAAACAGGAAACCGCTACCCATGAGTTTAATTTTCATCATGAACGTGAACCAAAAAACTAATCATGGGACACAAAGGTCTAAAATCTGCACATAAGTAAACATTTGGGATAAAAATGAGTCAGTACAAAACACTCAGAAGCAGTTTGATTGCTAAAACATGTCTATTGAAAACTTGTCAAAAAGTGTTTTTCTTTTTCTTTTCCTCTTATCCAGATATAATCAATGAAAATTAGGTCGAGTAAATGTCATCAAGGAGGGATGGAATAATAATTTGATTTCAAAAAGTATATTTGGCAACGTCTCTACTCAAAGAGAAAACTGCAAGCTTCTGATGAACTCCTGTGAACCACAGTTGGAGAACCACTTAACACAAGATCCAACATTTAATATGCGGTATAATTGTTTAAAAATACAGTCCCTGGTAGAAAGGTACTTTTAAAATAGCTGTTCAGTGAATCTTCTTCCTCAGTGCGGAAATTCCTCTTGGTGCTGCTGACCTTCTGTGCAGATGTTTCCCCTCTGTGTTTTTGTCCGGCCGCAGCAGCCCAGGGCTCTCTGTCTCGGCTTGTGGTCTATAGTCATTATTTTTAAACAGTAGATATTTAAGGCACCAAATGAACATAGTGTATAATTTAATGTTACAAATATTGCAGTTTATAGAACATTAAACAACACTTACACAAAAACAGGAAGTTGTGTGCCATATGCAAACTGGTGTATTATTTTAAGACAGAGGAAGTAAATTTTTTATACTGCACTGTTTTACCGGTAAATTTTATACATTTGTCTATTGTTGCTCGAAGATGATAAAAACTTACAGTAAAAAGGTCCTGTATTTAATTTTGTCTGCTGAACAACCTGATAAACATCTGAAATATGACATTAGAACTTGAACTCAACCTATTAGATTTAAATACATATATATAGTTTGAATATTTTTTGACATTTTTGATATTTCAGAATGATATATCTATCATGAGGTTAATTCAATTCAAATAAAAGCTTTTTTCTGTAAAGGTGTTTGACATGGATTAATTGTAGCCATAACTTTTTCACATCAGTACATTCTGAAAAAGCTGCTTGTGCCCAGATAATGTTGTTCTTTTCATTTCGTCCACACACACTGTAATAGTTTTATCTACCCAAAGAAACAAACAGTTCCTCTTTCTTCCCTGCTGTTTTGATTCGAAAATACATGGCTCATCTGCATTTTAAACACAGATGTGCCAGATACGGTATTGACAATAATAATTTGAACACATAATAAAAAAACAAACAACAAAAAACAAACGCCTTCTCCAACCTTCCCACAAAAACAGCATATTTACATTACTTTTCTCTTTGGTGGAGAAAGCACAGACAAAAGCAGCTTTTAGAAATGCAAGATAAATGTATCAAAAATTAAGTAAACACAGAAAATTATACATATTTTTCAATAACTTTCCTGCTTCCCTGTTGTGTCTCCAGTATTCACCTCGCTCCACCTTTGTCCTGAGGGCTATTATTCCCCTCCTGACCCCACCTGACCTGTTAATCTGCTCTGCATGGCGCCTTTCTTTGTTATTATGTTCATCGTGCTGTATTTTACTGCTATAATTGCTCTTCAGGGATAAATAAAGTTTCTCTGTACTAGTAACTGTACTAGTAATTAGTAAGAACACATTTGCCCATTGCTGCTATTGCTTCTCAAGTGTAAACCCAACCTTTTGTGAATCGTTGACTGCTCTGTAATAAAACGTATTCATGTTGTTATCAATGTAAGAAAATTACAACAAGAAAAAAAAAAAAAAAGATGAAAAACATTTTGTCAATGGATACCTGGCACATGTGATAAAAACAGTCCTGCAGACATGGCCCTCTCATGATCAAAACATTCAACCTGCATGCCCCCGGTGAGTGCGAGAGGAGGGGCTGCCCTTTTACCATCACACTGTCCTGCCATTTTAAAACATCACGTGCACCAGCCACGTGGAAGGTTTTCTAGGCAATTTTGTCATTGGGGTCGGAGCATTACCTGTAACACCTCTCGGTTCTCCAAGGACAATATTTAACTACGCTGCGCTATCGTTGAATATGAAATTGCTGAAGGAAAAGAGAAAATGAAGGGAAAGAAAAGCGATATTTTAATGAATGAACTGGCTATGTTTCACCCGCTGTAAATCAAACAATTATCTGTCTTATCTAGTATTATTCAGTATGATTTAATTATACACTTAGGACCATGTACCGCACGTTATGTAATGAAGCACTTTTTTGTTGGTGCCATAAATCAGATGGTGTTATTTTTAAGCTCCTAAGCACACTTTTCCCTTCAAACACATCTATTATTAGAATTTATGAATTATTTTCTCATGCGGCACCTACAACTGCAACAAGGAGGTAGTGTCTAAAGATAGGAGCCCCGATTGTGTTTGAGTAATGATGTGCTCTGATTCTCATCCAGAATAGAAGCGGGCACATTCCTCCAAAGCAGTGGGGCAGAATCCAGGGGAACATACAATGTACTCTTGACCTGAAAACATGAGCTTTTTTGTGCGTTGTTCCCAAAAGGTACAGAAGTAAGTCTTCAGACGGATCTATTGCAGGCAAGAACAAAAACAGCTCAATTTTTTATAGTGTTCAGCAAAGGAAATCAATGTTAGATGAGAGACGAAAGTGCACACGTGAGCGTCTGTTTTCATTCTGAACGTTTTGTCCATTTATGCGCTGAGTATGATTCACTGATTGCTGCGTATTATAGAACATGAGATTTGTTGATGTTCTCGCACATGTTAACGGCCTTGATTGAACGCATGGGTTGGCTTTTTTTTTCGTTTTTGTTTTTTTGAAAATGTACTCAAAGCGCAGACGTGGGGAGGTTCCATATGGGGCACATTTGTGGACACAGCAGGAAGTGAACAGATCAATAAAAAGTCATCACAAGACCAGCAGCGAGTGTCCAGCACGTGCACCAACACACCTCGCCCAAACCTCCGCTTTCCTGGAAACATCAGAACAGAACAGAGGCTTTAAAGGGCAGCAGACCAAAAAGTGCACCACTTTTTTGGGTCATATTTCTGAAGAGCTTTCCTCCTGGCCTGGCAAGCGACTCATGTTCTTTGTGTAATCTATTTAATGGATACATGGCGTTTCCAGATTACTGAGCAGGGAATGTACTTTTCTTCTTCCATATACACAAAGCAAGAACCATGTATTTTTGGGGGAAATGTAGTGATACTAACCCCAGCTACAAGGGACAAAACACAAGGGGAAAGGAATGACTGAGCAGATTAACTTTTGGTTATTGTTATTTATTTCCTTTTTTCTCTTTCTTTCTCTCTTTATTTATTTGAGCATTCACTAAAAACGTTTATGTATGTTTGTGTATATTTGCCTTTGCTTAAAGGGGAGAAGGAAAACTCTTTGAAGGAACATTAAAGGAATTAGAGCTCTAACATATATATGTCAGTACTGCTTGATACAAATACTATTTGATTGTTGCAAGGACTAAACAATACATTTTGATCACTATAAATGCATGAGTTGAAAAGTGACTTTAAATCCACCAAATCAAAACCCAAAACAAGTAATAATCGGTTCAGCTGTGAGATTTGACTCCAACATCAGCTGTTGTTTTATCTTGTCATTATTTGTATGATTTTTTTTTTTGTTTATTTTAAGTTTTCGTTTAAGTCACCTTTATGTAATATTGGTATTTTCCTCTGGCCACGCTTTTATGAAGAAAGAGACCTGAGGCACTCCCGGGTCTCCCTGTGGACAGCAATGACACGTAAATATATGTTTCTTTCACTAAAAAAACATTGTATTCTGGAAGTATAAGTCTGTCTGCACTCTGCCAAAACCACACCTGCACCAATCATGAATCGGTTTCAGCCTCTGCAGCTCAGTTTGAGAATTCAGGAGCTTTTGAGCTGTGTGTGTCCTCTATCTGCAGGTTAAAGGACACATATTCTGCTACAGTGACTTTTGTGAGCTTTTCATCATGTTAACATGTTAACATGCTAACAATGCACGGTCATCAAAAACATACCTGAAGTGACATTCAGCTGCAGTTACTCCATTTTGAGGAATGTGAGTTAGTATATCCTCTCTGACGGTTTTTTCTATATGTCACTTATCTGAGAAACCTCTGCTGTTTTAAGTCCTTAAATCCTTGCCAGACTCGTTCTGAGCATTTCTGCCCTCTAAACAAGGTAACTGCTACTGCTAACCACATCGTATCGTCTCTTAAAGTGATAACATAACTAAATTGTGTATAGCTCTAGGCGCAATCTACTGAATACATTCAGTAGATGCCAGGGCAGACAGTAGAGAAAATTGTTCATTTAGGGCATAATAAACCTTTTTTGTGTGTGTTTCAAAACATGAGCTGGCAAATTTAAAGGGCCTGTACCTGATTTTATTCACTCTAGTTAAGATAAATTCTCTTTACGTTATACATTGTTTGATACAATGTACTTCATGGAATGACACTAGGTTTGTAATGTATAATCTGTGCATATTATAAACACACTTTGCTAGGAAAGAACCAGGGCAGAAGTGTTTGCCAGGGTCACCTCTTTTCAACCAATCAGGCACATTGTACACTATGACTCAAGGGTAAATAGCTGCTTGACTCTATCCCAGACATGTGATTCTGTGTCATGGTGCAGTTTCAAAAATGCTGAACTAATTGTGAGGAGAGTGAGAGGAACTATATGGAAACAACTGCATAAGACTATTCCAGACAGTTGTTCCTGAGTCATGGTGCAATATTGAGTGAAAGGAAGCACTCTGTGGGCGGGGCTAACGGTTCAAACGAAATCATGTTTCTGTCTCACGGTTCAAAATCAGGTACAGGCCCTTTAAGGCACTCAAGAGCGTGATTAAAGGCTAATAATAATATGAAAAATGCATAATATTTTTCCTTTAAGACTCTGGCAACACGGGTTTAATTCTGATTGTAACATCTTCTTTAATCATTAAGAGAAGGTACATTATACTTATGATGGATACATAATCACAACACCTGACCTCCTGTTGTCCTCATTCACCCGCACTCACCTCCAGGACACACTGTCAGCAGAGATTGAATCACTGTGTCTTGTTGACACATTTTCACTTTGTCCACCACCACTGTTCTCTTTACCCACTGTTCTCTTTACCTGGTGAAAACAAAAACACTGTGTACCATCTAGATATTAGCAGAAAAACAGCTTCCTTCAGAATTGTTCTTGACGAGAAAATAAGATAAACAAACACCAGAAAAAAGATGCAAAGTAAAAGAGTGAAAATGATAGCTTCAGACAACCCCTTTGTTGTACCTAAAACTGTGACATTGAGTTATTTGTATACCAAAGGGACCAAACCAGGACTTAAGCTGTTCCTTTTCGTTTGAGTTTGAATTGCTTGACAAACAATGAAACCCGAGCTACATTTGTGGCTTTGGTTGACTCATGTTCAGTTCTTCTAATCACGTTCAAAATGCATTTAGAAAGCAGTTGAAATATGGTGATGTTTTGACTGTTTCCATTAGATAACAGTGTGGCATTGGGATTACACAATGGAATCAGTCGGTCTATGAAATCCCCGGAAAGGTTGTGCATTCTAGTCTCTGAAATGCGTGACTTGGAGACGGCGGCCAAGACTAGATGCAGGATTCTTCTTTGATTAGTTCTGGCTTTTCCCCCATGTTTCCATTGTTTATTCTTGAGTGTGATTGAGTCCAGCTGCGTGCTTGGATACTGGTCATCAAATTGGCTCTGTGTGACCGTGTTGGGAGTACAATCAAGAAAGTGGACATTTGCTAACATTTCTACATCAAGCATCATTTTTTTTAATCTATATATCGTCGCCAAATTGTAGACTAACAATAAATCCACCAAAAGTATTTGTTTTCACTGTATCAAATGCTCTTTAGCAGCTGAAACAAGGCGCTTTCAACAACATCATCATAATAATACACATTTAATACAGTTTTAAGCATGCTTTAAAGTCATGCATTTATAATGGGTAGTTACTCACATGGTACACAAACAAACATTATTTTTCATATTGATTCCCTAAAGGCAATTTGCACTTAACGTTTCACAAACAATAGGCCCGTTGGAAGGGAAAATAGTTTACTCTTGTGCCACAATACATCTATAGTGAATTCAAGATACATTGTGCTTTTTCCAGGTATTTTGTATTAATTGTGTTTGCTGTTGTGGAAAAGGAGTAATTGGCTTCTCTTGTAGCTACATGGCTGGCACACGAAGCAGTGTTGTTGGTTTTTTTTAGCTCAGTTTTAAACATAACATCTTGAGATTTTAAAAAAACTGAAGTGCAGTCAAAAGGACAGAAGTTAATGTGTGAAATGAATTCACACAATAGTTCAGCGGCTCCACACGGACACTGACTGTGATGCTCGCTGCTGGACAATGAGGAGTCTTTGGTCCTGTGGGTTGTTAGTCTCCTCAAACTGCCCTGACACACGATCTGCTGACTCTACTCGACGAATCCACCTGTTGAGACCTTTGACTGAGATACAAAGGCGACTCAGAAGTGCAGTGAAAATGTTTCTGCAGAATCTGAATTTCCTTTGGGATCAATAAAATATCCATCTATCTTTCTATATCGTTCTAACTCTACAATCTGATATCTAATTGCAAATTGATCTAAAATAACTAAATAAAAATACTAAACTAAAAAATAATACGTTTGCTTACTTCCAGGTTGCACCAGCCTCTTTATGAAATGTCGCATGTGGAGAGCCGCAGTTCACGATAATGAGCAGTGCATTTTTCTTTCACTTGCGCCAAAATGGCTAGAGAATCTGGGGTGCAGTGAAACAATGGCGTCTTGTCCGCAGATGAATAAAGATTACTCAAACATGCAGGAAACATTAAAAACAACTTCCAGTGGTTTAATAAGAAGGAAATACATTTATAATGTGGTCAAAAGTTCCTAAAAGTTGATTTTGCATAAGAGGTTTCCTTTAAACATAACATGACGTAGATCATGGATATATCATTATTTTGTATCAGTTTGCGTTGTTCGTTGTACACTCCAATAAGCTATTGATCCAAAACTGCTTGATTAGAAAGAGTGACTTCCTGTTCAAAACTGCAAAGACCACGTCTCTTTATAGTGACATTTCACAGAAAGGATTTTAATCTGCATATTTCTGCTGAAATCATGTCTAATTTTGAACCCTACATGTATGACCCATCTATCTGAATTGCTGGAATAATATTTGGAATAATAATTACAATGCTATGTGGAGGTGGTACATGAAAACAGACATTTTGGCTGTAGCACTTAGAGTTAATTAATGATGCGGGAAGACCGTTATATCAAAAGCTCATAAAGTTGGTTTTACATACCGGTAATATGTCTGCTATAAATAATAATGATTAAACAAACGTTATATTGCACACTGTTTGCCCTTATTTTTTCCAACATTTCCAGTGGTGTATTTCATGTTTATACATTGCACAGTATGTTCTAATCTTGTGGAACTATATTATGCGTAAATGATTCATGAGCCTGTATCAGCTCCTTTTGTTCTCGTATCCTGAGCTGCTGCCTCTCTTCCACTGAAGTCTGAAGCCTGTTGATTTCAGACGATTGCATCAGTCACTGCATGAGGCTAGATTTATTTGTTTAGTTTTATTGAGTGTAATATGAATAGATCGAGACTCAATATAGACCTGAAGAACACCTTTTCAGGCTGTCTGCAAATCCAAGGTTATCTTTTCATTCTCGTAGGTTTAATGGTTCGTCTCATTTCCACTGTAAAATGCCCGCTGAATACTTCTCTTTTTCTACATGTTTGGTATTGGCTTGTCAAATGAATGCATCAGCTGGAAGGTGCACACTGCAGAATTATATTTTCTCATATACATATATACACCATGGGCACCACTTTGGGCTTCACCTTCCAGGCCTTCTCCAGCTCTTCTCTGAGCCCTTGGTGTTTCTTTAGTTTCTTATGTTCCATGTTGCCATCACTTGGTATTGCCACGTCAACCACAATGGCCTTCCTGTGCTGTTTGCTGTTTATCCATGTTTATCCACCACCTCAACGATGTCTGGTATACAGTATATATGATATTGATGTATATGGGATGTTGTCACTGCTCTGGAAACCATGTACAAACTGTGGGTGCTTTGCGCAGGCGACAGAGATGGGGTTCTGACTGGAATAAAACTCAGTAGACTATAATTAGTGCGTCTGAGCTGCAGAAATGTTCTCTGAGGGCAGTGTGGGGGGCATCTTGGACCAATGTTTACTGTGCACCAGATAAATGAAGAATTATCCATATTTATCGATGCCTTTCTGTAGAGCAACACTAGTACATGTAAGAAGAATGATTCCAAATATGTATTATTTTAGAAGATAAACTGTATTTCTGAGTAATCCTGTATTGTCCTGTAATTGAGGCTCCAGTGCTCAGAAAATTCCTGCTTTTACCAACCCCCTATCCCTATCCCTGTCCCCCCGACATTCCTGAATTAAGCTGTGATTATTTGAAAAATGAAGATGTGACGTATGGTCACTTCTAAAATGTTACCGCCACTTTTGAAAAATAAAAACAGGAATGACAAGGCACTGGTGTTGAAATGTTAAAAATAAAGTTTAATCAGTTCTGTAGTTTCGAACAGGAAGTCAATAAACCCATTTCTATTACTGAGCCGTTTCAGAGCAATATTGTGGTTTACAATGAACAAAATGTAAAATGATGATCAAGTTATGTTATAGTTCAATACAAAGCCGAATATGTCTCCTCTAAGAGTTTGCCTTGCTCTTTTCCCGAGCTTTCAACCATGCAACAGTAATCATATCAAAACTAGCAAAACTATCTACAAGATGCATATAACTCAGGACAAGAACTGAGTGGAGCTCTCAAAGTCCAGTCCAGTGCACTACAGTGTACCACAGATCCAAAGTGCACTCATTTGCTTATATATTTGAACAGTGGTACAAAATAAATACATTCAAATAAATGTAATCATCGTTTTTGTTCATGTGGTTGCAGAGTTTTCCTGTATGAGTAAGACGTTACATGGTGTTGCTTTTTCATCTGCTATTTCGGTTGCCACTATCCAGGGAAAAAAAAATCTAAAAAATGATGAGTAATGCGCTGATGATACTCAAATCTAATACAGGATGCATGAGCTCAAGTGAAACAGGAAATAAGTTGGAACTGAACACTGATTTTTTCACTCGCACCAGTCTTACTTTGATTTCCTGGACATGCTTATTATGTGTTCTGTCATCTGGGAGAAATTTTAGCATTCATTTGTTCAGGGTATTTTATCTCCTTGACCTATTGTACAATATCTTCCATTATGGTCTGCTTCATGTTTATGGAAATGCTGTCAATAAATTGGAAGCTATTACACTTTTTCTCGGCATGACAATGATTTCCCAATATTGCCTCAAGTAACTTCTGTTCTTGTTAAGGCCTAAAACCTTTCCACTGTACTTGCAGTTCCCACCCCAGACCTATGAGTAATGAGTGTCTAAGGCTCTGTACTTCTTCTAGGAAACAGCGGTTGAATCAAATGAACTTTATGTAAGACTTAGATTTGTAATTTCATAATCAATTTTCATAATAAACCAATCTATGTCCCCAGATACAAGATAAACCTGTTGAAATCAAATGTAGCTTGTGCTGATAACAGTTTTAATGCTGATTTAATCTTAATTATGCAAACACTGGACAAGCTGCAGTTAAGCCAGACACTGAGCACAAATCATGCACAGAACTATATTATTAATGCCCTCTTTAATAAACATTTTGGACATCCCTTATACAAGACATTTGTTCATATCTGTAATAAATAGCTGCTACGAGGAAATGGGAGGAGGAGGAGTTTGAGCGTGTTTCTGATCACACTGATTGGACAAGTCTAGCTTATCACAAAGGAGTCTCATTTGATTCTTGAGACGATTCTCCGATCAGAAAGCAGAATGAGTCTCACTTGAATTTCTCATTTGGGTTGCCAGTTTTTACACTTAAATCCATTTGGTTTTAACTTGCCTATGGACACACAATCTACAGCCAAAGGTGCAGCCTGTGAAAAACGTGAATGTGTCTCTCTCTGCAGGTCAAGGCAACCCAGGGTTACTTGTGATTGTAGTTTCATTTTTAAACCAGTAAGAGTGCAGGCAGCACAGGGTTCTTTTATGAATTACCTTTTTGTATGGCACCAGATTTTGTTTTGACTTGTATGGCAAGTCACATAAAAATGTCATAATACATTCCAGGGATCTGTCTTTGCATAAATGTTGCTAAAGGCAGCTGGGGCACTGAACCCACAGATCTGACACGTATTTGAAAGCGTTAGAGACGTATTCAGAAGAAATGAGCAAGCATTAACAACTGTGACTCAGTGTTTCAGCCTTAATTGTTATGCAATGAGTCTGTGTTTCTGAGAAGACCGAGGCCACACAGTCCGGAGAAAGTGAGAAATCCAATTGCTCGGCGCATTGAGGTTGATTTCAGATCAGCGTCCCGTGGTCTTGATCTCTCTGGAGCTTTATTCCTGGAGCGGTGAGAAAGTCAGGACAATCCACAGGGCTGGGCTAAAAATAACACACCTGCTACAACCACAGCGACTTAGAGCGGTCAAGATTAGACGCCCTGCAAGGACACACTCTGGACAGTGAGTGTGATCAGAAATAACCCGAGGAGGGTGATTAGTAGAGCAGTGGATAACCTTTCACTTTTGTTTACTGTGAAAATGTGACTTACTTAAGGCCCATAAAGTGTCAGGTTCTGTGTTTCTAATTGTTACTTAGTTTGGTTGTAAAGTACCTATGATAAATATTTATCATAGTTTTACATTAATGAAAAATCGTATCATTTATACCCAACTGACACATTTTTCTGACAGTTAAATGACACTTCAACAAAATCAGGTATCAGGTGTTATTTATTATCAATTCCTAACAATTGTCTATTTCTATGGATTTTGGCCCTTGTTTAAATGATGGTTGCTAATAGCAGTCTATGTCATATTTGCTGCTCATGTTCAACCAGGAAGTACAATAATAAACTTTACAAAAACTATTAAACAAATAGGGCACAAGTAGGAAAAATCTTAAAATGAATCATGTTCACTGCGTTTTAGTTAAATGTGTTGTCAAAGTAACCTGTCAAAGGCAATTTAAAATACACCAAAAAGTGCAACTTTTCTAGTGGAAAGTCTCATCTGCTTCGCCCTTAGAAAGGTTATTGCTCTCTCTGGAATGTAAGAGGAAAGAGTTAAGTTTACAGGATCAAAAAGGACGGTGTAAAAATTACTTTAAAAAGTTGATCTGCACAAAAAGATATTTGATTGAGTGCTCAGTGTGATGTTTGGGGCGCAGCCCTTCATCAGACATGATGAATTCCTCTGGAATGTCCCACAGTATGGCATCAAACCATTATGGGTGCTTTTGTTGTTAAGAAATACCTTGCAAAACATAGGTATTTCCTGCTTGTTGCCGTGGAGATCAATTTAATGCCATACTGTGGAACATTCCAGGCAAAGCAGTAGCATCTCCATGGAGACAAGCATGCTCCATCCACCAAAAAAGTTGCATTAAGTTACACAAACATAAAATAAACTGGCAAAAAACAGAACACAAGTCAATGAAACAAGTAAGAAATATAAGAAATAAATATAAGCTAAACTGTTCATTTCACTATTCAGGAACAGCTCATATAAAACTACAATTCAAACACTTTATTTAGTACACATAGCATTTATAAAGTTGTTTTTTTTCCACAATATCTTAGCATCAGTGGCTACAAATGTATTTTCCGTATCCAAAAGAATCCACTTGATTTACACCCGTCTGGAGGTATTTTCCACACAAGGACATCGGAGCTCTTGTGCTTGCTGTCTGCTTTCTTGCACTGGCTTCACTTGCATCCTGTCGGCAGCCGGTGTCGTCCTGAAATAGCCGTGCGGTGTGGGCCAAGTCGAGGCAGAGAGTTGTGCTGGAGTCTGAGTGTGACTTCCTCGGTTGGTGCTAATCACAGACAGTGAGGGATCAGGAGGGGCTCACAGGCGCTGAACAGGCTGCCGTGGGTCGGGAGCGGGAGGCAGTGGGTGGGTGCGGCTGCCTGGGTGTGCACATGCCGCCCAAATGACACAGAAGGAGTGGCACGTTCTAATTTGATTTTGTCAATACTCACAGCAAAAACATGGGCATCCCGTGTTGAGTCATTCAAATGATTCAGTCGTCATCAAAAACCATTGGATGATTTAATTCTATCAATTAAGTGTGTCACAGAAAGTCATTTCTCAACTGTCTTTATCATGACAATAATAATTAACTATGCATCTAAAGTACCAATGTGATCAAGCAATTAACCCTAATGACGAAGTGTCCACCCAATGTAAGTGTTCAACTGACGCATAACATTGTGGAAATGGGATGTTTAAATGTTCTTATGTTGTGGCTCAGTCATCAGTGAAGAAGAAGAACTGCTATAGCAAAATGTATTTTGTAAATTCACTCAAGTTTTTCAAACAGCAACAAATAATAATTATCCATGTGCAGAAGAAAAAAATGCATCTTGGGGAGTATTAGTTTGAAACAGCAGTTTTATTTTTTGTACATGAAATAGAACTTGGTGTTTTTGTTTCCCTTTGGCATTAATTAGATTTTTATTGATTGAGTATTACTGCATTGTTCTGCCTTTGAGGCTTGTTTGTTCACACTGGGGGTTTGGATTATAAAACAGATACTTTGTAAGTTAAGTTAAAATGTAAATTGTCTTAAAGGTGAGACACTGCAGGTGAATAGGAAAAAATCTTAAATTTAAACTTCCCCTGAAGTTTACTCGTATAAATGTGAGAAAAAAGTTTTTCATCATGTCATGTTTTCATGTAGAAACAGCTAAAAACACTCATATTTGGGACAGTTAAATCTGAAAAATGGACAGAACCAGGTTTACATTTCTTGGTTTATTTTGTACTTATATTAGTTCCAAAAAAAAATTTTTTAAGGGGGAATTTCTTATTTCGTTTTTGAATAAACTAGATGGGACCGAAAATTATCCTAAATTCAAGTTTCACCTCATTTTTTTAACTTAAAACTTCAAGAAATCAGTTTTAGAATTAGATATCAAAAAATCCTTCTGTATGTCCCAGAGAATTCTATGGATGAAGTGGATTAAATCAAATAATAAAAATCTTAAAGAGCAGATTGGATTGTTTCTATATGAAAGCCGATATGTTGAGAGAGTAACCTGACGAAAAGAAACACAAAATTGAAAAAAACAAGATTTACCTGTAGTGTCTCGCCTTAATATCGGAGGATTAGTTGTTAAAACAGATTTGTTTTATGTTACCGTTTATTATATTGAGATACTGATTGGACAAATGAAAATAATTCTGATTTTGATGCTGTTTGATGTCTGGTTTCCCCTACCCCTTATCCCCGCCCACAGCTCTGTACTTAGTTGTGACTAACAAACCATGCTCAAAAATGTTGTAGAGCCATTTTTCCAACAACAACAAAAAACACTGCTGGTGATGCTGAAACTTGTGCCTCTCATATTTTGCTCATTATTTATTAAACCAAAAATATGTTTTGTCCGAACAGTGTGAAAACTATACAGACTTGAACAGATTGTGCTAATGATGCCTGACTTCCAGCTCAGAACATCGTCTGCTCGTCTTTGTGTGTAAAGAGAACAGCACTCTTTCTTGGATCGCTGTCAGTGATTGAAAGTAAACACAGGACTGCACTTCCCCTGCTGGCTCTTCTCCATCATCTCCTCTCGCTTCTCCAGTTTGTGCAAATATTATCAAAGGTGTTCCTAGAATTAATCCTGACCCATCAGTCAATTATATTCAGAAGGTATTGTTTAACTTGCAAGTGGACTTTTTGGAAAGTTTGAGAGAGAGCGGCGCCGTAGAAGACTGCACCATGTCTGGGTCAGCTGATCTGGACAGTATTATGCACTGGGTCCGAAACAGTTAGTCAGTCATGAATAATTATCAATGAGACGTGTGGAGATAAGAAACAAATGGAGGGTCAGATGGAGTCATAGAAACAGGGCACTGGCCCAGAGCAGACCTCTGTGTTGGACTTCCTGTTTACAGCCCTGGAGAAGCTATTTTTGTCCCAGATGTTTGAAGCAGACCTTCAGTTGAACAATAGGACAAAGCAAAAAGAGCGGGACTCTGAGGGATTGATGCACCAATTGTTGAGACGTTGTGTTAAAGAAGACATATTATGCTTTTGTCTTCTATACAGTTACAATGGATCATAATTGTATGCTTTTTTTACATTTAAAGTCACAATGATCTAAAACAACTTAATAAAAGAGACATGTTTGCTGAATTCTGAACAATGAAGTCACATGAATCACTCTAAATACACCTTCCAGTGGATACATGAGGAAAAACAATTATAATATGGCCAAAAGCTCTGAAAAGTCAAAAGGTGTCCCCTTTTAATAAAATTGTGAGGGGTTATACCTTTCACAATGTAGACATAATCAGGTGTATTTTTCATTTTTTTTGTCATTTTAGTCAAATGTCAGACAATTTATATAATGCCTGTGTACAATGTTCTTTGTTTTACGCTGTTCTTTATTTTTTCTTCGCCAAATCATATTACAGTCATATAATTATATTAATTTAGACATTGATTATGTGGCTATTAGAATTGATGATTATTTATTGTTATTATTTATTGTTATATAATGTTTGGTTAAATAATGCTGCATTTTTTTTAAACGAGGCAGTAATGATGGCACCCTTGTGTGATCGTCTTCCTCACACATTGTCTGAGAGTTCATCCTGTCCATTATGTTGAAGAACAGGAACTTGTTAAATAATAGAACCTGCCTCTATGACTGCGGGAGCTGGGTCTTTGTTTAGTCAGATGCTATAAAAATGCCCTTATTCTAAATTTGGTGGTGGGTCATGAGCCTCATAAAGACACTTTTGTATAAAATACAAAGTCTGGTCCTGGTCCTACCTCACAGAGTTCAGATGGGTGACGAATTAGCCAATTAGAGAAATGCATGGAGAAAAGCAAATATTGTGCCACGGAATGTACCTAATGTTTTGGTGAATTAACATAAGAGAATACTATACATTAAGTGATACCACTAATGAAAAAGAAAATTTAATTCTGCTAACTAGATCTGAAAATACGTCCCAGATCAAGAATTCAGCAGGAAGTGTGTTTGACGCTCGGAGGGGGAAGGATTTAAACATTCCTCAAAACAGCATCAATGCAACTGAATGAAACTTCAGGTGTGTTTTTGATGACGGAACATTGTTAGAACATGGTTAACAGTTCAAAAAACCCTCAAATCATTATGTTATATTTTGGACATTTCAAATCGTAATGTTGATCTAAAATAAATTTTAAAAAACAACACAAAAAAAACAACAAAGTCAGTTAATTTCCTTTATGGTAAACATGCAGTCAGTCCAACTTTGGAGTGCTGCAGTTCACGACAGCAAGCAGCAGATTTTTTTGCATTTGTGCCAAAATGTATAAATGATCATACCAAATCCATACCTATGTTATCGTTTAAGAAAATAAAATTGCCGAATTAAGTAAGTAAAGAGCAGTGAACGTGGAGCGGAGTTGAATCTGAGAGCTGAAACCTGGACTGTCAGAGCCTGGTGTCTTGTCCTCAGGAGAATAAAGATTACCCAAACGTGCATGAATCACTCTCAATACAACTTCAGTGGTTTAATAAGAAGGCAAATCAATTAGTATAACATGGTTAAAAGCTCCTACAAGTCGGTTTTACGTAATAGGTCTTTAAGAGAGAGAATGTTTCGTCACGCTTCCAAGTAACTTTTCATTTCTTACTTCTAAATCTTTTACAAAATCTTTTAGCTTCTAATGCAGAAGTTTATACAGCCACAGTTTTGTACAGTGCATAAATGCTCGGGAATGAAAATTATTTTTGTTGGAACCTACATGTAAAACTATGAAGTCAAACTAAATGAATTATTCTGTCAGACAAATTGCAGCAGAGAATCCCCAAAACAGGGAGCAGAGCACTGAACCCCGATGACCACAAAGCCACATTCCCACAGCACACACAGCTCAGGATTCTGCCTGCTGTATTTTTAACCAGCGTTTTGTGATTTGTGTTTTTAAAGCAGAGTACTGGCTTCTCCAACACAAATGCAGCAAAAGCCTGTTTCTGTTTCCAGCCGCTCAGATAAGGCAGCAGTTGGAGCTGTTTGGGCAGGAGGCGACAGCAATGAGGCCCAGGCAGCTCGAGACAAGACAACATTCTCACTGCTCTTTTATGATGTAGGTTTTAACAAGAATATCAATGTAGAAACAACAGTTATTGTTTTACATACACTGAACAAAAATGTAAACACAAACACTTTTGATTTTGCTCCCATTTTTTATGAGCTGAACTGATCAATATAAAACATTTTCCATAAAAGGCCCCTTTCTCCCCAATATTATTCACAAATTCTGTCTAAAATTGTTTTAGTGAGTACTTCTCCTTTGTCGAGATATTCCATGCACCTCACAGGGCTGGCATATCAAGATACTGTTTAGAGATGTGTCTGAGGCTGGCCACAATAAAAGACACCCTGAAAAGTTCAGTTTTATCACACAGCACAATGTCACAGAGTCCCAAGTTTTGAATGAACGTGAATGCCGACTGCTGCAATGTCCACCAGAGCTGTTGCCCGTGCATTGAATGTTAATTTCTCTGTCCGAAATCCGTCTCCAGTTTGCATAACAAAAGAATTTCTGCACAAACTTTCAGGAATCGTCTCTGGGAAGCTCATCTGCATTTATTATCGTCTTCATCAGGGTCCCAACCTGACTGCAGTTCACAGTCGTAACCGACTTGAGCAGACCAATGCTCACATTCAATGGCGTCTGGGAACATTGGAGAGGTTTTCGGTTGTCTCTGTTCAGAGCAGATGAGGGAAAAATGGAAGAAAAACAAGTGTTTTGTCCATTATTGTTTTTGCACTTTTATTGATATTCTAGCCATTTTGTCATAATAATAATGTTAACTATAATAAAATTATTATTAATACATTATACTGTATGCTGCTTTTCTGGACATTTAGAAACGCTTCACGTTGCACTATTCATTCACTTAACAGGAGTGAACACAGCAGCACAGCACACAGCAACATTTCCTCCAGCCGTCCCACTGTGGCTCCTGGTGTTCCAGCAGTGTCCCATCCAAGTGCTGACCAGGCCCGACCTGCTGAGCTTCCAGGATCTGAAGAGATTGGGCATTGACAAGGTATGGCCACTCAAATGCATGATACATTTCTAAGTGACCTGTTTCAAAATATTTGCAAAAAAGTAAATTGTATAGTCATCTAATATAACCTTATCGCCTGGATCTGAATCTTGATTGACGTCATAGACGTACTTCCGCACACACTCGAGGGCAAAAGTAATTATGATACTGAACATCACATACCTGATTATGCACCAACATAAACACAATAACTATATGCAAATAAGTAGTTGCACAAGAAAACCCCAGAGGGTATTGCGCTCTAATATATAGTTTTCCCACATCTCACACAAGTGTGCCCAAGAGTTTGTTCTCAAGGGCTAGGGCTCCTTTCATTGTGTGTTAACCGTCTGCACAGCTCCCTCATGCTAATTCTCGTCAGCAGCTCTCAACGCACATAAACGCTCCTGACCTACTTTTGTCGTCTATATTTTCCTGCTTTCATTCATCAGTTCTCACTCAAAGCATCTGCAGGTTTAAGTGGAGTTGTACTTTATTATGCATTTTGTTTTGGAATATGCAGCCAAGCTGGGCTTATTAAAGGGGAAATAGGTATCTTTTTAGGTGGAGAGTGTGAAACTATCTGGTCTGTGAAGTTGTCATTGTTTTACCTGAAATGTTTGCACAGAATGTCATAAAACCTGGCAATCAAAACAAGCAGGTGACCAGGTATTTTTTTGGGGTAATAAAAACCCTGTAAAACCCTGTAAACCTGTAACTGAATAAATGAATAATATGTTTAGAGTTTGCTATGGAACATTTTAGACAAAACATTGAGACAAGTAAAGGTGCTGTGCTGCATTTTTACTGTTTTGAAATGTGAAAAACAAAGCTAGTTCATGTAAAAGTCTTTACCGCAATCATAAAAAATCAGGTACATGAAATAGCTCTGTTTTTTGTGTTTCAAAACAGTAAAAATCAGGTACAGCACTTTAAGCAGATGACTGACCATCCACCAGAAAACTTACATAGTGCACCTTTAAGCAGGCTATATTTTCTTTGTCAATTTTTTATAATTGATAGGAGGTGAAATAGCATTAAAGAGGATGGCGTATACTTTAGCACCCATCTATGCAATTCTTCTCACTCTCGAAGATGATAAAGCAAAAAAAGAAAGTACAAATCTCGTCACCATGCGACCTATATCCAGTTTTTCTCCCACAAAATGTTATGTGCATATGTGTTCCCCTTTGCATCAAAGTGTTCCTTGCACGTATAGATACTATCTGAGAAAAACTGGCCTCTCTTGTATCAATGCCCTTTCCACAGAAATGCCATCGTTGTCAGTCTCATTTGTCATGCAAAATACTTACTTGCTTCTTCAAATGTCACTTGGGAACTATGCTGTTGTGTATATTCTCATTCTTTTCTTGACTTAAATATCAGCCACATCACAGTTAACATGCAGGCACTGTAATGACTTCCATTGAAAACCGTAAGGCATAAAATCCTCTTAGGCTCAGATTATAGGAGGAGGATGACCATTTCATTGATTCATGTAAATTTGATCCAAAGCTTACTGTAACTTTAATCAACCCGGAGAGACCGGAAGGAAGACAATATGCGTTAGAGGATAATTAAAGATAAACGACTGAATACTGATATGTAATAGGTTTGGTGCTTAGACCCGGGGAATGATGAGCGACGTACATCAGGATATGAGGTATAGGACTCTTCCCCTGACAAAAATCAAAGAAAATAAGACCAAACTTCTGCAAAGGTGGTGCTGTGGTGGAGGAGGGCTTCGTCAGATGAGTTCAAAACAAGTTAGTCCGTGGTGTGAATTAATAAAGTACAAAAGTTAAAGTACTGTCAGTAAATTTTTATGTATATGTACTTCACTGTGATTTTTACAGTGTATATCTTTTACTTCATTGCATTCGAGTGATGTTTGTATCTGTACTTTAACCTCAACATTTTGGACTGAAATGTAGAAAGGACTTTTCAAATGGTTTGGAGTTTTTTTAGCATGTTAATGGCTACATTGCACATGGAGGTTATGAGTTCAAGAGCTAGCTATAGCAAACAAAAAATAAATAATTTACGAGAAAAATTAGTAAATCAATTTCAGTTGCTTGTTGACCACTTCACCTCTGCACAATTCTTACCCACATTTAATGCTTCACCCTCAAAATATGTGTGAAATACTTTTACTTTTTAAACTGGAACTTCAAAACTTTTGCTTAAGTAGATTGTATGTGCTTCTTTTGCTCCTGTCTCTGTACCTTTACTGAGTACGTCTTCCTTCACTGCTGAGGGATGACTGGCCGAGCTGAGAGAGGCTGAGCCATTGCTTCATATTGCTTCATATGAACAAAAAAAAACATAAAAATTATTTATTCATCGAAAATATGTCATGCCAGGATACCTATACAGTTTCTATTGATCAAGATGTATGAGAATAAAGAACGCAGCGAACAAAGAACTCGTGGGGACTATAGCCAGCATAACATCCTTTCAGAGCTGTAGCATCACAAGACCCTGGTGTTATAATGGAAATGTGTGATGTTCTGCCAGATGTGGAGAGGCCGACCTTAGACATGGTCCAAAAATCTAAACAGGAGGCTTCAACACGACCCTGTTTGAACACAACGATGCTCACTTCCTTATTCACTTTCAACACAATAAACAGCTTGACCGATTATTTAGACCTGCAGTGGCCAGGAAAAACAGTTTAATTACCTGTGTCAGATTACAAATGTGAATTCACAAGATCAAATGCATCTGACATCTCCATCAAAATGTACAGTTTAGCTTGAAAAGGGCTGACTCTAAATCTCCTTCTTCTGTCCAGGCCTAAAGCGCCCGACCCCTGTGACACGTGAGGGGATGGATAAAGATTATGAATTGAGTTGCTGGAATGGCTTTTCATCTGACTACCTTTCTCTGCGCTGCTCACTCTTGTCTTTGAAGTGCCTTCATATTTCTCCTCTTTTGTCTCGTTCCTCTCAGCCAAAATTGGAGACGTGCCAGCTAAGAGAGTTAGAGCATTCCAGTCAATTTCTCTGGGTTGAGGTGGTTGGGTAGAAAAGCTGGAGGTGGTTGCATGTGAATACTTCAAGAGGGTTTGGTTTTGCCAGGCCAACAAATTACACACATGCTTCTGCGCAACTTTATAAAGACGTTGGGGTCTGGAGCTGTAATGTCCCCTACAAATGGATAATAAAGATGACAGAGAAACTATGATTTCTGCTTAATCGACGAACGAAGCACTGAACTCTTGTATCTGAACTAGATTTTATACAGGATTTTTTGTTGTCAATGATACAAGAATATTCAGAGGAGATTTACTCGACATTTGAGAGACAAATTAGCAGCTGTGATCAAATAATGACGAGTATCTGACACACCGTTTCCAGACTCTTCTGCTTTCAAACAGAAAGTACAAGGTTTGGCAGCAGACACCTTTGCTGCAGGCTCCACAAGCAACAAGCCCCTGACTTATATTAAAATACACTTTCCATCAGTTGTTGCCTTGGTTCACTGTCCATTCGCATGTTTTAAAAGCTTCTGCAAGTAAGTACATCTCGTTTTCATGACAGTAAATGCTGCTGTTTGTTTATTATAGAGATCTGCAGGTGGAAGACGAGGGGACTCCTGGTGAACTCTGAGGTGAAGGTGAAGGTCTGCAGTTAGATACATCTTGATTATTTGAGTCAACGACGACAACAAGATCTGAAGAAGTCCACCTTTTAACCCTGACTCCTCCTTGGCATCCAGACAATCACCATTCTGAACATTGAGTTTCTCCAACAAAGTTACATGGGTGAAGCATAATTACCTTTGTACTTTGCCAGATGAGTCAAAAACAAGACGTGAAGTCAAAAGAAGATTGACAGGTTGCATTCCTGAGCATTAATTTGCGAACTACAATCTGTCAATGATAATTTTCACACATATTATGGCATAGTGCACTCCCATAAGCCGTCAGAGTTTATTCTAGCAGACAAATAAAGTTTATGTGAAAGAATTAAATAGAGACTGCAAAACTTACTACAGTTCTGCTTTTCTGGGGCAATGCTATTAACTGTGAAACATCCCTGAAAACTCATTATGTTGTAATCTTTATTTATCAGCCAAGAGCTATTTTTACCAAGTGAGCATTCAGGTATCGTGTAAACAAAGAGTTCAAATGACTTACTGCAAAATGCGCTGTTGCATTAACAATCGCTCTTTTCCAAAGTAATATATATGCATAAAAAACACATTCTGTTTACTATGACTCAAGGCCCTGTCACAAAACATGCATCTTAATGACTGAAGCTAAACAGGAATAGAAAAACCTCGAAAGCAGATGACACCAGCATTGTCCGTGTCTGTTGAATGTAAACATAATGGTCAGTGGCGTCTTTGGTGGAGCACAAACACCCGCTCCATTCGTCAGTATCAGATACAGGAGGTGTCAGAGGAACTCAGGGCAAGAGTGCACCGGCTGAATCCAGTCTCTCCAACCTGCTGCACTTGCCCAACTGCATTTCTCTGTGTGAACTGTACATGCTGAGTCAACCACTGTCTTGATGACTGCAGAGCTCTGCCATTGTAAAGATGCATGAATGATTTATGTTTGTAATAAAAGATACAACCGCCTTACACTCAAAACAAAAGAAACAACGTTTGTCATGAATTAAGCATATGTCAAACTGAAGTTAAACAAAGGCTAGTTACTGTAGGTTGACTTTAGACATGACTGGGATTGATTTCTATTTCTACTTTGTTTTCTTCTGTTGTTTCACTTTCTTACACATTTTATAGACAGGAGCTTGTTGTTTCCAGTGTGAAATGTGCACAAAGCGACAAAAATAAATAACTCAGTGTACCTGCTGCCTCTCTGAAGAACTGTGGCTCATTTGTTTGTCGATGCACCTGTTTTAATTTGTTTTTCTGTGTTTTCAGGTGCGGAAAACAGCACAGGAGACTGGGAACACAGGAGAGGAAACAGGAAGGAAATGACGGTGGTTTCCCTGAACTGCTAAACTCTGACTCTCTCTCCTCTGTGTCCTGTGTGGAAAAGGACACACACACACACACACACACACGCACACCCACACACACAGACACACACACACAGGATTGTTGTGGCTGAAAAACAGGATTGGAGACACAGGAAGCACACTCTCAATACAGCTGGACTACTGGAAAAAATAGGAAGCAAGTCCTTGGTTGGAGAGACAGTGTGTTACAAATGCTGATTAAAAATTAAGAACTTAAATCAACAAAATGTTCATACAATACAGTACATGATGATTTATCTTTTGTAATAATGTGTAAACTCAACTCCTCAGTGTGAAGCTTGTGAAAAAAATGAGCTTTTTGTTGCATGTTAATAATAACTGCTTGACTAATATGTCATGCACGTACAAAATATTGATTGCTGATATTTATTTTATTTAATTGTTCAACTTTTTATTATTCCTAACTGTTAAATGTATTTTGATTATATAGTTATCTGTAGTTAGATTCCATATTTCTTGTCATTGTCAGAGAAATCGTCGATGTAAACCCTCATTCGTCCAGGTGTGGTCCATCGTAGAAAGGGGTTCAGAGGTTGTCATCCGGACGCCGTTTAAAGATCGAGACGTTTCGACTTTTATCCAAAAGTCATTGTCAATCAGACCTCATTGACAATGACTTTTGGATAAAAGTCGAAACGTCTCGATCTTTAAACGGCGTCCGGATGACAACCTCTGAACCCCTTTCTACATTGTCAGAGAAAACAACAAAATTGCAAAGTGCAATAAAAGCTGCATGACTAATAAATATTAAACCTCCATAAATAATCAGCTGTTATGGCTGGTTATGCTGTGATTTCAGCTAAAGTTAAGGTTAAAGTGCATGTGACAGTTTCTCATCTTTATATATATATATATATATAGTTGAAGTTGAAGATTACAGGAAGTGCTGAGTTTTAAAACCGAATCCCTCTGTGATGTCATTAATAAATGAAATTCCATCGAAAATGTAGCAACAATTCACATGCATCTGATAAAAATAAAGCTGTTATTTGTCAAATCATAATTATCGTCATTTATATGGATTTTGGCCTTTGTTTGTATGGTTGCTTGGTAACAGTGGTGGAATTACTTCTCTGTTTGTCACATCTGCTGCTCATGTCCAACCAGGAACTAACATTATTTAAAAATAAAAATAGGCAAAAGCTTAACTAATTATATACATTTTAGTGAAGTGTGTACTTTAAGGTACATTTTATTGCCTCAGTGGGGAAATGTGTGCTCTGCATTTGTCTAACTTCAAAGTTTAGAAGTAAGAATCAAAGTATTTACAATATGAAAAGCATATGACAGGTAGCCGCACTTATTTTGCATTAGAAATGAATCAACGGCTCTTCATTTTCAGTCAATACCAATCATTTTGTTCCTATCGGTAACCACTCCTCCCAAAACTGCAGAATCAGAGCATTTTAACAAGTGAACAAGAGGAGAGTGCAATATGTGGAGCAGGAGGAAGTCAGTCCTTCCACACTGATAACCCACAGGGCAGCGAGCTGGAGAGTGGCGACACAAACACCGCCGCTGCCGCCAAAACATGACGTGGTTCACACATACAAACCTCAATCACATTTTCTATTGTTTTCTATACTGCCTCATCAGCTTTTCCAAATCTTTATTATATTTTTATAATTCAGGAGCTGTGGAGCAAACACGATTCAGCGGATGCAAAAACATAGAAGAGGAATGTCACAGGAAGGTCAGAGGTCGGGACAAGAATGTCACTGGCATGTTTGTTATCACATATTTGCAGATCTCCAGAACACGTAAGAATGTGGTTGGCGCTAAAATCTATCCTTTGTAAGAATTTAGGCAATGTATATAATTTTAATTTTATATTTGTAACAGTTTTAAATTATATTCATTGGTGAACACATTTGCATGACATTTAGTGTAAAAATTGTAATTGTCTGGAATTTTTGGAACCGCTCAAGACCTGAATGCCCACAAAAAATGTTTGCAGTTTCATCGCAATTTGTTAAAGATCAGTTGTACAAAATCATATAAAAAGTTCTTGAATGTGATTGCTTTCACTCCAATGTCGTGCGTCGATGTCAGCCCTTGAACATTAGCTGAATTCCTGTCCCCGCTCTATTCACAGCTGTCGTGACGAATAAGGCCTTCAGCCCAAGCAAAATCTAAAAAAAATAAGTCTAAAACTGTTTTGAAATGCATATTGTTATTCAGATATTCATTACTGATGAATGGGCTTACATTGGTACATTTACTGAGCCAGAAAAAATCCAATAAATAGAATAATTAGATAACATGCACAATTAAATCTGATCATCACAAATCTAAAGTGACATGTGTCAGTTAATGGATTTTTGTTGTATTTGGAAGACAAAGTACAATGAATTTTAAAATAACTTGTTCAGTCTTTATCACATCTCTCATTTTCGTTTTTTGTTGCAGTGTTTTGTTTTTTGTTGCAGAATTTACTTTGTAAAACCTGCACAGATGAGAACAATTAGAAAGAAATCAGATTACTGACATCAGACGTAACTGTTTACATGACATTTAAATAATCTTTTAACTCCAGAAATGAAATAATTATCATGTTTTTGGTGTTCCTGTATAAACATAGCTTCTTACCAACATTTTTGAATGGATTTATTTGCCCAGTGCCTTTTTCCGACTGCAAATACATCTATTAGTCCGGGCCTTCTGCTTTTGAGCTGGTGCTATGACTCAACTTTCTACATTTATATCATGCACTTATCCATTTTTAGACACTCTCAAATGTATTCACACATTTCTGTTTCAAAGCTCAAGGTGAGGAGCGATTAGTATGCATTTTCTCATTCACACACAATTATTTTTAACTCGTAATATAGCTCGATGGTACTCTTATATTGTCAGAGCATAATTGCCATACAGTGCAGTGGTCACATCAACACCAAGGGCAGGGTCAACTTCTCAGTCATGGCACAGGATGACACACTAATTCCATGGCGACAGTAAAAAGGGGGCGGAGTCTGGGATTAGCGCGTGGCAGCAGCAGAGGCAGTCGTTGAGGCGGGTTGCTGCTTCGTGCAATGGGTACCCTGTGTCTTAAGAGGCTTTGGACAGGATGAGCCTCCATCTGGTCCATTTCAGAGCAAACAGTGGACATAAGAAATAATGATGTGGTGTGACGCTACAATAAGGAGCTAATGGAGGATCATTGTCTGGTGTCTGGTGAACTCAGCTGGGAGGCAATCGAAAATAACAACAACAACAACATTACAGACTAACCAAACTATGCTGCTGTTTTAATGAGATAATACAAGACAATACAGCTATTTTATCATCACAGAATATGACAGGTTAATCACTTTCTTGAACATATCTGAACATATTACTGTACTATGTAACTTTTCTGGTGAGGCTTTTACATCTTTGGAGAAGTTGTTGCTTTGCCTGGAATGTTAAAGGTTCTTTTTATCTCAGTTTTTTAACATAATATCATTGGATTTATCCATCTAAGAAGTGCAGCTTGTGCAGTTCAAAGGACTGAAGTTAGATTGTGAGAAATGAGCTGTTTGTATTTCTTGTAGCCATGGAGACTGTTCAGAGAGGTAGCTGGACCTTTGAAATGCTACAGCCTTTTTACATCAAATAAAAAATGACCGTCTTATCAGCGAAACACTCTACCTGACGAATCCTCCTGCTGAAGCTGGACTCAGACCTTTGACGGAGACACAAAGGCAACTGAGCAGTGAAAATGTATCTTCATCTGAGTTTGAATTTCCATCAGGATCAATAAATTATCTATCTGTTTATCTAGATATCTATTATTTAATTAATTACTATACTGCCTTTAATGACACATAAAGTGCTTTACAGTAAATTATTCTTTCACATTTCACACCCGATGGTGATAAACCTCTGTTATAGCCACAGCGGTCCTGGGGCAGACTGACAGAAGCAACACTGCCAATCTGCGCCATCAACTTTCATCACTTTCATAATAGGAAATGTGGGTGATGTGTCTTGCCAAAGGATAAAACAACAGGCACCTTGTGTTCCAGCGGTCTCCCATCCAAGGACTAACCAGGCCCCGACCTGCTTAGCTTCTGAGAACTAACAAGATCAGACATCAACATCAACATCAACAAATGACCGTCTGTCTGTCTGTCCGCCCGTCCGTCCGTCCGTCCGTCCATCTGACAGTTCTGTCTGTATATCTGTAGAGAGGCGAGCTCACTTACAGTAAGAAAACATGTTTTCTGGATATTCGTTTGTAAAAGAATCACATGTAATTTAATAAGTCGAATGTATTTATTTAATGATATTCTGTGAATATTCTTAAGCAATAACACTGAAACAAGCAAGTGGTGGAACCTCCACAAGAAACGGTTACATAGGGCACCTTAAACCCAGTCTAAAACTGGTCTGTTACAGGTCTAAACCCGGTCTGTTACAGGTCTAAACCCGGTCTAAACCCGGTCTCTTACAGGTCTAAACCCGGTCTAAACCCGGTCTGTTACAGGTCTAAACCCGGTCTAAACCCGGTCTGTTTTAAATATGAATAAGCCATCACTTGGAATTCTACAGGCTTGATATTCTATGTCAACACAATTCCCACATACTGGACATAGCATTAAGATTCCCACCACACCTTTTCAGAAGAGTAATCCAACCTGTCTTGATCACTCATTGCTTCATCATTGTTTTGAATATGCCAGCTCATACGGAGAGGAAATACCTGCACATGCAGCATTGTGCATTATAACATGCTATAACGTGCTGTCAGTCAGAGCAGACACTTAGTCACAGTCACAGTGTGATAACATACAACTCTCACCCACACACTACGGCAGCAGAAACTATTGCAACATATAAGTTATCTGTGCTTTTGTGATTTGTATTTAGTTTAATTTATCTTTTATTAGCTGTGCATATGATGAGTGTGTGTTTGATAGTGTGAGTATGTGCTCATTTACATTTACTTACATTTGTTGTCAATACTTTTACTTCTACTTGAGGAATTTTTCAGTGTTACTTTTAATTGGGTAAAGGTTTTGGTTCCCACTGTGAGTGGTGTAAGTGTATGAATGACAAAAGCTTTCTGTTTTATGAATAAACGTTGATTGACTGATTATGTTGACGTGCTTGACAATATGAGATCATTTTAACATTTGTGTTCCTTGCCCCACACCTTCAGAATTTTTTTTTTTAACTTTGAGCTTTTATGAACTTTGAATATATTTTTGCTCATCATTTAATGTTTTGTCTTTGTCATTTTGATTTATAAAACATAATCATTGCATCCCAACCCAAAGAGTGGCTTCTTTCTTACTTGAGTACTATTTTTGGCTAATCTACCCATCACTCACAATCAGAACCAATTTCAGTTGATGGTAGTGCAACCTATTCAGGGACTATGGGAATTTTACTAAAACCTGATCTGTGGCAAATGCGTTTTTAATGTTTGTGTGCATTGTCCCTGATCAAATAAATAAAAATCAAATAATGAATTCTCCTGAGAATCAAATACAAGTACTGTATTATTTACATCAGCAGCAGCAAAAGCTAGTGTAAAACAGCCTTTGTAAAAATGTAAATCACGAGGTGTCTCAGGGTGAAGAGCTGACATCAGAGGAGTCACAAACACCTCCAGGCAGTTTTACAGTTCTCTGGTTCCAAATTTGGTTGGTTCACACTTCGATAAAATTAAACACGTTTTGCTTGTGGGACATCAGTTTATTAAGACTTTAAATCATTGCACTTTCCTTACCGATCCACAACCGTTTCAGGCAATGTAATGCAATCATTTTTGTAATATTTAATCTGAATTTGTAGAAGGATTGGCGCTTGAATAAGAAGATAACACAATTTAAGACATTTCAAAGGCTAAATACTATTCATTGACTCCTAATAGTGGCTTCACAGTGTTGTAACTTCATACATCTCTGTGGGCGATTCTTTGTTTTTGAATCAGTCACTGCTTTCAACTGTCAACAATGTTACCTGTGAGTTTGAATTATGCCTCTGTTTTTTTAACAATAGTGTAAAACATAGTTCACCGTACTCTTTGGACAGAGAAGACTTTGAATTTTCATTTCAGTTTTTGTTTCATGTGATTATGCCCCATAATTACAGAGATATTAACCATAAACCAGGTCAAAACATTGACATTTTTACAGTCAAAAGGCATGTATTACCATAGAATTATGACGTGTCGATCTCCTCAGTTTTAAAATAGTTTAAATGTTGTGTTGACATGCGAGTGTAACCTATTCACGTTTGTCCACATCCACAGTGACATCATTCATTGAAGTGTTTCATCAGGAGTGACTTGACCTTGGCTTCATATCAGCTGTCAAAGCAGAGTATTGATCTGATATTCATGAGAGTCACAGACCTGATCTCTTCTCTCTGTACCGGTCGATAGGGCAGTGCCAGGCCTGGACACAATACACTGCAACACATTGATTTGAATAGAGCTTGGACATTGTGTTGGCAGCAACAAGTTCAGGTTTAAATAGGGCAACTACCAATGGAAAATGTCTCTGTGTTTAAATATGCACGACATTTAGTTTTGTGAGGTAATTAATGAGCTGTGCCTTGTGGATGCAAAGTGCAGAATGAAAAGCCTCTCTGTAGCAATAGAAGTAATGTTTTCATGAGATGAGCCCGACTTAGGGATTTACAGCTGCTGACAATGACTTTAAAAGCAATAAATCTGTAAGCCACTACAATATTTCTGTTATAACACTCAAATTCAACAGGTTACGTTAGCCTTATTCAGGCTTTTTGTCTGGTTTGGGCTCAGAAATGTCTTTGAACTTTCACAATTTGAGCATAGGGACCACTGTGTGACTGAAAAATACACAGCGGTTACACCAATTCAAACTAGGCTTGGTCAATATTGTTTGTATTATCCACACAATATTCAAACAGTATTTTGCCAGTTCATCAGAAATGTGCTAAAATGTGCCTGTGAATGTCTATACCGTTATTTGGAAGATTAGATTGTAAGGTTTTCAATAACACTTTATAATAAATACATTTATTCCTGCCTTAATAATGAACAATGATCTAGACTTAGTAACTACTTAACTAATACTCTAACCCTAATTCCCAACCCTAGCCCTAATCCTGACCTTGATTAAGTAGTTACTAAGCCTGAATCATTCTTGATAAACTGTATGTTCATTATGACTTAAGTTTTTATTCAGGCTTTATTCAGGCAAATTAAGGTGTAATTAATATAGTTATTTTAATGAGCTTGCACTTTTTATGCTTGACATTTGAATGTATGCTTTGCTGTTCTCTAAAGCATTGTGTAATATTTTGTGTATGAATTGTTCCCAAAAGATACTTCACCGATATGAAAAACTGGAATAGCTTGAGTATTGACGTTAAACTAAGTCAAGACATAAGACATTATATGTATAAATTATTTGCAAGATACTTGGAACCAGGTGAAAATATTACACTGTTGGCAAATGCAAAAATTCAGTTGTTGGGTGAATTCAGTACTGTAAATTTTGAATATGAATTGTACTGAAAATTATTGTTTTATACGCATGCTGTTAACATTGGTAATTATTTTCTAAAGACACCATAGACCTTTCAAAAGGGGAAGGATACAATAAGTTTTAAAACATCTTCCTACTTTTTAGCAATAGTGTTAATAAATAAAACTACGTGGCTGTGTGATCATTTGTTTGTTTACAGAGTTTGTGGACTTCAGTACTCATCTCCACCAAAATGTGACTCAGGAAGAGTAAATGAAACTCAATTATCTTACCTTAAATGACCTTAGGAAATACAACCAAAACCCTGTCCCACTTGCACATTCAGTCCAGGCAGCCACTGTGTTCACTGTATTCTCCTTCCCTCCCGTTATTATTACATTTCCTCCCCTTGAACGGAAAGACTGAAATAACCCTGGTGAAGTCTATGGCTCTCCGGGGGCAGGGCTTTTGTGTCAGTGCAAGTGCAAAACAAGAGCGGCGCTGGTTCTGAATGGGGCCTCGGTCACAGCTCCAATTTCCCGGCCTCACGGTCTGCAGACACACAGCTCATTACACGGGACAGAGTGTGGAGGCGCTGGAGACAGAGAACAAGAGACTGGACTCCTGTCTCCTGCCTGTGAGTGATGAGGACACTGATGAAATATCCGGCAACTTCACCTGAGAGAGAGAAAGACTTGCTGTGATACATCAATTTATGAGGCTGTAAAGTGCACTATTTTCACCCACTTGTTTCCATGAAGATGCTATTTCTTAGTCGGTGTGATCCGCCATTCATCCTGGAGTTTACATTTCACCAGTGGTGGAAAGTAACAAAGTACAAAAGTAAAAGTACTGTATTTAAGTAAACTTTTTACTTCTTATCTGTACTTTACTTAAGTCATTTTTACTGTAGATACTTTTTTATTTTCACTTCACTACATTTGAGACCAAGTACCTGTACTTTTTACTCCACTACATTTTTAACTTGACTGAAAAGTAGAAAGTATTTTTCATTTTGTTTGAGGGTTATTTTTAGCTCGTTGATGGTGACATTCTGCCGGAAGGTTTTGAGTTCCACCTCGACAACAAGCAAACAAAAATATACACATCAAATTCTCTAGAAAAAAATTACTTCAACTAGACTTTTGTTGAATTAGGAAAAATTCTGTACCAAAATTACGACATGTAATGCTTAAAACTGGGCTCGTAATCTGCATGAAATACTTTTACTTATTACTCTTGAAGTGCATTTTCAAACAGGTACTTCCAACACATTTACTTAAGTAGATTTTTTAATATGATACTTTTACTTGAGTAATTTTTTGCTTATGTATCTGTGCTTTTACTTGAGTAACAAAATGTTGTACTTCTTCCACCACTGCATTTCACAGTAAGGAATTAAACGTTTCTGTTTCCATATGTACGAGTGAGTGACATAATTTGGCCAAGCTGAAGGTCATATCTATGAGGAGGTTAACCTGCTCACTAAAGCGAGGATAGCAGACTTTATTTAGTAAAAGAGTCAATTTTGTGCTCCCTCAAAGAGTATATTGTAAAAGCAACTCTGCAACTCTGATAAAATGAGACAGGTGCGCACTTTTTGCATCTAATAAATAATAAGTATTTTATGTCTCGTCAACCCAAAAATAACAGATTGGCTGTGCTTGGGTGGTCCATTCCAGTTTCACTTCGACGAATGAAAAAGCAGAAATATTGTGAAGCACTTTGGGACTTCCTTGTCTATGAAAGGTGCTATATAAATAAACTTTGCTTGCCTGCTTGCAGAATTAGAGCCTGAAAATGAATGTTTGTGAATATTAATGATGTACCAAAAGGTTTAGTGAGCTAGGGATGAATAACACAGTTTTAAAAACCCACTTCTGAAAATATCCTTTAAATCAGCTTTAAGATTGCAGGTTTCTTTTAGCAGAATTGAATTAGTGTTCAGTTAAATGCAAATATTCCACGCAAAACTACAACATATCCATATAGTACACCCTTAAATCCAGTCACAAAGAGTTTTGAATGTTTTTGAATGATTTTCTGACAGATTAAACAATCATTTAACAAATTATGTGTTATCAGGTTTTATTATTTGTCAATTCATAACTTGTGTATATTATATGGGTTCTGGTCCTTATTTACAATATGGTCGCATCTGCTGCTCATGTCCAACCAGGAAATACAATTTTAACCTTCAACAATATTGTCAAAGAAAGGAAGAAAGTAAATCACATTGTGATTTTTGATTGAGAACAAGGTCTAAAACACTTTTATTTACTTCTACGACATGAAGAGTCCTTGAGAATATAAGCTCTAAATACTGGCTAATGTGCAAAGCTGTATACATTTTTTCTTTATTTTTTCAGTCCTATATATAAGCTGTCATCTTTAGCCATCCAGACACTTGACTTTGTTTTATTTTAACCTTTTTCCGATGAGCTGCAACTTCCTTCCTTCTATATTCTGAATAATAACAGTTTATAAACTTGCTACCTTGTATTTTTTTATGATTGAAGACTTCCATAATAACACACCTGTATGTTATAATGTTGTGTTTCTCTTCCACCTGCCTAAGCACAGTCTCCAGTGATCCCAGGGCCTGTAACTGCACGTCGACGCTATTTCTAGAGTCACTTGTGTCACTGTGTTTCAAGGGAAAGACGCCACACACTCTGATTTAGCATATCCTGCAGCGGTGTGTAATCAGATCCAAGCCTATAGTGCACTTGTCTGGTGTTCCCTCATGCATTATGGACAAAGAGATTTAGTAGCACGGTAAAAAGTGAAGCTGTGCGGACCTGGCTGCAATGATGCTGTTCAGAAAGTGCCAACAGAAGGATCATTGGGAAACTGTTGTCTATAAACACAGACGAGAGAGCCAGGTTTACAATAGACTTGTTTTGAAACTACGTGACATCCAGAGATGCTATTAGTTCAGTCGACTTCAATGAATAAACTTTTATTTTCCAACAAATACTGCAGTGCCTTATGTTTTTAATGATTCTCATCCAGTGATCAAAGAAATAGCTGTAGATAAGAAATAAAAGCACGCAGTCCATCAACTTTTTAAATGTTTTGCTCATTTTCAGTGTGACTCATTCCTCGTCGGACACAGGGTCAGGCAGACGTCTCACCCTTTTACAGCAGGGGGAGAAGAGCGCTGAATTTTAACAAGCCTGCTTATTATGATAACTCTTCCAAAAGCATTTAAAACATGTTCAGACACAATCAAAGCACTTCATTGTGTGAGAGTCTAGAGCTGGCAGGAATATAGTTAACAGAGACATTATTACCACAAATGGAGCTGAATTGAAATCTAGGTCAGGGGGAGAGCTCTGCAGCAATGCGTTGACCATAATGAGTTAGTCTGTTGCATATAGCTTTGGCTGACCACTAATCACATGCTTATGATGTCAAGTCATTATACAAGGGCAGGGCATATTGAGCAATGAGGCTACATGGTCTGCTCTTGCTATTTTGTATTCCAAACTGAACTTATATGCATTAATATTTAGTGGGTGCTTTTTATAGGGCCATAGCCGTGGGTTGAAACACTTAAACCTCTTGAATACATGCATCCGTGCAGGGATGGGCTATTTTTACCTCAAAGCATTAGTCTGAGCTGCTGAAATGTATTCTAACCATATACCCTCCCTTCTCTGGTTGCTGTTGCCTCCCCGTGCTCATGTCTTATTCAGACGTGCAGTGTGCAATGTGCAGGGAAATGCTCTTGCTGAAGTGGAGGGGTTGACTGGCAGAAACAAACTATATTGTGCTATAAATCAGCACCAAGAAGCACTTATTGTTGTTAAAGTCTAAGCAGCATTCTTCAGAAAGTTATGCTGGTTTTACTGAACAAAGTCTTGTGTTCTTAATAGTTTGGCCAAATGTGCTGTCTACTGTCTAATTTACAATACAAGTGTTTTTATACATCTGTAACATGTTTGGTTGAATGGTAATGGTCTCAGGTTGCATCCGGTTATCAGTGTGTTCATCTGATGTGGTATACTTTATCATGGCTGGTGTGTGCTGACCTGTCGCATGCAATGAAACATCAAAGGATCTTAAGGACAGTTACATGTAGCCTTGTCATTAGAGGCTCTTTATATGTCCCTGCTGTTTGCGTCAGTAGAGCAAGCCCCCTGAGGTCATTTGCATGAATGAGTCTATAGTCAGTCAACAAACTCAACAAGAAAATGTAAAACATCACAAATGTCTGAGTTAACACCTTTTAGGATTTCATAAAATGTATTTTATTGTTTCCGAGGTTCACATAACAAACCACATGTTTTCTTCTTTATAAAATAATGTATCCTTTATATTTTACATTTTAATAATTGGTCTTTTGCACAGCAAAGATATGACACATATGTTTCAGACAACATAGCAAACGAACAATGTGGCCAAAGGAATACTTTTACAACAGTGCAAAATCAACACATAAATTGGTTGTAACAACACATCCTAAAAAATAAGGATGCCTCAAAAACTACAACAAAAATGTGCATATAACTGAATGTTTTCAGATCATGGTAACCAAACGAAAATGCGAAAATGTAAAAGAGGGAACAGTTGGTAAACAAGCCAGAGGCTGCAACAAATCCTCTTAAATAAAGAGATGGATTTAGAGTAGTGCGTCCTAATGCGCGCTGGGATTTTGTTGGCCAGTCCTACATGCACGTGTATCAACTCTGGACCAAAACTCAGAAGACCAAACATGTGTTTCCCCGCGCCTGCTGTTGACCCTGCTTTACTGTGGAGGCACAAACGAGAGCAATACTCAAAACGTGGTTGACAAGGGGTATCTCTGGAAAAAACTTGGCTCAACAAAAACAAAGTGCCAGCGAGCGCGTGTTAAAGATACCCAATGTTAATTAGGCGACTTCCTGGACCTTATTTGTTAGTTTGTTTGGTTCCTCATAACCATTTGAGAGGTGAAGGGGCTCTTGGTTGCTTTCTATAGAGGAGTCACTGCCCGTGCTTTCCCCGGACAGTAGTCGGGTCACCCTGAGGTCCGCTTTCAGAGACTGCACATCGTTCCCGATGCTCATCTCCCCCAAGTCATTGATAATCTGTGTCAGCTCCTGTTTGCCATTACAGTCATTGTCCAAAATGTCCTCACATTCAAAGTGCATTGACTTCTCCTCCTCCTCTTCCCCAACCAAGTCCTCTGTGATGGAGCCCAGCTTTGGGGCGCTGCGGCTGCGCTCCACCGGTGGTTTGTAATAACACTGTCCGTTTAGCAGCTTTCTGAGAGGCACCAGTGGAATAGTCTGCTCCCCTATCAGCTGCTGCTGCTGGTGTCGAGCATCATCCCGGCGCTTTAGTCTTTTAAACTCTGCCAGAGCCGTGGCGGAGGTCTGGTACAGCAGCAGAGCCATGGCTTTTGCCTTCTCTGGTTTGGACACCAGCACCGCGTGGCAGCGCAGCATCACTGCCTTGTGCTTCATCTCGTGTCTGTAAATCCAAGCAAATATCTTGGGCAGTCTCGGGTCCGCCACGCAGTAGGTAATCCGGTGTAGTAAGTACAGGTGTCCCGGCCTGCGGGCCTTGTCGTCCACATGTACCATGCGGATGCCCTGCGAGCTGATGGTCAGCCTCATTTTGGTGCCGTTCTTTCCCATCTCACTCTTGGCCCAGATTTTGCTCACGGCCACGTCCGTGCAGCCGTCTCCTTTGGACTGGATGGTAGTGGCGTTCCCCAGGTAAAGCACAGTGTATGTGGGGTCCTCGCTGGTGATCTTCACCTTTTTTCTTTTCGACTTGAACATGCTTCCCACCCTGTTGAGTGCGCTCTCAGGGCACGACTTTGCGAAAGAAGTGAGCGCTGAGTAGTTGAGACTCACCGCATAGCCCTTCTGCTTGGACTGCTTGTCTTCCTCTATCAGGTCAAACTTATTCTTCTTCCAAGGCAGCATTTTGTGTTTGCAGTCAACAGCAACGACGTCTACTGAGAGAGACAGAAACAGGATGTTGTTACTAGATCCAAGGTTGTTTAATGTTTAGTCATGTCATGAATTCTACTCTACTCTAAACTACACACAGAGACATCGTACTTCATCTGTCTATCCGTAGAGCCACTCTCCATTGCGACTGTCTCCACCAATGTCATCGTAGAGTCTGCTGCTGCTCCTGAAGCGCTCCTCTCAAGTTATACAGTGGAACAAACCATCAGAGGGACTGAAGGGGCGGAGGAATATACCAACTCAACTGTGCTCAAGAGTGTTAAAAACAGCCTACAACTAGGCTATAACCTCCATGAACAAGTGTACCTAAAGACCTTTTGTGTGCTACCCCTTATAAAAAAACTAGCTATTACAATTACTAGTATATTACTACTACTATTACATTACTCGTACATCTACTACTACTAGCCTAACTACTATATACTCCTACAACTAGTAGTTACTACATAGACAGTCTATGAGTTACTACTACAACTATTACTGCTACTTCTACTACTACTCCTTCTAGAAACGTTGAAAATTATTATTATTATTGTTGTTGTTGCGGTTGTTGTTATAATTATTATTATTATTATTATCGGTGTTGTTGTTATTATCATCCTCTTTTATATATATATATATATATATATATATATATATATATATATATATATATATATATATATATATATATATATATATATATATATATATATATATATATATAGTATTATTATTATTATTATTATTATTATTATTATTATTATTATTATTATTATTATTATTATTATTATTATTATTATTACTGATGGACAGTGGCGCCATGATAATCCGTGCGTGTTTGTTAATTTAATAGATCCGTTGTAGTTGGTCTTTATCTTTCTGCGCCTTAATCTTGCCTGCCATCTAACGGCCAAAAGAAGAAGTACGCGTATTAAACCCAGCTCTGTAATCACATTATTGTTAATGCCCTTCTCAATTTGTAACAATTATATATCTAATGTTTGATAAGAATTTGGTAACACTTTTAAAGGACAGGTTTTTGGAATCAAAATTGCACTGTGTGTTCAGGAACCAAGTCTACAGTTGTAGTTTCCCCGGGACATAATTGAGAGCCGAACTATACGAATGTACCATAGCCATGGCTTTTGCAAACAATTATTTATAGCTTTATCTGAGTGGGACTTTGTTCATAAATTAAACAGTAAAATTGTATTGTATTCATTTTGCTTTCATTAATTGATTCAGGCGAGTGTGATTTACAATGTTTTTCATTATATGCATTTTGGGGAACGGCTCAGAGCTAGATCTTCAGTGGTTTCTTCCATTTCCGCTTTTCACGTCAACAACAGCACACACATGTGAGTTGACGCTGGACATCAGTTTCTCTGTCTAAAAGATATTATAATGGGTAAAAAGAAAGTGGCAGGTGGTGGACTCGGCAGAGCGCTGATAAAAGAGAGACTTCAGTCGGTCCGGGGAAACAGAAGAGGGGACTCTTCATGGGTAAGTCCTTCAACTCTTCTGCTAGCCTACACCGCTAATCACACCTCTGTGGTAGAGCTATTATATCCAAGTTCACTAGCGTGATGATTACCTTTAGCAGTACAGTAGAATACTTTAATGGTGCTGAAAATACACTGATGTAATTATGTTTTCAGCTTCACACCAGTGAACTCAATGATGGATATGACTGGGGGAGGTTGAACCTGCAGTCAGTGACAGAGCAGAGCTCTATGGATGATTTCCTGGCCACTGCAGAACTTGCAGGAACAGAGTTTGTGGCTGGTAAGAAATAGGCCACCTATATTTCCAAACTTAGGTGGGTACGTCTTTAAACTATGTTTGTGTCATTTTTCTTACAGAGAAACTCAACATTAAGTTTGTACCAGCTGATGGAAGAGCCGGTTTGTTAACTTCAGAGGAGAAGACCAAACTAAAGAAGTTACACGAAGAACATCAACATTTCCTCAGAATTCCTCGCAGGTACTGAAATATATAGATCTAATAAAACAGTGACACAGTACACACAGTTGAGTTATTCTGGTTTATTTCAGACCTCACTGGGATGAAAGTACAAGTCCAGAAGCCCTTCAGACTGCAGAAAAGGACAGTTTCTTGGAGTGGAGACGAGTGCTTGCCCAGTATGTATTGGTTTGTCAGTCCTTTCAACTTTCTTCCAAAGAAAAGACAATAGTATTAAAACAGTAAAACTTTTTTAAAGACTTGAAGAGGAGCAGAAGTTAATTCTCACCCCATTTGAGAGGAACTTGGAGTTTTGGAGACAGCTTTGGAGGGTTATAGAAAGGAGGTAAGTCTATTTTTACATTGGTAATGTATATGTAACCCTCTGGAAACTTTCTGCATGGATCAGAATCAGAAACGGTTTATTGCCATTGTCAGTGATCAAAAATTCACAAACTTACGCTTCGGCGTAAGGTGCAACATAAAACAATGAATAAAATATAATAAAATGTTCATATATTTGACATTTCAAGGGAAATACCAAAAGTAACATAACATGTTTCATGTCAAAATGTATTACCAAATGAACTGTATATATTTCTCTACTCTAGTGATGTCATAGTTCAAATAGTGGATGCAAGGAACCCATTGCTGTTTAGATGTCCTGATCTTGTAAGTGCTGTTTTATAAAATATTGATAATAAATTAGTTAATTATTAATTAGTGGAACTTTGTATGCTTGATAATCTGAAATCTTTCTTATCCTTTAACATTTTCACACATAGGAGTCATATGTAAAGGAGGTCTCAAAAGATAAGGTGAACATGCTTTTGATCAACAAAGCAGATCTGCTCACCAGGAAGCAGAGGAAAGTCTGGGCTAAGTATTTTGAACGAGAAGGATTAAAAACAGTCTTCTGGTCGGCTTTGGCTGAAAGCGAACGGTTAGATGCCGAGGATAAGGTACATTTTCAGCCAGTAGTAATCTTTGCTGTTTTAACAGATTACTAGTCTTTCAGGTTGATACAGAAAAATGTTGTAATTTCACAGGGGATAGTATCTGAGGATGCAGATCATGAAGAAAGTGACGATGAAGAGGAAACTCAAGATGACTCAAAAGAGGTCAAAGAAGAGGACAGTGAAGTGTCCAGTGCAGAAGGGAAAGATGAAAACAATATAACTGTAGGTGAAGAAGACTGGCAGACCTGCTCAGAGGATGAAGGGGAGGACGAAGAAGGAGCTTTTATGTCTTCAAATGAATCATCCTTCCATAACTCGAGTAGACTTCTGCACAAAGAAGAGCTTCTGGCTGTTTTCAAGTCAGTTCACAGTGGACGTCAATGTAAAGAAGGACATCTAACTGTAGGACTGGTATGTGAACACTGTACACCTGCACTGTACACCAGGCAAGTTTTGACTTTTTTGTAACAATTTGGTTTCTTAGGTTGGATATCCCAATGTAGGAAAGAGTTCCACAATAAATACTATACTCAGAAACAAAAAGGTGTCTGTTTCAGCTACTCCAGGTCACACCAAGCACTTTCAGGTACAAATCTAAACCTCATGACTTGTATTTGTCTTTGTTTTTAGCAGGCCTCTTTCACATTTTCACTCCTCTTGTTTGACAGACATTGTATGTGGAGCCAGGGCTCTGCCTGTGTGACTGCCCTGGTCTAGTCATGCCTTCATTTGTTTCTACCAAAGCAGACATGATCTGCTGTGGCATTTTGCCGATTGACCAAATGAGGGATCACGTACCTGCTGTGTCCCAAATATCCTTTGTTGCATTACAAGGTTAGGATTAATCATGAAGTTACCTTTGGTGTGACCAATATTTAAGGTTTTGTCCTGAGCGTGTTGAACGTGTGTCAAACAATCCCACGGCATGTGCTCGAAGGAACGTACGGTATTAACATCATTCGACCTCGAGAAGATGAAGACCCTGAAAGACCACCAACCTCTGAGGAACTGCTCACAGCTTATGGGTGTAAGACTTAAACAATTTAAAAAAGGAGAAAGGCCAGTGTTAATTTGAGCCATGTTCATTTCAGACATGCGGGGTTTTATGACTTCACACGGCCAACCTGATCAGCCAAGATCAGCACGTTACATACTTAAAGATTATGTCAATGTAAGTCTTATATTTCTTCTGAATTATAATATCTATAAATTTAAATATCGTTTAAATATATGTTTGTGATATTTCTGCCAGGGTAAACTTTTATACTGCCATCCTCCACCAAATGTAAATCCTCAAGACTTTCAGCCACAGCACACCAACTTTCAGAAAAGAGACGCTGACCAATGCAACCATTCCTCAGTTAAGAACCAAAATCCCAAAATTAGAAGGATTGAAAACACTGTGGACAAGAACTTTTTCCATCAGGTAAATTACATTTTTTTTGTTTCTTTTGTTGTTTTTTGCTATTGAGTCTCATAAATGTCACATTTGTTTTATTCAGGAAAATGTACGAGCTTTATCCAAAGGAGTCCAGTCTATCATGGGCTACAAACCAGGAAGTGGTCCTGTTGGACCTGGACAAGTCGGATCAGATGTGGCAGGGAAGCCCTGGAAAAAACACGGGAACAGAAATAAAAAGGAAAAAGTACGGCGGATCACCAAGCATCTGGATGCTTAATATACATTTCTAATTAAATGTTATAAATTGACAAAAGATTAGAGCTTTCTTTAAGTGCTCGAATTGTGTATCCTGGCACAATGAATTAAATATAACTAAAAAATACCAGTGTGCATTAGCAATTAACTTAAAATTGTATTTTGTTATATCCTGTAGATAAGTGTTTCCTAACCAGGGGTTTGTGAGCGCTTACCTGGAATGATTTCAGATTTAAAAGAAAGTTGGAACTGAATATCATTGAAAATGTAATTTGTACATTTACATCCTTAATGTTTCATTAAAGCAAGACAATGTAATCGTTTATTTGGCGATATACAAGTAAACAATATAATTACTAAAGAAACACCATTACACTATATGGGGCACAAAAGGTTGGAAACTACTATAGTATAGTAAGATTTGTTTACTTTACATTATAACATTTTGTATTCATTCAATCATCGCAATTTATAGTAGCTAAATGTGAATAGAAATAAAGTAACAATATTGTTTTGTGTCTTTGTCATTATACACTTTCACTTAACTTGAGTGACAGTTTGTAAAAGGTATATTCATACATAAAATAAATGGTGTCTTCAGAAGCCAAATAGATAATTTATTCATTCAAATTCTTACAAAGCTCATAGGCTGATTTTAATATCTCGTCTTGTACTCCAATCGTGTTTTAAAGCCCTGAGTACAGCTCCTCCCTCCACAATTAGTTGATGTCATTTCCAGCTTGACCTGCTCTCAATCCACTGGATGTGGACGCTCAGTTCTTTGAAGGATGATACTTTGCTGTCTTTGATATGCATTCATTTGCAACTTTTTGGGAAGACTCCATCACCTGTTTTACCGAAGATGTAGGAGGCAAACTTTGTGGCTCTATCGTGCTTGGTGCCATTTCAGGCTTGCTTCTTTTGCTGGCACACGCTGCGTAAGTGGGTTGAGATTCAGCCTAATGTGCTTTAAGAATTGTTTTTGTTGTAACATTTTAGATTTATGTTTGAAGGTTAGTCTATGAGAGATGCAGATATCAAGTGCAAAGTGGGAGAGGAGCTACGACTTCCCTGTACCGCCTCCTGGGAAACAGCTGCAGCACAATTGGAGCCATTCTGTCCAGACAGCTCCATGTTCAGGTGAGTTCGGTTCTGACTGAGTGACTGCTGACATAGTGCACATTTTAATTTACTTGCTTTGTTTGTAGATTGTTTTGGCGGCCTTTTCTGCTGCACTGGATGCAATGTCTTTTATCACTCTGTGCATACCAATATGTCTGTGTAGGAATTCAAAAGCAGGTAGGAAAATGTCACAGCAGCCACACACACAGCTCATTTAAGGCAAAGATAGCTACTATACAGACATTTACATACCCAAATAATGCCCCTGTTCCAGGGATAAGGATTAGAGCGAGACGAAGAAGACAGCTTCTCTATGGGGTCTGTGTGCTGTTTATGATCACTGGAGGATTTCTCAAAGCTGGACTGAAAAATACTGAAATGGAAAAGACTACACAGAGGAGACTTTTGCTGGTCATCATAGAAGTAAGTTCCAAAACCAATAAAAAGAGCGCCCTATTCTTCAGTGTACACACAAACACAGAAGATGCCTGAAATCACAATTGTAAATTTGATTAATTGTACAGCCCTAATGACATCTTGTATAACATGTATATGTTTTGAGTGGAGGCATATTTCTGGAACTGACCAAAAGCACAAGAGGTATACAACAAGATGAATCACTGGAATATTTGTTATTGTTGGGTTAGTCCTGGTTTAGAGCTAGTAAAGCAATACTATAGCCCTATTTTAATCCTTGTTTAGATCTAGAATAGTCCTGTTTTAGACCTGGAGGTGTTTAGGTAGTACTTGGTGTGAAAAGTTTGATAATCACTGCTTTTAGACAATTTGTGATCAATAAATCTGAATATGTCATTGTGTGGATGCCATAATTATTCACTGAATGGACTGACTCATTGTGCTTCAACAGGACAACTCTGATGTACTTGGATACATCCTTGGAATCCTGTCCTTTGTAATAGCGTATACATCTAGATTACCTGCATTCCACAGAGCAGTAAGTTGCAGACAAACCATTATTTCTGTTCAAGTAAAATGTTAATACCACACTGCACTTTTTCTTTTATTTTACTAGTGCACAAAACGGCTGATGACAAAAGCACAGGTGTTTTCTGTGGTGTTGTGCGCCCTGGCAGGTTCATGCTACACCGTTGCTTTACTGCTTTACGACACCAGCAATGCGTTTATTTGGAAGACAATGCCATGGTTGCTTTCGGCTGCTTTGTGTGCCATCATGGACATTCTTGTATCCTCTCTAGTAGTTAAACAAGTAGAATATCTCATTGCAGCGTTCCCTTAAGTGGCCACTAGATGTTGCTGTACAATAGTCTAAAGTAGTTTGCAGTTACATTTTTCAGTTTTATAAATTTCACCAAGAATATTTATTATATATTTATAGTTGTTTCCATTATTTTGTTGACTAAGGTCATTTATTGGGGAAAGCATATTTGGCATTGGAAGAGGTAGTTCCAACTGATATGACTTTTATAAGGCCCCTTAACTTTTCCAAAATCCCCAAAAGAGATTATAGGTATTCCCAAATTCAGCCCAGTTGCGGGAAAACGTAAAGTTGATAGTGTTCTCATCCAAATGATGGTCAGCTCTTCGTGAGAGTGAGATAAAACTAACTTAATAGCCTTGGCCACTTTCAAACCAGGAGTGACTGTTGAACTTTAACCTACTTTTCCAGATTGTTCTCATTCATTTTTGTAAAAAACAAAGTCCTGTGGTGTTGTCTCCAGACACAGTTAGTCTACTGGGAAACTCACCCAGTGCTGTTAAAGAGAAGCCAAATGAAGAGAAAATTCACTCAACGCCACAAATTAAAGTAATACAATTTCGACTCCACTTCTTTGTTGTGTGTGTGTGTGTGTGTGTGTGTGTGTGTGTGACTTGTCGTTCATCTGTTTAACTTCATGTTTTTGAAGAAAAATGCTGAGAAGTTGCCTGGAACTGACTGTTACTTGCATGTGAACTGTCAATCTGAAAGAAAAGTAAGCATCAGCTACTGTTACTGTATGTAATAGTTTGATATTGCAAATATTCCACAATTTGTTTAGAGTAGTTATTCTTTTTGTCAACAGAGCCCTATTCTGTCAAACTTGTCCGGAACAGTGAAAAAGGAGGGAATTTTGGCCCACAACTGTGTGCGTGGGAAAGATGAAGACTGTTTCTGTTCGTCTGACACATCATTTGACTCTTCTGTCTTCAGCTCAGACTTAGAGGTGAGCAGGTTCTATATTCTAGTTTTTATCTCTTAAGACTATTGCATTGTAATGATAGAACAATTATTTATTTAGCACTTTACTTGGAAATCCAAGTGGCTTTACAATTGTGTACACTATTCACTCGAAGCTACTTCTTTAGACGGACTCATCTAAGGCACATTTGCAATGCAAATGTCATCAGGGTTTTACCAAGAAAATAAAAAGGATAACGACCAGTGCGTGGGTATGTATTCAAAAGTGGTAGATAAAGAGTACTTATGTTCTTCTGCAGAAACGGAGAGTCACTATCATTATTTAGGCCTGGGATATATCCGACTTTTAAGTTCACAATCCAAAAATTGTTCTCAAGGTTTTATTTGATTCCACAGGCTTTGGTAGTTGTTCACATGTTCCACTGGAGGATGTTAGTTTTTCCCTATAAATGTTCTTCCAATGAAGTTAATCCTTCCTTGTTGGTATCTAGCTGCTATTAAGTTGTATTGCATTTAACACATTAAACTTGCTTTCATAATTTTATACATTATATAAGGTATTGTATGTATTCAATTGAAAACAATTCATTTGATCAAAGAATTAGTGATTTTACAACAAACTTTGATAAAGCAGTGATGTGTGAATGTTAAAGTCATAAGAACTCAGAGAAGAGCATGTCGTTGTGAATAAGTCTTTGTTCCTATCACATGTTTAAAGGAAGTAAATAAGACAACCTTTTGTCCATACAACAGTCAGCATGTTCTTTGCTGAGACATTTCAGTTTGTGGCAGTTGAAGAAAAAAATAAGGGTTATAATTTACTCTCGCAATACAACACAAATTATATTTTAGTTCTTGGCTCCACATTTTTACTTTATATGATCAAATTCCAGTGTGTAAAATTACAAGCCCTTTTCACTTTCATACACAGTGCTTACACATCACCAGAAAACCTCCACATATCCTAAATAGACCTTAGTCTTGGGCAAATACCTCCATTACAAAATTCAAACTAGTGATAAAACAGTCAAATATCTTGGCCAACATTCTCCCCATTGCAAGTTAACATAAACCAAAGCGATTCAAAGAAAAACTAAATGTTACAACGGTCACTAATGTTTAACCAGAGGCACTTGTTAATGGTGAGTCAACGCCACACATTTTTCTTACCGTTTATGTGGCTAAAATCATCAGAGAAGAACAAAATGTAAAGCTAAACCAACATATTGACTTATGACGGTCCTCAGAGGAAAAGTTGGAGAGTGCCCAGACCTGAAGCAGGGAAGGAATTGTTTGTGATTTGCCATGTGCCCCAATTGTTCTGTTGTAAAAAGATTTTTGATTAAAGACCTACAGAGGGCTGGGTCTGTCTGCTTAGGAAGTCTGTAAAATGGAGGCCTTGTCTAGAGAAGACTGTAGCTACTTCTATTTTAGGACATGTTTATGCTCTCCTGTGCTTTGCCTGTTGGCCAGAGGCTTAAGAGTTTGCCACTAAATGTATCGTTCACGCTTTCTAATGATCTGATTCAACATGAATCATAAAAACAATGTTATTTTACTAAAATCTTAGGTTCATTAGTCATCATAATAGACTTACCTAAAATTGCACATGTACTGTATAGTTGAATACAACCAATATTCATAAATTGCACAATTTCTGGCTGTTAAATTGGATGGGAATATGGGATTAAAAAAATAATAATTTTATATATATATATATATAAAATTATTTTTTAATCCAGGGCTGTAATTCAGGGGGAGTCAAGCACCAAAAACCTTTTTATAGGGCATCATGACTCATCATAAACTAAATCATAAATAAAATTAAACAAATCATAAACAAATAGTTTTACTAACTTTTACTATTTTACTGATTTACATATGTCATTCTGAACTCAAATTCCTCCGTTACTTTTTTCCTGTTTTGTGGTTCTCAGTGGGATTTTGAAGAGCCAGTGATCCAGCGGTGTGAACCAGCTGCAGTACAACTCAAGGATGACAGATTTCTATTGCAAGAGTGGCAAAGCATCCCTTTAACAAATGAACATTAGACAAATTGTAAACTAAGTAAATAAAAGAGTTTATAAAAATGTAAATCTGGGACGTTAGTTCAGAGTTAAATTGTAGAGGGAAAAAACCCTCCAGTAATAAAATAAAATTATATAGTCCTCCTTCTGTCTGCTTGGGTTACTGGGTCACAACCTGCATTTTCATACTTCTCGGGTTATCAGGGCAGGACTGGGAAAAGAGCTGGAGCTGATAAGTGGCAGACTAGACGACAACTGCTATCTTTTGGACCTTAAGCCTGGGCACTATAATGCTATGGTCGCACAAACGGCTACATTTGTAACCTAGGGGGCTTCCTAGACCCTGATAATTGAACAATAAACAGATTATAGCAAGAGGATAAAGTACATGCCACACCTTAGTTTATTCTGGTGACATGTCATCAAGACAAATCACATCAAAGAACCAGCACAGCAGTACCAGTATCAGCGGTCAAAATAACACTTATAAATGTCGCCTTCAGAGATGGGCTAAGTGTGGGTTATAACTCAGACAGGCCTGGCCTAATATCTGAATTTATAACTAATTTTTAAAAGCTGTCAACCAAAAGGTTGCTTAAGGTTGTCATGTTTCATGCATTGTAGACTTGTGATAAATCTGTGTTACTTGTAATTCAGAAAATAAAAGCACGCCTGTACCTTCACATTTATGTTTTTGTCTATAAAGAATAAATGCTGACCCAGCAGGGCTTTAGTGTCTAGGGGCCTCCCTCGTCCATGTCCCTTCTGAGACCAGACAAAGAAAACCCACTTGTGTTGTCTGGTGCTGTTCTGTTTGCAGAAGAGAAGAACAGCTAGATTAGGACATCTGAAGCTGCAGTGTGGACTGAATCTTTGTTTTTCTTTGGATATACGTCAGTGATCGCTCCACTGCAGCTGATACAAGACACTAAATAACTTGAGCCTGTAGGACAAATGAGACATTGCCCTGAAATTTACTTTGGCTCTTACGTTTTTGTAAAATCTAGAATATAGCCAATGAGCATAGAGTCTCCATGTTTGGATTATTATGGGTGTTTAACCTATTTAATTGACATGTGAAATGAGAAATAAATGTTGTAATCTGACTGTGATTTGACATCTTATTTATTCATCTTAAAAATATGTTTTGAAAGTTAATGTGGATGTCTTTGGCTCCTCCTATGCCTCTGATCTGATCTGAGACTGGACCAATAGCTCCTGTGATTGTCTCATTGATTTAAGGCTATATTTGGCTTGTCCATGTGGCGCTTGTGGTATCTAAGCTGAATCTGAGATCATGAGTGAACATTATGTTAATGCACCTTGCGTAGTCCTCTCATGATGTCACTTCCTGCCGTCACACAGCCAGTTCAGTCCAGTTCACTGTTGTAGTTCAGAGTCTGTCCCACTGAGCTGTCAACACGCACAGCACAGCTCAGAGCCGCTGCTTCTCTGCTGCGACAAAATTTTCCCGTTAAACTTAGTTAATTTTCTGCTTCAACGACGTCTTCTTCCAGATAACGGTGGCTTTAGTGTCATAATGACTCGGAGGTGATCTTCGGCGTGTCCAGGTGGTTCTGGTAAGTGCATATCTTTGTATTTGTGCGCGGGAGATGTCATGTTGTACATTACCTCGCTGCTGTCATCATCATCCCCCATGTGCTACATAGCGAGGCTAGCGCTAAGGCGTAACGTGGACCCCGTTTTCTGTCCTCAGGCACTGCCCCCAAGCACGAGTCAGGCTTATTTCGATAAATCACATCGTAAAAACATGTTAGAACTGAAATATTATAAGAAACATGGGTAATTTAATAAAGAAGAGACTGTAGCGAGCTAACAATGACACGGGGCCAAGGCTAATCTGTTAGCTCAGTCCAATAATTTCCTTATAAAGCACTTCCCAAATGCTTAGATTAGAAGCCATGAGTCAGAGGATATGTCCACATGCACACCAAAAACCTGATCATTATCTGATTACTGGAGTTCTCAGAGTATTGAAATGAAATGCCAATAGTTTATCAAATCTGAGTAATCAGTTTTCTTTCAGATTGTTCACACCTGCTCAAGTTTTGACAAGGAAAATTATGATAAAACGGGTAAACTAATGTGGAAAAGACAAAAATGAAAGAAAATAATTACATTTATTGCACTTTATCTTTCAACTATAACACAACTCTAAAAATCCATTCATTAATTGATGCGTAACGTTATGTTTACTTTTGAGGATCAGATTTCTTATAACTGTATCGTGTAACGTTAAATACACAAAAATCCAGATGTCATTTTTCCTGCTAATATAATCATTTTTATTTTTATTTTACGTACCATCTACATGTACCCACTGTCATTGTTACAATGTCTTCCACACTGAAAGCTTTATGCTATTCATTCTATTTCAAAACAGACAGTTTTGTTGGTTAATGGTTAATTGCTATGGCAACTGTCTAGTTTCTCATCATTCTGAAAGTCATGTATAATAAATTACATTACTAGTGACTGCAGCCCAATATCAACAAATCTGTCAAAGAAGTTACACAAATAAATGTATTAATGTCTGTGTTTTCCTTTTAGCCTACAATAACAACAGCGCCTGACAATCTACATCTGAATAAGTAGTAGTAGTATTCTTATCGCTGGCCTCATTCAAATTATCTTGAAGTTAAAGTATGCTCGGTCGCCATCAGATTACTAAATAAATAAACATAAATTAGTAAATGCTGTCTAGTTTGACTGTCTGGCATTGCTTCTATAAAACAGACCCTTCTGATTTGTAATTACTGCAGTGATGATTAGGAAATGCTATGGATAAATGAGAAGTTTGACTCATATCCGTAATATACAGTTCTCTTTAACTGCTGCATGTTACTTCACAGTAAAGTATCTAATTTCATACCTTTGTCTCCTACACAATGTCACAACTTTAAATGGTTATATAACACATTCCAGTATTGTGTAGATTGGCTCACATAATTTGGACACTTATGAGTTTGGAAATGTCTTGGCCCAGTTTAAGAAGTAAGGTGCTGGTATTCCACAGGCGTTTGAGATCAACCCACAGAGCTTTCACAGTGAGGAAAGGCCTACAGCTTGTAATACGAGTTCTACCTATGTTGATTCAGAGTCCACATGTGAAATATTCTGACATGGTTATAGTCCTGTCCGCATATCTCCAATATTTGTCTGGGGAGCCTCAAAGCGGAGAGGTGAACTTTGTTCTGCTGGTCTCGCAGTTTACCTTGAACAAGAGAAGGACAAGTCCATGACCCACATCAGAGAAGGTACTCTAAGCATTTGATGCAAAATAAAGTAGAGACAACTGTGAAACTTGACACTGTAATGCAAAGCTTGGAACACTTTTATAGAAGCTGACAGGTATGTTTGTCATCCAACATAGAAAATCATCTCAACATCTCAAGCAGAGGGTTCAGCCCTAAAGTTAAGTTTCTAGTGCTTTAACAGTGAGTTTTAGTGGCCTAGTTGTAACTCTTTGAGGGAGTGGCAAATTTACAAGTTTTAGTTTTCAAAATGGAGATAATCATATATGGATATTTTTATTTTTTTTACCCTCACATTATTATCTATTGTATACAGTTTCACACACAGATGAGGGTAAGATGGAGTGGATGAGGAGAACTGTGTATTTGGCTTCTGTACAATGTTCATTTCTCAGAGTAGACGCTGTTAATCCAGAAGCACATGCTTTGACTTAAACCCCTTACACTTTTGGTCGGTAGGATTGTTTTTCTTCAGTTTCTGCCCTCTCTTTCTTCTCAAAGGTATTTTCTCAGGCCTGTGTTGTTTGCCACAGACACATTGATAGTGGTGTCAAACATTAACCGTAACATCCTGTGAAGTATTGGCCATAGACTTTGGCGGATATTAACTTAATTTACATGCTTAAATAAATTCTATTTAAAATTGGAGGCACTTGTTAATGTGTACTGAAATCCCTTATTTTTTTCCATTTAAATTAATCTGTTAGGTAGCTGCCATTCTTAGCTACTTTGCTCAAAAATCGGTAATTTCTGTAGTCTTGTGAAATTTTTGGAACCAGTGATCCAAATACACATACTTTACAGATCATTTAGATCTAATCAGAATCTAATATGATTAGTGCTGATGTAAGATACAGATTGTAATGAGTGTTATGACTGAGCAGATATTCTCGACTGATGTTGGGCAGAGGTTCCACCTCAGACACCTGGTAATAAAGAAAGTTTGAGGAGGGGAAGGAGTTGGTCCGTCGTATGAGGGGAAGTGATGGTGAAAGCATATTGAGCACACAACTTGATCTCAAAAAAACACTTTCCTCACAATGTTTCCATGAGTTATAGACTTTTGTCAAAAGGTCATGGCTCATTGTTCACATTTTCTGGATTTACTGTCCCTGTTATTTATTGACCACTGAGGTAGGTGGTTAACTAAAGAGGTCATTAAAGGTGAGGCTTTAAGAGTTTTCACAGACAACAATAACAATGAACTGTAACAGAATAACATTTTTCTGATTTAAAGAGCTCTGGTAGAGCCGAAAGACTCCGTAAACTATTGAACACAGGACTCACAACTCTGAGGCACGTGATTTGAGCTGCTTCTTCCCTGAACCACCGCCGTGCTGTAGAAAAAAAGTTTATTTCTTACTGTGTTTGTAAGTAAAAGAAAATATTTGAAAGACCCACTGTACACATTTCTGCCAATGTTATTTTCATTTTTCGTTTGGCATCATTGCTTGTTAAAACAATAGCAGACTAATCAAATTTGAGACAATGCGGCTTTAGCCTGGCTCTATTAATATAACTGAGGTCATGCTGACTCCAGGAGGCCTCATATGGGGCTTTCTCAGTGGCTGTATTTTGTGTACGTTGTGTTTATTTCTGTGAATACCGATTACACAGATGAAAATTCGCTCCTGTAACCAATTTGCTCAGATCCGAGCTCTTTACATCAGCATTGTTTAATATTTTTGAAACATTGTCAAACTTCTTCTGCTCTTGTCAGGGTTCCAGGTTGGTGTGGTGAGCGAGCTAGCTAACTGCGGGGAGAAGGACCGCCTGGGGCATTGTGCACCTGGCTTTCAAGGTACTGCAACGCCAACAGACCATCAAATTCTCCTCATCCAAACACTAAGAGATCAAGTGAGACTGACTTCAGACAACTGTAATGTTTACTTGTCCACACCACATCTCACCAAAAGATTAGATATAGATTAGAATAGATAGATATTACATGTATATAATTAGCCTGTGTAACAGTGCAAAGTAGTGACTCTCGCATAATCTTTTAAGATAAACTATAATGTTCCATGGGACTGCTTCAACTTGTAACTGGAAGACTCTTTTCTTTTACTGATGGTCCATTCCTAGAGGTGGGCAATATATAAAAATTTAAATGATGATGTGAATGCTGTTGAGGATATTGTTGAAGATATGCAAAAACTGAGTATATATATTTAAAAAATCTCATATATAAAAAAACAAAAAAGTGTATAAGATTATGTTTCTGTATTTATGTGATTAATTTTATAGAAATTTTACATTTGTCTGATAATTAAAACCACAACTAATATGATTAAAGTCATGTTGAATTGACTTGAATTCTGAATACTATTCGGGATACCTCAAAAACATCAATATTTATTTTTGTTAATATTGTCCACTTCTTGTCCTGAGACAGACCACATGCCTCTTTCTGTGTACGATTCTCTTGTATTTAAAGATCCCATCTATGCACAGGTTTGCCTTCATGTTATCTGCATTTACATAGTACAAGCAGCATTCTCATGAAAGGCTGTATTCATCATACGCCATGTTGGTATTTCCAGTCATACCAGAGACGTTTGTGGGAGTTTTCTGCTGCACTGCACTCAGCAGCAAGCGCCGGTCAGGGGCTGCTTCTGTAAAATAGAAGGAAAGGGCTTGGTCCACAGTGTGCCAGAGAGAAAGTGCAGCCTGGTGCAGCCGGCAGATAAGATCAAAGTGTAGCAGGAGCACTTTTTGTCACATTGCCTATAATGCAGTGGGCCTTGTGGTCATTGTGACTAATGCAGCACTGGTCAGTTCTGTTTTCTTAAATTGAAGTTGGATTTATAGTAGAAAACTTAGTTCAGTTTATAGACCTTTAAAGTACTGAGTACATGAGATGCTTTGAGTGGGTCTTCACTGTTTCATCAAGGACAAGCAGCAGCATGCTTAAGTCAACATCAGCAGACATACAGTAAGGAAAAGAAATGCCTTTTACCTTTACATGTCACTGGGTCAACATTTATAATTTTACTGTCGACAAGATAAAACAATATATTTTTTGAGCTCTTGTTGCATTATACATTGTCTTTGGACCTTTTTAAGGCATTAAAGGATCTTTGATTACATGGAAGAGTACAGTTAGGTCAGTGTGACATGCTTTCTAAGAAATGGCGTGTATCACAGTACAAGGCTTTCCTTGGCAGCTGTCTCGTTCTGGGGACAACTGGGGGTAACAGGGGCAGGTTTGATATTGAGTCACACAGATCTGATGACTCTGGGAGTTTAACACTAAACACGATTCTGACTCCAATGAAGCAGCTGTTTTTGAACATAAATCAGAAAAAAAATATTACATTTAATGTGCTTAGAAATGCAAATGTTTATATTCTGCATACAACGCTGACATTTGAGGTTGTTTGGTTTTTTATTGTCAGTGATGTTTGCTCTGATAAAATAATTATTATTCATCACAGTGATATTTTCCTTTTAGACACACCCTGAGCAAAGAGGTTTGAAGTGTGAAACCATAGCATAAAGAAACTTGCAATACCCGTATTCTTTTCAACAATCCTCCTCCTAAGCCTTTAATTATTATTGTCTTAAAACCATTGTAAGCAAAGCATGTTAATGTAATTCTATAAACTTCAACCTGACTCATGAGTGAGTGTATATTTAATCATTTGTAGTCACAAGCTCTGACTGTTGTGTTGCAGTCACTCAGGAGGGGGCTTGACATACGGCATCATGGAGAAGGAAGACTTAAAGGTACTCAACAAAGGAGAAGAGGAGGAGATGGTGCGTATCATGTCTTTATGCTCAGGGCAGATGTCTTGTGAACTTTCTTTTGCAAAGATTTCTTTTGTGTTTTTCCAGGAGTTGCACGGCTATCGCTTGTGTCGTTGGCGACTGGCACTTGTTGGCCTTGGAGTGCTGTGTACGGGGGGCTTCCTGCTCCTGTTGCTGTATTGGATGCCAGAGTGGTGCGTCAAATCCACCTGCACCCGGACCACAGCGCGGGATGCAGAAGTGGTGCTCTTGCAAACCACGGTACGCATAGATTGGGTTCAAGGATGATGGATAGTTTTGGAACAGGGTTAAAACACTGTTGAAGAGGGGAGACTCCTACCTGCCTTTATGTAGGGCGAGGCAATGGTGACAAGAATGAATATCTCACAATTGTTTGGAGCATCCCAATAACGATTCCAACAATATCAATGTCAATCCAACAGATATGTCTAAATGTATTAGTTAAGGTTTAGCAGAAAAGTGGAAAATGTCTGTCAAATCAAATACAAAAGTGCCCAAATATCACCTGCTACCTTTATTTTAAAGTGTGCAAGATAACATTTTCATTTTTAATATTATTCAGCTCTTTTTGAAGCCATTTTTGGCTATAAACAATATACTTTTTATTCATTTTTTTTAACTTAATATAACATTCATTGGAAGGGTGAAGGGTGGAAGCCTGTTTTGTCTGAAGCTCTGTTACTCAAGTTAAAAGTTCTAGCATTTGTTTCTAACACAAACTCACCATAAAGATCTGACTTAGTTGGAACTATAGACATATAAATTAGTAGACGCAGCGATCCCTTTGCAACTCAGCTGGTCCTTATACCCATCAACCACATTTTTGAGATGTCGAAGCATCGTTAAAAGTCATTGTTGAGCGTGAAAACTTGGGAACTATGGGATCGGCTTCACCATTCATTTGTACGTGAGGAGCGTTCTCTTTGGCGTAGCTCCTGTTAGCATGAGTTTGCCAAGTGATCGAGTCTGAGCAATGGGCTGAGCTAGAGAATTTTTGATTCAGTATGTCTATCATCGGTGCTGCGACAGGTGAGCTGATCCGTACTGTTAAATAATCTTTTTTTTTTTTTTGTGTAGTAGTAGTAACACCTAAACAGGATAATGTTTAGGTGGTGATTATATTGATCACCACAGGTTCATGTATTGTTTAACATCTCAAAACACACTTGGCTGTGTTTCATATGTGTGCAAGTATTATGTCACTACATAGATGTTTCCCCAATGTTTACTGTGGACGCAGGTCATTTACAATCTATATTTAGAAACTTGCCATATAAGGGCCCATACACCTCTCGTTCATTAATCATTACCTTCTCTGAAATTTATACACTCCATTGTCATGTCCTGAGAATAGTGTTTCAGTACAATAACACTATTGCCTCTATTTTTTTGGTTTTCATAGACTGTGATTTAAGTAGGAATGTTCAGATAATTTGTCTGTCCTTTGCGATCTAACCCTGGGTGGTTACATGAGTTTGTGTCTGTTTGCATTCCTTTCTCCATTATTTATTATTCTAGACTGTAAAATTCAACTAATGTTCAGAGTCAAAATAACAATAGAAAAACTGATATATTAAAACTAGGGCTGGGCAAGATGACAAAGAAAATCTTCTTTCTGGTGATGACACTTTTTTTTTTTGCCTTAAAACACCTTCAACTGGCATTCACTGTTAATTTCCTGAACATAAGTAAGACTCACTGCCATTTAATACAAAAAACAATTGTACAACTGCTGAAAAAAATACACTTTACTGGGAGGAGATAAGCAATGTTACTAATTATTACTAATTATTTTTGCACAATTTCTATTGGGCCGGGGTAATTCTTGTTTGGCTTATAGACACTAGCACATACAAAAGGTGAAAAAAAGTTTGTATTATCTCAGTGAATGTCTAAAGAAACCCCTTCAACACAGTTGTGAAAGTGCACTTGCTAAAACTTTTGATGAGGGACTCATCCCCATCTGAATACAGTTAAATAAATGTATTCTTAGTCGTGTGACAAGAGCCAATGGCATACATTATTTTGTTAAAGTGATCTTGCGCATGCGCTTCAATTGTTATCATTTGCTCACTGGTCTTCAGCATTCATTTTGATCAATTAAAATGTTAAAATGCTAATAATAAAGGCCTGTGTTATCTGCTGTGGTTGTTTGTGTGAGGGGTAAAGCTGATCAGGCTTGTGCAGTGCAGCTTTTGCAGCTGGTTTGGACTCTGAGGCTCTACCCACCTTCATCACATCTGCCTTCTGCTCACTGGCAAACGTATACCCACCTCTACTTTAATCATCATGTATGTTTGTGGATCCGATAGGATGAGTTCCGACGCTGGTTCTTGGCCAAGGTACGAGTGATGCTTGCCCCGGGGAGCAACCCCTTCCACAGCCTGGAGACCCAGACCACCTCCCCCTCCTCCCCCTCCACTCCCTCATGTCCTTTCTCGTCCCCCATGTCTCCCCCTTTGGCCAACGGACACACACCTCATCCCTCCGATGGCAGCCCTGCTCAGGAGCTCGTCAAGAGATATGCTGACTACCAACCTTCACAGGTATTCAAAATTTTCCACTAATAATACCAGTGGAGTAAAAATTTAATTACTGTAGTTTTAACTTTTTCTTAAAAATGTGTGCCTTCTTTGTACTCTTCCTTCGACCCTTCTTTTCCACAGATCCGTTATTTTACCTTCCATAGCACAAAGTATTATTGGAACGATGCAAAGCAGAATTTTGAGGTTTTGAAGTGAGTCTTTCCGAAATGATTAACAAACTTGCATGCATTTGACTGTGGAGCTGCTGTAAACACTAGCTTTGCATTAAATTTTATTTAATGTATTAATACTGTTCCAGCGGCCTGGAGGATCTGCAGCTCAGCTGCTCTAGACTCCACTCGGAACAAAGTGGGGGCTTAACCCGGAACCAGCAGGAGTACAGGTGAGCTTTGTAGTATTCAAAAACACTTATCAATTAATACTTTCAAATTAACCATCTGTCTGTTTCAACAGGAGACTGTTCTTTGGAATGAATGAAATTGCAGTGAAAGTGCCTTCTGTTTTCAAGCTGCTCATCAAAGAGGTTTAGAAACTTTTCTTTGGTCCTTAGTTTGCTTGTGCTTTGTAATAATTGCAACAAATTGTCTTTTTATAGGTTCTCAACCCTTTCTACATCTTTCAACTCTTCAGTGTGATCTTGTGGAGTGCTGACGAGTATTACTTCTATGCTATGGCCATTGTTTTGATGTCGGTCATATCCATAGCTACCTCTCTGTACACCATCAAAAAGGTTTGTTGGCACTGGACTTTTTAATTATTTTCATTTTGTTTTCAACACAGCAGTTTTCATTAACATATTTTTATTGTTCAGCAATACGTCATGCTTCATGATATGGTGGCAGCTCACAGTATTGTCCGTGTATCTGTTTGCCGCGCTAACAACGGTAAGCATTTATTTATTTGTTAAAACCTTTAAGTGGGTAACAGTTATTTTAGCTAGTAGCTGTTTCTCTGTTTTTACTCTATTTAATGCAAACATGTTCAAGTCCAGCAGAAATATTACATGTTAAATATCTAAATAGATTTTGAGTTTATAATAAATTAAATATCTATCTTTTTTTAGATATTGATGAGGTTTTATCGACTGACCTTGTACCTGGTGATGTGATGGTCATCCCCAGTAATGGGACAATCATGCCTTGTGACGCTGTGCTAATCAGCGGCACCTGCATTGTCAATGAGAGCATGCTCACAGGTAAGCAATGGCACTGGCTAAAATGACACCAGTCTTAATATGCAAATCACAAAGTATTTTATTTTTTATTTTTTATTATCATTAGGTGAAAGTGTTCCAGTGACAAAGACCAACCTTCCAAATCCATTGCCAGGGGACAGGGCGGATTCTGACTGTGCCTACAATATAGAGGAGCACAAGAGACACACTCTCTTCTGTGGCACCAACATCATCCAGACGCGCTTCTACACTGGCGAACTGGTGAAGGCAGTGGTGGTGCGTACAGGTGAGTAAGGCTCCCAAGGGATTTCATATTGTATTAAAATCAAGTTTGAATTGTGCAAACACTACAGGTCTGTAACATTTTATGGATCATTACCTCAGTGGTTCACAACCTTTTTCTGTCACAACACCCTGAATGACACACATCCTTGACACCCAAACACAAAAAGTGGGCTATCTGCAGAATTGTCAAGTAGCCTGATTTCTTATATTTGATTGTATTTTCAGGACACAGGCCTAGATACATTTAATAATAATAAGAAGAAGGCCAACAAATGTATCTAAACTACCCTTTAGAGTAACATTAAAATATAAAAAGCTAAAACTTCTCCTGACAATGTTTCTTCAGCAACATTGAAAGATGGGTCAAGTGCAGAGGGCAAATTTCCCCAAGGGGAAGTGAATTTAATACTTGATGAACATCTGCCTGTGAGATATTTGCAGACCCAGTGCAGCACTCACTAGCTCTGGCTTTTACTTTTACTTTTCGAAGGTTGTCGAGCCTTGTTTAAGATACTTGCATACATTTAACATTTTTCCCCCTGAAATAATTTTGCGAGAACCATTGCCTTTTTTCAGATACTACTGTTTTGTTTGTTTATTCACCTTATTCCAGAAGTTGTTGGAGGCGTCGCCATCTTTTTTCTAGTTGTATTAGTTTACATGGGGCTGACGAGCTCAACAGCAAACAAGTTCTACACGGACTATAAAGCAGTTTTCCAGCCGCCCAGGAAATCTGTGCATTGCTGACTTGATATTTCATATGTACTTTGTACATTTTACAGAAATCTATCTATTTTATATAATATTTTAGCGGCAAGACTTTTCCCGTGTTCGCCACGTGAACAGATTTCTCGCCAAACCAGAAGTGCTATTACGTTGTTAGTGCAGATCTGTAACAAAAAATCAAGAGTGGGCGGGGCAGAATAAGGTGAATAGTATGCATGTGTACAAATGTTGCTTGACAGACTTTGCAGAGGCCGAGCTATTGCAATATCGTCAAATGCCCATAACTGCCAATATATTTTATCTTACAAACTTAAAAAAAAAAAAATACAGAAAGTGTGTTGCACACATGTCAGTGATAACATGTATGTATACACAAATATTCTGTTTTCAATATTTTTCAGGTTTCAGCACAGCCAAAGGCCAACTTGTGCGTTCCATCCTTTACCCAAAACCCACTGACTTTAAGCTGTATCGAGACGCCTACCTCTTCCTCTTGTGTTTAGTTGCTGTGGCAGGAATTGGTTTTATCTACACCATTGTCCTCAGCGTCATGAAAAAGGTTACTTCAAGTATTCTTAATCAGATCACATACTTCTTTTGTTTATCCAAAAAAAAAAGACAGATTCTTCCTACAATTATTGTATTAACCTCATTCATCGTATGTGCCTAAGGTTCCTGCTGGTACCATAGTTATTGAGTCCTTGGACATCATCACCATCACTGTGCCACCTGCACTGCCAGCTGCTATGACAGCCGGCATCGTGTATGCTCAGAGACGTCTCAAACAGATTGGAATATTCTGCATTAGTCCACAGAGAATAAATATCTGTGGGCAGATCAATCTGGTCTGCTTTGACAAGGTGAGCTGTACAGTATTGTGTTTTTTTTAAGTCCCTATTTGCCATCTGCTGTGGGTTGGTTTTTTTGTATTAGAATTCAGTGTGTGCTTTTTATGTGTGCCAAATTTGTTTTGTACATTTTTGAATCATTTGTTTTTGCAGACTGGAACTCTGACTGAAGACGGTTTAGATCTCTGGGGAGTGCAGAGAGTGGAGAATGGCAGGTATATTTATTTGCTGCTACTCAGAAATTGTATAGTTTTCTTTGTGTTTGTATTAGAATTAGATTTGTATTTATTTGTCTGAAACTTATCTGCTTTGGATAATGTTCTAGTTTTCACCTCTCGGAGGAAACTGCCTATAAGGAGAGTCTTGTCAAGTCTCAGTTTGTGGCCTGCATGGCCACCTGCCATTCGCTTACCAAAATAGAGGGCCAGCTGTCAGGAGACCCACTGGACCTCAAAATGTTTGAGGCTACTGGCTGGGTAAGCCAACACATGTGCTAATCATGATAACAAGCAATGGACTGTGTCAAACATCCTGCCAGCACTTCTGTAGAATATAATTTAACAAACTTCCAATGCATTTTGTTGTTGTTTTTTGTTGTTTTTTTGGTCCAGATACTCGAAGAGGCCACTGAGGAAGAAACCTCACTCCACAACCGAATTATGCCCACTGTAGTTCGTCCTCCAAAGCAGCTGTTGCCTCAAGACATATCCATATCAGCTGAGCAAGACATGGTACAAACATTGTGAAGTCATTTGAATTTACAACGTGACATGGAGTCTGACCGTTGTTTTTATGTTTCTTTTCAGGAACTTTATGAACTTTCTGTAAGTGTTCATTTGAAAGACATCTTGCTCATATGTCATGATGATCTATATCTATCTAATGATCTATAAAAGTGTTAATTCTTTATGGTATTTTATGTGTGTACAGCCTGCCTATGAGATTGGTATTGTGCGTCAGTTTCCCTTTTCATCAGCACTGCAGAGGATGAGTGTAGTTGCCCGTTTGTTGGGGGAGAAGCGAATGGATGCGTATATGAAAGGGGCTCCAGAGGTTGTAGCTAGTCTTTGCAAAAAAGATACAGGTAACTTGCTTTCTGTATGATTAGTTTCTAAATTCCAGAATACCTTTTAAACCCCTGTCTGTCTATTTTCAGTACCAGCAAATTTTGCAGACATTTTAGAGGGTTACACCAAAGAAGGATTTAGGGTCATAGCTCTGGCTCATCGTCGCCTTGAATCAAAACTTTCTTGGCACAAGGTTCAAAATATCAACAGGTAATGTTCAGTGCATGTAGTGGTTGTAAACATCTATATAAAATGTCATTTTTTGTGACAAGGTTAATTTTAAAGTAGTTGGAAGACGAGGACAATGGCGCTACGGCAGCACATAAAAATTTAGTTTTGACCCCAAAGAATCCAACCATTTCCATTTTGTCTGAATCTGATCAGGGCCCAGCCATTGCCTGATTACATATCTTTTACTGTGTTTTAGGGATACTATAGAGAAAAATATGGAGTTCCTTGGGTTAATCATCATGCAAAACAAACTTAAGAGTGAAACACCGGGAGTGCTGAAAGACCTCCACCAAGCCCATATTCGCACAGTTATGGTGACAGGTAAGAACTTAATATAGTGACCCTAGTTTGTGTTACATGTGGCAATACTTCAAGAGTGCTATGAACAGTAGGTTTCTTGTCTATGAATGTGTTTCTGTGAATCTACTATATGTGGCGGTCCGAGAGCTTATTGATGAAATAAATAAAAATGGGCATAGGGAAAAACCAAACAAACAAAAAACAGGCAGCAAACTAATCTCAATTGGACCAGAGGACACAGAAGCCTCTATGCCCTACATTCAAGACTCATACGCATATGCATACACTTTCAGGTGACAACATGCTGACAGCCATCTCGGTAGCCAGGGACTGTGGGATGATTCCTCCTCAGGACACAGTCATTATTGCAGATGCCATTCCTCCTCATGACGGACAGTCTGCCAGGATCAACTGGAGATACGCTGACAAACCGGGCAAAGCAAGTCGACTGGAGGTGAGGAAAAAGGACATGTGACATGTAATACGTACTACTGTGCAACACAAATTACGCAATACAAACATTCATCTCCAGGAAATAAACATCAGTCTGGAGGATGTGTGCCACGTAGATGAGCCCAAAACCAGAGAAATGTTCCATTTTGCTATGAATGGAAAGTCTTTTGCTGTCATAGCTGAACACTTCCCCGACATGCTTCAAAAGGTATGAGATTACCCTTAAGAAGATGGCATCACTGCAAACCCTTATACAAACAAGACTTTCTGTCTTGATAGTTGGTCTTGCATGGAACAGTATTTGCCAGAATGGCGCCAGACCAGAAAACGCAACTCATTGAGACACTACAAGGTGTAGAGTAAGTGTATAATTATTTTCTCTCACAAAATGTTATTGCTTTTCTGCATGATATCTACAGTATAGTAATGGCATAATGGTATACAAAGGGGATTAGAACATGCCTGTCTTTCTTTCTTTCAGTTACTACGTTGGTATGTGTGGAGATGGAGCCAATGACTGTGGAGTATGTTGTTTTTTTCCCTCTTAAGACTGTATATCATGATTGTATGTACAGAATGTAATGCTCTATTTTTCTGATGTAGGCTCTGAAGAGGGCACATGGAGGCATCTCTTTGTCAGAGCTTGAAGCTTCCGTAGCCTCCCCCTTCACCTCCAGAACACCAAACATTTCCTGTGTCCCCAGCCTCATCAGGTGTGAGCCAGTTCATATATGTGTGTGGTAAACCAACTGAGATAGTGATAATGTTACAACTAAATTGTCTTGTATGAACATTGGTTGTATGCTTCTCACCATCCACTTTTGATTTGTCAGGGAAGGACGCGCTGCACTCATCACCTCCTTTTGTGTGTTTAAGTTTATGGCTCTCTACAGCATCATCCAGTATATTAGTGTTACTCTCCTCTACTCCGTAAGGACTCTATCATCTCTGTTAATGTCTTTTACTTGTAAATCTTACTAGACAAAGCTATAAAATGCAACATGTATTTTAGATTTTCAGTAACCTCGGGGACTTCCAATTCCTCTTCATTGACATTGCCATCATCCTCCTGATTGTTTTTACCAGTAAGTACAGAAGACTTTGAGTATCACTGTTGATGATTGATAGCCTTTACAAAATTATTCTTTGCGTGTTTGCTCTAGTGAGTTTGAATCCAGCCTGGAAAGAGTTGGTGTCTCGACGTCCTCCTTCAGGTTTGATCTCGGCGCCTCTGCTCTTCTCTGTGCTGACCCAAATCATCATTTGCTTGGGCTTCCAAACGATCACATTCCTCTGGGTCAAAGAGCAGCCCTGGTACACAGGTTGGACTCCAATGTCAGAGTAAGCATCTTTTATTGCTGTTGTATTACTAATGTATGACCCATTGTACAACTCAAACCAGAATTAATTAATCATTTTTCCTTATCCAGTGCTTGCAACAAGTCAAGTAATTTTTCGGACCTCAATCAAACAGAAATGGATGAACACAATATAAAAAATTACGAGAACACCAGCATTTTTTATGTTTCGTCCTTTCAATATCTTATTGTTGCGATTGTCTTCTCAAAGGGCAAGCCGTTTAGACAACCAAGCTACAAGAATTGTAAGACATATTTCAATCTGTTTCAAACACTAAAATAATGTTTTGTTTTGTTTTTAACTTGCTTTTTTAATCCTACAGGGCCTTTTGTTGTATCCACATTTGGCTTATATATTTTTTTACTGTTCATCATGTTCTATCCAATTGATGAGATCGATGAGTTTCTTGAGGTAATTATAACCCAACATATATTGATAAATGCTGATGCAAGCCTTTTAATTGTTCATTCTCATGTACAGATTGTCTGCGTCCCTTTTGACTGGAGAATTAAACTTTTGCTGGTCATTGCAGTAAATGCGGTTGTTTCCATCTTGATGGAGGTAAGTTGTACTCTTAAAACATACTATCACCATTTAACATTTTTTTCATGTGCAGTGTTTGTTTTCTCATGCAGTGTTCTCATCTTTTATAATCACGATTGACAGCTGGAACAGTCTGTTGAAAGAAATAATGTTTTAATAACTGCAATAACCTGGTTTGTTGTACAAGACTGCGTCACTGCAGCTTTTACACACTTAATAATTTGATATTTTCAAGACTTTTACTGACACTGACACTCAGTGGAGCTGTATCACTTTCTTCCAATGAGATGTCTGCAATTGCACAAATGCTTAGTAAATACCACCAATGCTATACTCCGACTAACCTTCAAAATACTCAACAAATAATTGAATTAAACTGAATTAAAATATCTATGAATCTATAACTTTCACTTGCTAAAATGTTCTTACTAATTCACAGAAAAAAGTGCTATATTAACCTCTTAATACATACAAAACCTGAGTGAAGTAAACATTAGCTATAATTTAATGCAAACTTTGGCCTCAGTAAAGCCACCTCATAATCAAACACAAGAAAATGTATAATCATAATAGCCTCTCTGTAATTCTTTGCCCTGCACACTGCGCTATTTCATAGAGCTTCATCCTTGACATCGTCTTATGGAAGCTTGTGTTCAGCCGAGACAAACAGAGCAGCTATGGCGTCATTCCTGCCGCCCCGACACCACAGGTTGGGAAAATCTGAAAATCTTTTCTACCCTCTTGTCACTTCCTCTCCTAACAGACAACTGCACCTTTCAGAGTAACAGCTAACCTCTCAAACCTGCATGTGCAAAGCTCTTTTATCTCTCTGTGACACATCAATGGCTGCTACTTTTAGAAAGTGATATTTAACTTATAATTATTTTTTTAATAAGAGGATTTTACAGTGTTTGTAGTGGGGATGGGACAAGATCTCGTGCCACAAGATATTGTGCCAACGTGTGAAAATGATCTCGTGAGATGTATTTGCATTTGGCTTAGACAATGCTGATGAGTTACTCCTTTTGAGAAGCTGTAGTTCCAAAGAGCAGTGCTAAATTGACAGCAAAAATATGACTCAAAAGTAAATCAAAAAGTGTCAACACAAACGCACAATTTATTTTAAATAATGTCAATCTCACCTCGTTCTCATGGACCCAATCTCGTGTCTTGTCTCGTGGGAATTGTCTCGTCCCACTGTTATTCCTGGGTTAGTAGCTCAGCTTATAACAGTTACTTGTTAATATAGACAATATTAACACGATGCTCTTACTAAATTGTTCAAATTTAGAAATGTACTTGCCTAGATTGTCTAAGCAGGTCTTAAAATTGTTATTATTTGTTGTAATTGTCAAAGTACACTGTTTAATTATTATTTATTTAATTTGTTTGTTTTTTTGATTCCATGAGCTTGTTTATGAGATACTAATAGCCATACTCTGATTTTTTTTTATGCAGTGCATGTTTAAATACCCTGATTTAAGCTATAGAAATACAAGCATCATTTTAAAGTTTGTAGTTTTCTATTGGCAAAACTACACACTTTGTATTTAAATAGTCTTATGTTCCAAAAGGCAATTAACGTGAAATTTTGAATGTTCCTCTTCTAGTTTTTCTATTTTCTTGTTATTAATGATCATTTCAGGGGATGATTGACCTGCGGGTTTTCAAGTGTTTGGCTCAACTCTGCTGCCCTCATAAGATCATACCCAAGGCCCGATACATGCACCTGGCCCAGGAGCTCAGTGTGGACCCGGACTGGCCTCCTAAACCCACCACCACCACCGAAGCCAAGCCCTGTCCAGAAAACGGCTCCAACTTTCACATTGGAATAAGCTTGTGACGGTTAATCATATTTAGTCCCCTCCCAAAGGCATTCTGTAAAAAGGCTACAACCTTGCCTTGTTGCTTTAAGATAACATTAGTCTTGAGATTGTACAAAACATCAACCTTCAAACTAAAGCCAAACTGTATTTCATTTATAACTGACTGTAAAACCCCATATTCTTGATAAGAAAGTGTTAAATAGCTAGTATTATTTTTTATAAATTATATCTTAATTTAAGGGTGGAAATCTTCTTGTTGTCTCGCAATTAATTATTGGAAAAAAACAGCACATTTTGACATCAAATGTAATAAATGTTCAATACCCCACTGGAAGACTGTCCTCCCTGTCTGAAAATCCTAATGGCCAGTAAAAGGGAGAAATTGGAAGTGCAAAGGCAAATCTGTAACACATCGCATAGCTATTTGAAAGGCTGAAGTGTCTAGTGTACCTATACAGGTTAAAAGCAGCAGGGACTGAAATATGTCGGGATTTATACAAAGTCAACAGACCTATTACTACCATGTATTGACTAATTTTAAAACCTCCATTTTGATGGATTAGTAACTCTTCAATCTAATGATTATTGTGTTTGCGAAAAGTCTGATTTCACTGAACAGTTTGCCTTTGTAATAATTACTCTAAGGGCATGAGACAAAGTGGATGTAATGTCTAAATTCTATACTCGTATTAGGCATATTAGCCTCAGTTAGATCGATAGCACAAATGCTTGTACTCAAAAGCTACGATAGTTGATAGATGAATTTGTACCAAATTTGAGAAATTTGGCTAAATATTTTTACCCTTTTTTAATAAATGTATTGTTTTTACATACATAAGCCATGCACTGTGACGACGGCAGCAACATAGTACGTACAATAATATGGGACAAATGCATATTGTGTTCTTTTTGTTAGTATAAAAAGTAGAGCGTCAGAGCATGCACCTGCTTGTGGACTTTAGTGTGCATGATAGCATTTAAGTGTCCTGAATCTTGTCAGCAGAGGCTACTGTCAATGCCATATTTTTTGCAAGAAACTTCTTCCTATGGAAGAATAAATGGATAATAATATGAATTAAGCATGTCAATGTGACTAGCTGGTCTAGCAACATTCATTGTGTAACTGTACATTTTATTGATTGGTTCATTTTCCAAAAGTGCTTTTACGTTATCTGCAACTTGAGGGCTATTGATAGTGACTGCTCTGTATCAAATATGTTGTGTACAATGGTTTGGTTTTGACAAATGCATAGTCTGCTCCCAGGTTAATAATGACTGCATTTTAGCCTGTTTTTCATATTTGTGACGTCTGGTCACGATCAGCTTAACCATCTTTAAATTTCTATGGATCTTTGTTTGTGTGATATCCAAAAAGGCATTTGGCAATGAGCTTAAATAAACCAGAAATGTTTTTAAAATACAATTTCAGGATTAAAATGAATGGTATTAAATTTATTTTCTTTCCAAAGACTGTAATATTAACAACAACAAAGAAAAATACGTTTAAAATGATTGTATAAAATGTTTAGCAGCAGAGGTTGATCATATATAGGTTTCTATCTGTAAATATGAGATGAACATATCTAACGTGTTAAGGGTTATTCTAAATTTATCATTTTTAATGACAAAGAGCTGGGTGAATTTTACTTTTGGTACTGTAATGGTTACTTGGTTGACCTCAGTTTGACTTTAAATTTAGTCAGGTTTGTTTTTTTAACACTGGGCATTAATGATACATTTATTCAGTTTTATTCAGGTTGAGAACAAAAACAGCAAATAAGTATGATCTTCGTCAATTATAAACATTTATAGTGTGTTATTGACAATGATTGAAAACGTGAAGGGACTAAAGGCCTATAGCACCTTTTTATTTAGCACAAAGCAGCGATTCATAAAATTGCATGTACATAGTTGGATCTATGTTATTCCATTGTATTCATGCAAAACAGGAATGTAATTGTTACGATTGTTGCATTCTTTTTCTTTGCAAGTTGACTAAACGATTGCTGCTAGAATTCTGATTTTTAATCTGCTGTAAACCTTTTCACCCCTAGTTTTTAAAAGCCAAATCAAAGCAATGGTAGAGTGTAGTGTAAAGAGCTTGTCTGTAGTGTCACAGAACCATTTTACTCACACTTCAATGGCATTTAGTCTGACTTTGATAGAATTATCGAGCTTTATGTAGTTTCCTCAGGGGAATGTTTAGTGGCTTTTACAAAATCACAAAAGTAAAACTAAACCGGTGACATAAATAATTCTCAAAGTTAAGAACAATTCTTATATTGTGCTTTTGTTGTCTTCTCAACTCCTCATACCAATATTTTATCGGCAAATGTGGACATTTATGGCAAATTTTGTATTTTATAATTTATTTTGTATTTATTTTTTCCTCATTTCTTTCTAAGAATTGTATTTTAGATTGATCTTGATCTCATGATTTTCAATAAATGTTCTTTTAAAACGAGGTTATCATATTTGTGTTTCAATCAGGTTGATTTAATGATCTAAAGAAAACCTATTTGCCTCATTATTATTCAGATTAAAAAGTAAATGTGAAGTAAAAAGTATGGAGTTGTAAAACAACCACTGCTGTCTGACACTTATTATCAGTATATTATAATGTCAGTCTTTTTCTGTGTTTGAACTTAATCTATCCAATATTGGATTAAGTTTTTATGTGGTTTTCAAGATGATTCATCATCATCATGTTTTCCATTGAACGGTAGTAGAGACCTGGAACTATTTCATGAATTATGTTTTAATAATTGTAGTCTTTGTTTTCCCACGGAAGTATTTAAATAGAAGAGCTTTTTCGCGAAGAAATGCTTTGAAACGTGGTCAGTTTAGTAACTTTGCTTAGTTGGAAGGATGCTGATGGTATTTGGATCTATCGTGGATCTATTAAACTAGCAGCTGAGGTGCACAGTTCTGGAAGGATAAGGAAAGTGTTTTCATTCATTTCACGTTTGCATTTTCAGAAACAGAATAATTTAACAATGGCCACACAACACATCGGTGGATTGCTTGAGGTACATAAAGTATATCACATGTAAAATCCTTGTATTACTTAAAATTGTCCTTCCAAAATCAGTATTATAATAATTATATTGACCCTTTAAAAGTTTGTAAACAAAAACATTCTAAATTCCGGAATGGAGAACAAAGCGAAGTGGAACATAATGTAATTTCACTGGAGAAACCGAGATTAACCTCAGAATATCAGTCCTGTCAAAGTAAAAGCTCTTAGACACACATGACTTAAACCCATTTATTATTATATTATATTATTATAAACTCTATGCATGAAGGAACTATCCACATTTGCTTTGCAGGTTTCACAGGGCAAATACTTTACAGAAATGTTGATCCCACAATATTAATATTTATTATTTCTATAAGATACTGTACAATAGCACAAATTAGTATTTTTTTTTTTTTTTTTTTTTTTTTTAATTTTAGATAAACTACAATTTTAAGGCTAGAAAATTTTATTTTTAATATCCTTTATAATAGAAAAGCAAACTAACTGACCTTTCGACCCTGGGAATTCAAATGAGTTTCTTTTTTTTCGCCAACAAAAATATTTAAAACCATTAGAATGTAGATTAACGTGAGCTAATCATTGAAAACATGACATCGTATTTTAAAGGTTCAATGAAAGCGCCTGCAACATCGCTAGTAGGAACCATTTTACAAGACTTGTTTATGTCCGTACTCATATTTGGATGGTACCGGGTTACCGGAAGTGCAGTAGCTGTGTCCTTGCTAGCTAACTGGTTTGCTGCCTCAATGGGCAAATGTGTACGAATTGGAAAGATGATTTGAATTATACTTGAATAGAGCTGAACAACATTGACGTTAAGTCGCATTGGATAACGGCGACATGTTTCGTATCGGCAGTAAAGCTGCTTGGTAAGTGATTAAATACAAACTTGAAGAGACGTGACTTGACAGTGGTCATTTTGACAGGTGAGAACGTTGATACTGTGTCTCGGCTTTAGATGATATCGTTGTTCAGCTTTAATCAACTAACAACTAAAAATAATGTCAAAGTAATGACTTGTTTGCTCATTCAGCAACATTGTAATTATTTTTGGCTTGCTAACTGTTTATTAGCCATTTAGCTTTCCAAGATGCGTCAAAACCAGTGTGTTCTTTAGGCAGGATGTGCATATAATATTAATTCAGTTGTACTTGTCAAGGTAGTTTCCTTTTTCAGATATTGCGTTAGATTAATAGAATATCTTTATTGGCTAGTACATGACCGGAGGTGTGTAAATGAGACTTTCTTTGGCAGCATGGCCTGCAGAAACCTGGTCTCCACAAACATGGGGGTGAGATTTCGAGTCCCGCTGCAGAAGCTGCACCCTCTGTCCCGGGCCATCCATCACCGCTATTCGGGAAACACAAACCCTCAGCGCTCCCCACATCGCACAGCAGCCCGTCACTTCACCTCAATGTCGAGGCTTCCGATGCGACCACCTAAACCACCTCCAGGCTCCGGGGGCCGCAACCATCAGCAGCACCGGGGCTTTTGGGTGGCGCGCCTGGCAGCGAGGCTGCTCAAGCTCAGATATATTCTCCTTGGCACTGCCGTGGGAGGAGGATACACGGCCAAAAAGGTTCGACCTCACACAATCACTACTATTGAACCAATGATTGTAGGTAGTGACACTTACCTTTTCAGATGTCATCATAGACTGTATATGTGTGTGTGTGACTTGTGATAAAACGGTGAAGTTGAATGCCAGAATTTATTTTATTTCATTTATAAATCAGTTGTAATAACAATTACTAATGCCTTTGCAAGGGTTTCCATAACTTAACATTTAACTCTATAAATGATTCTTTTACTCTCTTAATATATTTTAATATTCATATTCAGCTCTTACACCGCCTGACACTAATCAAGTCTGTGGGTGTATAAATTAGAGTTGGTCCAGTACATTTTGATGCAGCTGCCCGTTTAACTTGTCATTTTGATAAATTGATAAATCAATTTTCTGCCTTCGCTACAATCAGATTAGTAATAATATAACAAATAAAACCTCCAAAAATGGTCATGCATGGACATTAGTTAATTGATACTATTTGCAGTCTATGTTTGATCTTTACACAAATCAGACAGCAGATTTAAGTAATTATGTGTAGTACGGTGGAAAGAGATTTTGAGTTTTGAGCTTAGGGATGTCAGGATGATCAAAAAGGAGAATAAATATGTGATTTTTACCTAGACCTATGAGGAATGGAAGGACATGTTTCCTGATCTTAGTGAATACAACTGGGTTATCCCTGATTTTGTCTGGGAACTAAGTGAACAAATAGATCTTGGTAAGTTCTCAACCATGGCCATGAATGTGTTGTTGTCGAGTATCTCCTAAAATGCTTTTGTTTCTGCAGATAAAATTGCCAAAGCTCTACCAGAGATGGAAGAAATAGCTAAATTGCTACCTGATTTTGACAAAATAGGGGAAAACTTCACTTTTCTGAAAAGCCTTCTGTCATCTGGTGAGTCAAGTGTTTTAAAGTAGAACATGTCAGTGCTTTTGCAGATTCTGTTTTCATGCATATTACTGCACATTCAATACACAACTATTATCAGACTACCACAACATCAAATTTGTAAAATGCAGTGGAATATTTGCAGTCTGTTTATTTTGTGCAACTGAAGTCACAATGTGCAATAATATCACACATGCATGCTGCTCTTGACAACATTGACAATTTCTAAACTTCAGTGAGTGCTTTGTATTGTGTATGCCTTTTGCATATACGTATTTCTTCACACGCATTTGGCCATGAGACCACACATTGCCTAATCCTTTCTGATAGTTGTAATCTGCAGAATTTTCATACATCATTGAGCTTTGTCCCTGGTTTTCATCACCATCCCCGTGCTTCTGTCTTTATGATTTTTTTTTGTTTATTTTTTTATCTTGTGTTCTTCCTTCCTCCTTCCCCTGCCCTCTTCTCCTCATGCTTCACATTTTCACAGGTGTGAATTTGGGTAGTCAAGTCAAAGGAGCGTCTGGTCTGCATCTGTTGTTAGGTGTGTAAACCCTGCTCCGCTCCTCTCTCACCTCTTTTTAACCATCATCCAGCCACAATATCAGCAATATCAACTCTTGATTTGTGTTAGTAGAATTGCGTCTTGTCATGAATCACTTTGACATTCTTGTATTAATGGAACAATTTTATTTTAATGAAGGTAAACAAAAAAGATGAACAAAAGCATGTGTGTGAAATGTAAAACAAATACAGAATTTGTCCATATAAAACCTTCTTCCTTCTTGTGGCGTCTTTCTTTCCCATGTGTTTTCTGCCTCCTTTGACTTCTACCCCGTTTCTATCCTTGCTTTAAAAGTCACTTTACAGCACTGTTTTAGAAGTCTTAAATGTATTTGCAAAAAACTATGACCTACTGTTCTATGCTGAAGCCAACCTTGAGCCTAACCCAGCTTTTTGACTAATTCAGGCTAAATGGCACTGTTTTTAGTGAGTCGTCAAAACAAGGGAGTGTTTCATAGCTGTTACAAGACATGCATTTTTATAATGATGCAGAAGCTGCATTGGCAAAATAATTCAAATTAACTTAAAACATTGACTAACTATAGATACTTTGTCATCAACATAATTTATTATTTTTGTTTTCCTGTTTGTCTTCAGAAAGTACAAGTGATCCACAATTGAAAGCCACAGATACTCCAACTACTGTCATGCAAGAGTCTAGTGAGAAACAATACAAAAAGGTAAGTGCTAGAACTCTGGAACTGCAGTGGTTGTTGCACACTCAACACTGCGTAAGTGTAATTGTTGTTATTGGGCAGAAAATAAAAAGAGAAATAAATGATACACCCTTGATAAAAGTCATTGTAGCTGATATTTTGGTTAATCTTTAACCAAATCAAACTTGTAACATGCATTTCATGGGAAGGTTAGGTGTTACTGTTAAATTTGGATTATCCTTATGATCAGAAGATATTTTGCTTTTGCTGAGCAGAAATATCTCTCTACGCCCTAATTTGGAAGTTTGCACTACAAATGCAAATTTTATCAGTTCCTTTTTATTTATTTTTTATTATATATATATGATATACCCAGTATTCTATTATTTTGCAAATATTCAAAATGGTTTTGGTTTTGATATATTACCTGCCTCTTTTTTACTATACTTCCTCTCATAAGGTGTGTATTCTTGACTAACACAAGGATTTGGTAATGTGTTTAAATACATTCCTTATACAGTAATTTTCATCAGCCATGCTTAACCTATGAAAACTTCATTAGTCTTTTGTATTCATTATTTTTTGTCACTTGCTTTTCCTTGCTCTCCTTTTGTCAAGCCACCTTCATACCATTTATGTGTTTACATAAATGTTGTTCTTTGTGTCATGTGCAGTACATCACACGAAAACGTGAACATTTCATCACATTTACCTAATACCACAATGCCTTGCTTTTTTGCAATCAATATCGCCAACATGACAGTACACCATATTTGGTGAATTTATTTAATTTATTTAATCAACACTTAAGTGACACTTCAATGTGGAATAATAAAGTTAAAATTCCATAATTATATTGTCATGTTGGGGACTGAAACACTATAATGATTCCAGGCACACATTAAGCCTTGAGCTTACTCCTACAGCATTTAGGTAATATTGTCTACTTGCCCTTGCTTTACTTATTCCCGCTGAATCTACACATTCAAAGCACGCAAATGATAGGACAATATTTTCACATGGTATGGATGATGAGTAGATTATGTCAGCTCTTTATTGTTGTACATCAGTTTGCATTAGTGTGCTGACTTTTGCTTTGAACTGGCTTACTTGAGCATCTTTACAAAAACTGACAGCTTTGATGCTGTGATGCTACTGCTGATGAGGATGAGGATGATTGTGCGAAGGATTCAAATGTAACTGTTTACACTTTAGATTAAACCTTGATTAGGGCAACAGTCAGGAGCCCCTGTGACTGATCTAGGGCTCTGTTAGCGTTGTTGGTCTGGGTGGAAGAGCAGCTCTCTGGAGTGTGTTGGTGTTGTTGCTGCTCCTGCCTCTGTCTCACTATGACGTGCCCCAGCAGGGTCTGCTTGGGGAGCTCATTCTTATTCAGCAGCAGATTCAGCGGCACGAGGAAGAGGTCCGGCGGGCCGCTGAAGCCAGTAATGCGCGCCCCCCTCCACCTGAGCCTGCTCCCATTCCACCTCCGAGCCCCAGTCCCCCTCAACAGAAGCGCAAGGTGAAGGTCCTGTCTCACTTAGATGTCCCACCAAAAGTTAGAAAAAGACAATCACTAATGTGTGATTAATCAATTTGTTTGTGCGTAGAAAGAGCAACTTAACATTTGCCTGAAAGTTCTTTCATGAGCTTTTCTTGCTCTGCTCTCAACTGTGTTGAATATAATAAAGAAACAAAGCCTCTGTTTGGTTGCTCTTTAGCAAAAGTAATTTAACGGAAAAGACACAGCACTGACATTTTCAAGCATTAAACTAAACTTGAACTTTACAGATGGCCAGCATTAATGCCATGTTATTATCAAATATTTATCCCATGCATTGGCTTTATAATAGGTTTTACCCTCATGTTAACAACACTTGTAACCTCCTCAGTAAAAAAAAAGCACTCTTGTGCCGGTCAGAGTCAGACTGATTGCTTTGTCACTGTCAGTGGTGGGCCTGCATGGGGCCTTGTTTCAGGCAGGCAAATCTCAAGCAATGCTGTATTTAAAGTGGAACTATTGCATGGAGTTAGGGTAAATTGCTGCATGGTGTGATCTGCACATACAATGAAAAGGACAAAGCCATAAACATACACCTATGCACTACACATGTTATACAGTAGGTCACCCTTGATACTTCATGTTGACCTCAGTATGTAGAGAAGTGTTGTGAGTTTGTCTTTTTTGTGTAGATTCTCTTTTCTGTGATTAATCCCTTTGTTTGTGTGTATTTTCTTCCACTGTCGCATCATTCACTGTGAACAATTGTTAAATTAGTGGTGACATTAGAAACATACTCAATTTGCAATCAATTAATCATTTCTTTTGGGGGGTAATTGTGCCATAGACCTGAAAGTGTGATTTGTGCTTGTGTTTGTAAATCTAATTATTATGTTGTAGTAAATAATGATTCCGTAGTTATGTTCCTGAGATGATCTTCTTGTGATTGTTTTCATACCTTTCCTAACTTTGATCCTCAGTTTGCACGCATTGAACCTGCCGATGCAGTTGGGATTTCATGCTTGCACAGTGGCACTCTATTTTTGATTTTTAGTAATGTTTGTTTGCACATTTCTAGTCGTCAGACAAAGAAAAGGTTGACCAGCTTCAGGAGGAGCTCCTCCGGACTCAGGTGGATATTGGCTTTTGTAGCTTGTGTTTACACAAAATGTTGCTGATCTTTGTTTATTCTGGCCATTAGATGAAATATCAGCGCATGTTAGAACGACTTGAAAAAGAAAACAAAGAGTTGAGAAAAGTTGTTTTACAAAAGGATGACAAAGGAATACACCAAAGAAAAGTCAAGGTAAAACACATCTCCGATTCATCATGTTTCATCCTTGTGTTCAACAACCATTTAAACTGGTCTTGTTGGACTGGCAATGTTGCCACTTCCTGCAGAAATCCCTTATTGACTTGTATTCTGAAGTCCTGGATATCTTATCTGACTATGACTCAAATTATAACACTCAAGACCATCTACCGAGAGTAAGTAAACTTAAGAAACCACAGGATATTTTACAAAATGAATTGTTAGTAGCATTTATCATGTTGGTTCTGTCATTTCAGGTGGTTGTAGTGGGGGATCAGAGTGCAGGGAAGACGAGTGTATTGGAAATGATTGCTCAGGCTCGGATATTTCCTCGAGGCTCTGGAGAAATGATGACACGCTCTCCTGTTAAGGTTTGTTTATTTACATGAGACTTAACTGATTCTCAAACTGTGAAAAAAGGGAGTAGGACATTAATCCTCTAACTTGTTCCTTGCTCTCACAAATCCCGTGGTACATTACTAGCACTCACATGCATGAGTTGGTGGAAGTATGCACAGCTTAAGAACAGTCCAAGAGTGGACCATTGTCGCACAGCCAGTTAGTTCTCATTCACAACTATTTCTTCTGGGTGTGTGATGGATTAATTGCTTTATATTTGGGTGAAGAAGGCAGAACTGGATACGGAACACAAAGTGATGCTTTTACAATGTATTCTATGGGGCAACACAAATGTATCTTATAAAAGTCTGTCTACGCTGATTTGTGAGTGAATGTTAAAACTGTTTTGTAGGTTACACTAAGCGAAGGCCCACATCATGTTGCAATGTTTAAGGACAGTGGGCGGGAGTTTGATCTTAACAAGGAGGAGGATGTGAGTACACTGCTTGTTTCTTACGAACGCTTCATATGATTCTGTCTTTTGAATTTTTTTAATTAATTTGTTCTTTGCTGTTCTCAGCTGGCTGCTTTGAGGCATGAGATTGAGCTCAGGATGAGGAAGAGCGTGCAAGAGGGACAGACCGTTAGCTCTGAGGTGTGAAGCTTGTAGTTTTAACAGTCTTTAATTTAAAAGCTCTTTTTTAACTCTAACAATGACTCATGTGATTCAGACGATATCCTTAAGTGTCAAAGGTCCTGGTATCCAAAGAATGGTGCTTGTTGACCTGCCAGGTGTCATCAGTGTAAGTAAAACATCCTTAATCTGAGTAACGTATAATAACGAGAATGTTTGTATTTCATTCCATTTTTTGTTTCAGACTGTGACCAGTGGGATGGCATCCGATACTAAGGAAACAATTTTTAGCATCAGCAAAGCTTACATGCAGAATCCAAACGCAATTATCCTATGTATTCAGGGTAAGTCCTCCATTCAAAATCTACATTACAGTCTATATTAAAACTACAATCTTAAACCTTTATCTTGACCTCTCTGATGTGTTGTTAGATGGAAGTGTTGACGCAGAGCGGAGTATTGTAACAGACCTCGTTAGCCAGATGGACCCTCAGGGCAAGAGGACCATATTTGTCCTCACTAAGGTGGACCTGGCTGAGAGGAATCTGGCTAGTCCAAATAGGGTAAGACTTCAGACTGGTCTTCATACTGCTCACCACCAGAGGGAGCCCCACACCAGCAGTTTACTTGATCTCGTCTGGGTGAAGTAATTTTTTTGTGTGTTTTTGTTTTTTACAGATTCAACAAATTGTGGAGGGAAAGTTGTTTCCTATGAAAGCTCTGGGCTATTTTGCAGTAGTAACAGGAAAAGGTGACAAAACTTTTTTTGACAGTGAATACTGTGTTGAAAAAAAAACAACGGATATTTGTGTCTGTTAATAACAATTGTTCTAAATCATTGTATAGGAAGTAGTGCGGAAAGTATAGACTCCATTAAAGACTACGAAGAAGACTTTTTCCAGAATTCCAGATTACTCAGGCAAGTTTTCTATGTTGTATTAATTATATTATGTGTTAATTTAAACAATTTTTAAAATCTTATGCAAATGGTTAATAACTTGTATATTCGAGTAGGGAGGGGATGTTAAAGGCTCACCAAGTAACCACAAAGAACCTAAGTCTGGCAGTGTCTGACTGCTTCTGGAAGATGGTGAGAGAGTCTGTCGAGCAGCAAGCTGACGTCTTCAAAGGTTTGTTTTATGTGTATAGTCATGTAGTCACTTTTATTTTTTATTTGGTAAAGAACTATGTAAAGAACTCTCTATAATAAAGTTGTACAGGGAAAGTTCAAAGGTCCCTTATAAACAACTGATGAGATTTATGGCCATGAGACTGCAACTCCCAAAGGCCCATTGTGTGTTTGATCGATCCAACGCATCAAATCACACAACCAGCTTCCATCCTCCATGTACAGTGCCTTTGTGACCAAACCAGCAATTACCCTAATCTGGGCTGCGGGTTGGGATTCATCCTGGACACTAGGGGTTGTGTGCCACTGTTTATCTCTTTAGTTTTTGTTAGAATAAACTTTTTATATTAATGTCTAATGTATAATAATCTTTTATTTTTGCTGCTACTTTTTCTTTTCTGCACTAGCGTCCCGCTTCAATCTTGAGACTGAATGGAAGAATAACTACCCACGTCTCAGAGAACTAGATCGTGTAAGACAAAGATCAAAACTTACTGCCAGAAGTTTTGTTGCACATCTGAATTGTTTTCCATGTCTCTTTATTTACATAGAACGAGTTGTACGAGAAGGCTAAAAATGAAATCCTGGATGAAGTCATTAGTTTAAGTCAAGTGACCCCACAACACTGGTAAGTAGACATTACATCACAATTACTTCCAAAAATAAGAATGATAATTGTATGCAATCATTAATTTTTCACAAAGTCCTAAAATGGACATCAAAAGTTGTTACATGTTACATTACATGTATTCTTTCTTAAATAAACATGAATACAGGCAGCATATATTGCATATTTGCAGTAACTTTGCAGTGCAGGTCACTATAATTGAAATCGTTTTCTGGGCCCTAGGTCCATGAATGTGTATGAACGTGTCGTTTTACTTTTTAAATAAGATGTATGCATGGTGCTGTGGCCATCCCCAGTGAGCGTGCCATCAGTTGTCTGAGATCAATACAAGGATGAATGGCCCATGGATGGGAACAGGGTGGCCCTGTTAGCCCTCAAGCAGCAAGCCTGCAATATTGGAGATAGCACTTATTGACAGCAAAGAGTGTGAGCTTGAACAAAGGAGAGTCTAATGAAATATGAGCATGTGTTTATGATAAATGAGAGACACAGCACTGCTCTTCTCTCCAGGGGGCCGTGTGTTTTGTCCTATTGTCGCTCTCAATACTCCAAGACTGTTAACTGCAAATAAGCTGCAATTTATTGTCAAATGCACACTCTTCTACACTCCATAGGATTTTGTTCTAAATTTATATGTGGTTGTTTTTAAACATATCGTCACAGGATATATGCAGGATGTTAACCTGGTCAATTAGAGCCCTAGTTTCGTGGTCGTGGTCCTTTTTTGTACATTTGTGCATGTTTTTTACATTCACTTTTAGTTTAAATTGTAAATGCTAAGATCACACAGTTAAATATGCTATTGATATTGTATACCAATTATTTATATTTCAATAAACAAAAATAATTTATAGAATATGTAATCTTGTCCTAAATATGGGGTGTGTTTCTGGTTCCAAAAATAGCTAGATGTATTGCAATAAAGGTCTTAAAAAGATCTTAAAAAGCTTTTAAAATGGACTTTGGGATCCCTGTATACACCCTGCATCAATATTTTGCATTGTACTGCGCAACTACATACGATAATTAAAAACAATATGTGGATCTTTCAGGGAGTCAATCCTACAAAAGAAACTGTGGGAGCGAGTTTCAACTCATGTGATAGAAAACATCTACCTGCCCGCCGCCCAAACTATGGACTCTGGCACCTTCAACACAACTGTAGATATAAAGCTGAAACAGTGGACTGACAAGCAGCTTCCACACAAAGCACTAGAGGTAATTGTTATATGTTGTTGATATTTCAGATCAGGGGTCATAGATTATAACTTTATAGCAGCAGAAAGCATGTCTTCTTTAGTCAAACTCTAGACAGTGCACATATTCTAGCTGTACCATTTTTGGCAATAGTTGAGCATGTCCATTCAAGAACGATTCAGAAGTTGAATGACTTTCTTTACTACTTTGTGCCTCTTTAGGTTGCCTGGGAAACACTGCAGGAAGAGTTTGCCCGCTTCATGGCTGAATACAAAGGCAAAGACCAGGACGACATTTTTGACAAGCTGAAGGAGGCTGTCAAGGATGAGAGCATTAAGAGGCACAAATGGAACGAAAGAGCCATGGACAGTCTGGTAAATATAATGGAGCCTCTTCCTGTGCACAAATGTAGTAACCACTGTACTCGTAAAGTGTTGGATGTTGTTTTAAGTTTACGTCTCACGATTTCAAATTAGTGTTATGATTATTGTAAAAGGAAACCTCACAATTCAAATCACTTCTCAGTTCTGCAGTGGTTAACACAAAGTTGATGTATTTGTTTGTGTCACTAAGCTTTTTATATTAATATTGCTGTTTACAATTGACAAAATGTAAAGTAATAATCCACATGTTATAGTTTTAACCCTTTTTTTTTCTTTTCAGGATGGCTTGAATTGAAATCCCTTATTTTTGTTTCTAAAATACTCACAACCGTTATTTTTTATGTTCTTCTGTTTATATTTTGACCTGTATAATCACCGATAACTATTAACGGATTAATCTTGACATCCCTAGTTTAGTTTTGTGAATATTACATTAGCGTCACTAAATATTGTTGATGTGTTTGTCAGCGAGTGATCCAACACAACGCTCTGGAGGACCGCTCTATAACGGACAAGCCTCAGTGGGACGCAGCTATTCAGTTCATGGAGGAAACCCTGCAGTCCCGACTTAAAGACAGTATGTCAAATATTTCATGTGTCCTGATATTCAACTAGTGTCCACTTAATCACTCACTCATTCTCATCCTTTGTTTTTGTAAATCATCATCTTGTAGCGGAGTCAGTAATCAGAGACATGGTTGGCCCAGACTGGAAAGAGAGGTGGATGAACTGGAAGAACCGCAGCCCAGAGCAGGTTAGGACTTTTCTGTGAATACAAAATTAAAACCACAATGTAATGTTTGGTAATTAGGTGTTTTGACACATACCAGCACCAAGAACTATCCCCATTTCAGTCCCCATTTAGTTTTAGGACTCACCCAGTGCTCATGGCTCGCATTCAGAAAGTGACAGTGGCTGAAAGTGAGTCTAACTGACCATAAAATTAACCTGTTCAATTAAGTTAGTGTTACATCCTGTTCCTTTTGAGCTCTGTAAACCATGCACATTAAAATGCGATGCCCAAAAAGTTCAAACAAACAATGAATAAAATAAAAATAAAACACAATCATTCACAGTTGTTTTAGTTACAATTTACTAAGAATTGTATTTTTCAAGATACTCTGTTCAAGTTAATTCTCTTTTACATCAAAAGAGTCAAATGAATGAAATGTATTTCCCAATAAAGTTAATGAGCTGGTAGTAGCAATCCCTTGCCCCTATTCTGTGTGATCAAGCATCAAGCTAAAAAAAATTCCAGGAACTTTTAAAGGTTCCTACAGTGGGAACCCCATTGAATGTTTGTTACATGTGTTTTTACTTTGTCTGCAGCATATTCGAAATGAAACAAAAAATGAGCTGGAGCGCTTGCTGAAACTTCACGATGAACACACGGCGTATTTGGCCAATGATGAGGTGACAACAGTCCGGAAAAACCTGGAAGCCCGCAGCGTAGAAGTGGATCCTATCCTGGTGAGAGGACAATAGGGGTCTTTTCAGCTGATATCCAATATTTAAATTGTCTTGCTGTTATGGTCAGTAAAGAATATTTACTAGTGTTAAAATATCTCAAAAGCTATAGCCAGGCCCATAAAATGTTCTAACGCTGTAGGAAAATTAACATAGCAAAATAGACCTGCAGGAGTTATCGCGATCAAATCTAAAACTCAAAGACTGCAATTATTATTTAAGTAACTTTATTTCCTCTCAAACAACCAAATACTACCCTGTTTTATTCTGTATAAAACTTGCTAACCCTGTAGTTTAGACATCTACAAACATGTGACTCTTGTATTAATTTAGCAGGTGACATTTCAGCCTTTTGTCAAATCTTAATGCCGTGTTAATTGACGTGTGTAAGATGTAAACATTAAACATAATATTACCGGTACTTTTAAAACCTCAATCACAAATCTGATTGTTATTGCAATGCCTGTCAGAACAATCACAATTAGATATTTCCCCGAAATCATTTGATTCAAATCCTTACAAAATGTATTTCCTTTGGATCTAATATGTGTTGTGTTTTTTTATGATTGTGTAAACATACAGCCAGGGCTTTGTTGCTCTTTTATGCCCATTTTAACTCCGTAGTCCATTTATGAAACATGTTTAATGCTCTTACGACAATCTGGGAATGATATATGGGGACAAATAGATAAGATATGAACAATTTAGAAAAATAAATAATTACGCAATACATCTGAGAACTATTGCATATCAAACTGATATTATTATTTGAAAGAATCCCACATATCGTCAGATCATTATTATTACAGATTATTTCCATGACGACTAGACAATTGGTCACATTTAAATCTAAATCTATCAATAGAATATATAAAAGAAAAAAATCCATTCATCTCCCAGTCCCAGTTACCATTGTCTGTTCTTATAAACCTGAACAGATCAAGGACACATGGCACCAGCTGTACAGACGACACTTTTTACAGAAGGCACTGTCGCACTGTAATCTGTGCAAGAGAGGTTTTTACTATTACCAGAGACACTTTGTCGATTCTGAGGTAAGAATCACTTATGTAGCTGAATACTCTCCCTTTTTTTCCTCCTGTGTAAAATGTTAATTACTCACCCACAGCTGGAGTGCAATGACGTAGTTCTTTTTTGGAGAATCCAGAGGATGTTGGGAATCACAGCCAACACTCTCCGACAGCAGCTCACAAACACTGAAGGTAAGTGTTTCTCTCCCAGGGTAATATGACTTTGAGAGCTGTAAACTGATTTCTGCATTTGTTTTCGTCTCTGTTCAGTGCGGCGGTTAGAAAAAAATGTCAAGGAAGTGTTGGAGGACATTGGGGAGGACTCCGAGAAGAAAACTCAGCTCATCACCGGCCGCCGGGTTCAGTTGGCCGAGGACCTCAGTAAGAACCTTTTTTTCTAAGAGCTTATGACTGCTGCTCATTCTTTTTGCAGATTTGGGAATAGTTTACTGATTGCTAGTTTCATGTCACTTCTTTTATCTGCCAGTAGGTGTCAGTATTCACAATTAAAACACACAAAACATAAAGTAATTGTTTGTGAAGGGTAATTTACTGGGTAAGACTGAAAAAAAAACGGTAAGAGCCTCAATTTGATTGCACCTTTTAGAGGAATATTTCAGTAGTATTTCTTGTTATTCCTAGACGTATCGAAGTTCAGAATCAGAAAATGGTTTATTGCCATTGTCAGGGAGCAAAATTCACAAGTTAATCAGAGTAAGTAAAGTAAGTATAGAATAACATGACCAAAAAATACCCTTCAGTTTTCGCCGAAATGCGTTGTTATCCCTTACTCCAATAAAGGACTTTTAATTCATCGGAATCTTTACCCACCTACACACTACATCGAAGGGTATTTTTTTGGGGTTGTTTAATTGTAGTATTTCAAGTCCTTGAAGAACACCTGATTTCTTAGATGTTTTACACTTAAGGACCTGGAAGCACCCCCAGCTTTTGTTTTTACCTGGAAAGTAAATATAGAATCGAGTGTTTGGAACAACAAATATGGCTGTGAGTTTGTAATAGAAGCCTGAGAAGTCTTGATCATTTGTTTTAAGGAGCCCATTTTGGATCGTTGTTTGAGGTAGGGATGTCGCATATAAAACTGTAGTGTCACGATTATTCACAATCAATGAGAGTGTAACCTAACAGCAAAATCTTACATTTTTTAAAATTCCCATTGTTTAACATGTTACTATCCCTAAAGTTTGGGACCACTCTCTAAGTGAAGAAATAAAGTTACTATATGACAGTTACTTTACATTTAGGTCTATTTTTTGTACTGTAGATTGAATTGAAAGACCTCATTTTGGTTCTAACATGAAAAAAAAAATCAAGACTTAAACTGTATATTTTTTACGATTATATTGTGGCTTCAATACAATTATCTAATAACCAAATAATCTTGACATCCCTAATTTGGGGCAGACTTATACACCCCATAAAAACATGCAATCTAAGTATTAAGTCATTTAAGATGTATTATTTATAGAATTATAACTAAAATATTTAATTTTCTGGACTGATTTGGCTGAATTAATTATGTACTACGCTGAACTCCCTCTTCTCCAGTGTCCAGAGTTCATTTAGCTTCAGGCCCAAACTCACTCTCTGAAAGCAAATACATTCTAAATGCTGCTCGTTCTAGCTTGCCGCTTTCTCTGTTTTGCATCTCTTTTTGCCCACCTGTCAGTGTCACCTGTATCCAGCTGACCTCAACCTTTACCTCTAACCTTTAAGACAAATAAAAACACTCCATAATCTTTCTCATAATCTTAGAGGAGGAAAAGTGGGGAGTAATGGGGCAGCAGGATTTTTAAAGGGCAGACGTGTGCTGCCAGTCCCAGTGCAGTGTCAAAGCTCCGATGACCGTGTGTGGGAGAGCTCGGGTTACTCCTACAGGTCAGGTGTGTGTGTCAGTGAAAGCAGTGTTAATGAATGGTGCTCTGTAGAGAGAGAGAGAGGGAGGTGTGCGAGCAGGTCGGCATGTGCCAGACCAGCTGTATGGCACTGCGCCGTCTGGAGCTCGGCCCAGGTCTAATGCGCCGCCACAGGCTTCTGAAGGGACCTCTGGGATGTTGCTTGGCTGCTTTGCCTCTCTTCATAGAAAAGTGTTTGAATGGGTTCTGCCGGAAAAGGCGCGGTAGTACTTGCTTTGAGAGGCAAAGGAGTATTGAATATCACTTAGAGTTCACCGTCAGGAACATAAATTTTGACTGGGCCATAAATTCTTAACTTCTTAACTTCACCAGTAAGAAGTGTAAGCCAAATGTGTGGACGTTTCATTTTAGAGTAATATGATTTAAATCTGTCAGATTCTTGTTTACTTTACAATGGTGTCTAGCAGTGTACGTCTCATATTAAAAAAGAAAAAAAACCTTTAGCATGGGAAAGCTAAATATTCAACTGTTGGCCTTTTAGTCGTTTTAGTCGACCTCACTATGTATTTGGGCTGTCAAAAGTGTCAGAAATCAGATACTGATCGATACCAAAACTAGAATCGAAACTAGATACTTTCACTAAGTATCGATGCTAAAAAAAACTTTTGACCTTTCGCAAATAGTTTTAGAATGATCTTGAGCTTAATCAGACCTAGTATGAGACCTTAATGTTTAATTTAGAACGCACTAACCTTTTGAAATTGTCAGTCTATTGTGTAAAACCTTGACCTAAAAAAAAGCATTTGTTATTATCCTTCTGGTGTCACAGTCAATGTCGAGAATAGAGAATATTTCTTAGCATCAAATCAGGTTTAACACTTTAAGTATTGTGACAACACCATTTTCTATTAGTCCTGTAATTAGTTGATTCAGATTTTTAAGGATTTCACAGGACAAAAGTGGAAAGTCGAAGGTATGGAATGAGAGTTGACGTACTGGGTGTGACTCATGAGTTTAGTCTATGTTTCTACACATAAATACACTTTTTCCTGGTACTTTTCTGTATAAATAGTTGATTTTACATAAACTCTTGTACAGTTGGTGGTCTGAGTGCAGTTTGGGTCAGATACATGGTTAGATCATAGAGACACTGAAAGTTTTTGACAGCTTTTGCTACTTTTTTTTAGTTGACTAATTGATTATCAGTGCATGTCTTTAGTTGACTAAGAAGTTCTTAAGTCGACTACAGAGCTAAAATATCCATAAACAGATCTAAATGGTTTGATGAAAAACTAATTCTGCCATGGCTGTTTCAATTTGAAGGCGTTATTAAACTTGTCAATAGAAGATACTCTCTGTGTTGATGTGTAAGTGCATGTTTTTGCTCGCTGACTCTGTTTCTTCTGTGGATGTGGTGTACAACTCTTCTCTGGTTGTCCGGGCTTGCTGATCGTAATGCCCTCGCACTCACTACTTTTCCTTTTATCTGCTGCTGCGGTCGAGCCTCCTCCTCCTCAGCGATTAGTGCAAGCTCAGCCCCAAGTGCAGCTCTGTTTGTTGTGGAGGGTGTTGCATATTGCTCAGGTGTGTGTACGTCATTCTGGACTGTTACCGTACTTCCTATAGCTTGATTTCTTTGTTTATAATCATTATTAAAGTACCTTACAGTCTGATTGGATTACTAAATTGTCAAACATATTCTTCCTGCCACAAAGGGGTGGGTGACAAAAAGCAGTATCCCAATATTCAATAGGTATTATGTAAATTCAGCAGAAATGTGTTAAAATGTGTCTTTAAAGACTGTGTACCTGATTTTTGCGGTTTTGAAAAGTGAAAAACAGGACTATTTGATGTTAAAGTCTTTACATCACATGCATTCCTCACTTACCCAATGCAGTCCCAGCATCCTAAATTCACCGTGATGACTTTATGAGCAGCTTAAATGAGTTTCTGAGCCCAGAGCATCACAAACCATCACGGTAAAGCTAACGAACATTAGCATGCTAATTGTGCACTTCCTGCCTCTCTCATAGGATAAAACACTATAAATAGATGCAGAGAAAGTGCTGTGGTCTCATTTTCACCTGAATAGATGCTTTTACAATATATATGTGCTGGGGCAACACATATTTTACTTCATTACTTGCAAAAAATCAGGCACATGAACTAGTTCTGTTTTTAACATTTAAAAACAGTAAAGATTAGGTACAGCCCTTTTTAAAGTAAATGCATTAGTTGAGGTTAAATTATCAGACAAATGTGAAGTCTGTAAAGTTAATAACAAAAGAGCAGAAATATCATTTTATACACATATTTGAAAGGTTACAACTTGGGCTGCAGCAAGTTAATAGATTAACCACAACTAATTGATTCTAGAAATAGTTTTAAACTAATTAAGTAATAAAATAATGGTTAACTGGTCTTTAAACACTCACTCTAAGTCACTGACTCAGACAGAGCAGGAATCACTCACAAATGACACAGGAGATTGTGTTTTTGATGAAAACACGTTCTTTGTGTAAAATTGAGTAAAAACCATGCAGGCCATTTGCGGTCTAAACAGCGGTCAATTAAATTGAACAATAATTGCTTGACTAATTGATTACCGAAATCTTTAGTTGTAACTTTTGTATGTAACTTTTTTTCATTTACTATTTAATTTAGATTTTTTTGGTAGCACTTCTTTTTACTATAAATGATATACTTGACATTAAAATTTTGCATTTCTTCAACACAACATTAAAAATATTATTTGAATTTCAATACATTTCCCACCTCTACTGCCACTATTTTCATACTAGGCGTCGTCTCAACCTATGACTCCCACTCCCCAGAGGCTCAGTTTGTATTTTCCCATAAATGAGGAAACCTCATGTCCTCTGCTGAGGCCAAATTATCCATTTTCTCTGTGGGAGTACCACATAAACACCAGATCCACTGTTGTCACGCTGCTGGCACGAACGCAGCCTCCTCTCAGTGTTTTATCTCATCTTGTCCGTCTAATAGCATATGTATGTGGCTTCTGACTCAACAGATCCATCTATTGTCTATTGTGGTCCGTCTAAAGGCTGTGGATCCCCACCTCCCCATTTACATTTATGCAGGCCCTTGTTTTATCAATAGATTTGATGTTTCCCATTTGGTCATTCATTGAAGGCTTTTGTTCCAGTTGTTTCATATTACTCTAACCACCTCCAGCTCTACAGTTCATCACACTCCTTTAGCAGATTGTCCTGTGTTAAAGCATGACTGATGTTAAAAGCATGTCGTATACTTCATCACATTTTATCCATCTTCTTTAAAGACGACCCATTCCAAATACAATATATGATAGAAAGTCTTTAATTAGAGATCCAAACTTAATGAATTACAAATAAAACAAGTTGTTTACATGTATTTGTCATCACAACATTTCACTGAATTTTAATTGTACCAAGATCAAATTGTTTATAGATCGTAATTATTGGCTTGGTGTTTTTTATTCAACAATGTCTTGGCAGTTAAAGCATTGGTTTGGAGCGGAGTTCTTTCTTACAGTTTGTGTTTAATAGCACCAGAGGTTAATTTAAGTCTGCTTTGTCTTTGTTCATGAACCCTACTATCATTATGAGTTTTATTTTATTGTTTTTCCATAAGAAACCATGAAATCAAGTTAAAAATCCAGATTGATCTACATGAGCAAATCATTATATTTGCCATATTGTGCACAACAGTACCTACAACATTTAATCTTACGCTGTTAAACTGGCCGTTAAATAATGTACTATAGAAAGCTGTTCTTCATATTCATTCAATAAAAAGACAAGATTGTAAAGTCAGGGAGAGTGTGGGAAACTCATAGAGAACAGTAGAAGCGTTTGAGTGAAGCTTCTGTTCACGTTTTTCCAGCACAATGCAGCCACAAGAGACCGTTTTCTCTGATCCCTCTGTCACTCAGACACGCACGCACACGCACACACACACACACACACACACACACACACACACACACACACACACACACACACACACACACACACACACACACACACACACACACACACACACACACACTTTCCCGCACAAAGCCCAAGCATCAGGTTTGAACGATGATGTAATAGAAGGACTGCATTATCTAAACCTGGAACTGTGATCTAAAACCTTACCGTAATGTCTCTGATCTATTGTCAACGTTGAGGATGATCTCTTTTCTTTTGTCGGCTTTTATCGGTCTTTGCGACAATAAAGGTACTGCACTGCCTGTAATGTTCCATATTATGGCATTAAATATAACAAAAATACCTTGAAAAAACAAGCAATACTGTGGGTAATGGCTGGTGACGTCACATGCTTGACTCCAAGTCGATGCATCTATTAAATGCCATACTGTGGAATATTCCAGGCAAAACTCATGGAGACACACAGGCAGCAGAAACTCAACAGAAAGATTTACATTATATCCCTTTTATTGTAGCAAAAAAAAAAAAATTAAAAGAGATAATCAAATAAAGGTGCAATGATAACAATAGATTATAGAGACATTACATTGCTTTAGATCAGAGTTTTTTCAAGTCCCACCACACTTTTTTGATTGAAAAGATACCACAAAACACCCCCACACATTGCAAAATCAAACCTTTTACGCAAAAAAATTGGTACATTGTGGCAAATAATGTTCGAGTCATTGTCTAGTTGTCTAAATCTGCTTTCATTTTTGGTACAGAAGTTTTATTAAATTAAATTAAATTAAATCCTGAATCTGTTGCCCCTGGCAATACCTTAAGGCACAATAGTGCTCCTCGGGACTTTGGTTGAAGATTACCATCTTTAGATTTACCACAGAAGTTACACTGTGCACTTTTTAAAAACAAATTACATCGAGTCGACTTTGGAAACCACAATTACACAAAGTATTTTATGAACATCTCCCTTCAAATGCTCGTCCAGACAGTAGTTTGTAATGAAGTATAAGAAACAAGTGAGCTTTGTCCTGTCAAGTGAAACGTCTGCAGCGACTCCATCTTTGGCCTGAACAGACGTATTGTTTTGGCGTAGCGTCCAGGTGTGTTTGCTGTCTCCTCGGTGTAATATGAATGTGATGGTGGTGTGTGGTGTCCAGTGCAGCTGGAGAAAGAATTCACCTGAGGGCAGCTCTAGTGACACATGTCAGACTTGTCTCTGTTTTGTATTCATAGTTGGGCTGAATGATGAAACCTTTCTTTTTTTTCTATCCCAATATTGATCATATTTTTGTAATTCATCAGAAAATGTCTCTAAATGTCTGAGGGTCAAACATTACACAAAAAGTTAATGAAATGTTAAATTAATAAAAAAATATATTTTATTGGCATTTGTTTTTGCATTTTGATCAACACTTTTTTTTTACTTTTTTGAAAGTTATTATTGATAATATTTTGTACAAAGCTACTGCTGGGATATAGAGGTGGACAACATAATTTTACGTTTTGACAGTATGCAAAATTGAAATATTATTAGTTTATAGGGAAAAAATACATAATGAGCTTATTGAAAAAAAAAAAAAAAAAAAGTTGTAAAGGGAAACACATTTCTGTTTGATTGTCTTGATATCATTATCAGGACACACTAAAAATGTTTAGCTAATCTGATTTTTATTGACAATATAGTTGGGATGGGCGATATGACAAAAATGTACCTCATTTATTTGGAGTCAGATCACGATTCATGTAACTAACTATATTCACATTGCCTTTAAGATTCAAATAGGTAAATAAAGTGTTATATATCTTCAATTCAATTATTTTTGTAGTGCCCAAAATTATAGCAGCAGTTGCCACGATGGGCCACAGGTAGAAAGCAGATCAAATAAAGAATGTTCAAGAAATGGATAACTGTCCCTGAGTATCCCCTATCCTTAGACCCTTTTCTCGGCAAGGAAAAACTACAAAAAACCCTGTGGGGAAAAAGTAGAAACCTCGGGAGAACCATAGTGAAGGAGAGATCCTATTCCCACGAAGGGATGGGCTGCATATGGTCCAGGACTGACACTGGAGCCAGAACCACTCAGGAGGAAGGAAAGTGGCTCATCCAAAACATGATTAGAGGCTGACTAATAGGAGCCTGTGTGGAAAAGAGTCTGTTTTTCTTCATTAAACAGAAAATTTGTGAATCACTATATGGCAATTTCACAAAAAGAGCAGACTGTCTCAAGGATCAGATCACAATTTGATTTTTAATGCTGTACCACCCATCTCTACAATACATTACCTCTAATTCAAAACACTCTGCTCCATGGAAAACAACATCTAAAAGTGGATTTCAGGTGGATAGCACATCTATCTGTAGAATTGTCATGGCAGAGCTACGTCCGAGCATGAGAACGTGCACCGTGTCTTCCTCCCATGTGCAACACCTGTGGCTGAGGCTGCACCAGGGATTATGACCGGATCTGTGCTTAAAACAGTCCTGACAGGTCCACATCCCCAGGCCCATGTGGCGACCCAAGATTGATTGCCACTTAGCCTAGCGCGGCGCTCCGTTTGAGTGCAAAAGGTGAACGCTGGAGAACGTCAGACTGCCTGCGTCGCTGATGACTGGCCTGATTTACAGCAGCGGCTCTTAATGTTCTGTCACTGCTTAAAGAGCAAAATGGGAACTTCTGCTGCTGCTTGAACGTGTAGTGAGCGATATTTACAAAAATGAATTTCTCAATTTTTTGCAGTATCTCGATATTCAAACAGTATGTCAATCCAATAAAAATGTGTTTAAACATGTTTATTACTATTATTAGACAAATGTTTATTATGTTTTTAAATAATATAATATAAATAATATACTCAATATTAAAATGTGGCATATCTTCAAAACATTCACAATATTATCTACATTTTGATATATTGACCAAAGATTTCTAGTTTTAAATTATCCAAAAAAAACTAGGTCATCAGTTGTAACTGGTCAGATTTGTGCTAAAACAGGTCTGTAAATATTGAGGTCCAAGTATCAGACAAATGCTACATTCATTATTAAAGTGCAGAGTAATTACTTAACCCTAACCCTTAAGCCTACAGTGATGGTCGTCATCTTAAAGGAAATAAACCAGATACTACAATTTGGCATAAATATGTTTGTATGATGTTAATGTAGTCGTATGTATGGCCCATGTTTACTTGGACAGTTGTCAGTTGTCACAATAGTCAGTGTCATTCATGCGTTCCCTGTTTGCCTTGTTAACTCTGTCTGAGGCCCTAATTCAGCAGAAGTCATCAGGTCTAAAAGCACATTGTCACACAGACTTTAGTTTTATAACCCAGCACTAAAAATTTGTCTCTTCAAAAGCCAAAAAGTCATGGTCAATAAAGGCCAAACTACAAAGCAGTGCACACCTGGGAGTCTTTTCTACGTATTTATCTGTTTTTGTTTAGTCTGGCCCTCGTCTGACCCTTAGGTTTAACCTGTTTAGGCTCAGTCCCACACATGACTCTCAGTGGCTTTGCTGTACTCTCCCAAGCATCTGTTTTGTAGATACTGGCTTTGGCCTGATTCATGGATATGTCACTGACACAACATTTGGGGCCGTCAACATCCCCGCTCTCCCAGTGTCCAGGTCTCCCAAGGCTTCATTTTCATAGCGTGTGAGCATTCATATATAGTGACAAATCAAGCAGCACACTCTGTTTGTTACATTAAGAGAAAGTCTTTTGAAAAGGGAAATAACTGAAGAGTTAAACATGCCATTCGCTGTAAACTATAATGTGGGCAAACAAAACTTTTCATGAATTATGAGGTCTTGTGGCAGAAATTAAACTCTGCACACTCACTGCCTCTCCAGTGACCGCCCAGTGAACTGCAAACTGTTGTCCAAAGATGTGGGAGCACTACAGTCTCAAACTTGGCACCAGTTTCATCTGTTGAAATCTTTCTGTTGCCACTTTTTCATATAATCCAGTCTTCTTAATGGTTCCCTCCCTTTCACGTTTAGTTAAGTAGTGTGACCACTGGCCAACATCCTAAGGGAAAGGATTATTTTTTTCTTGGGCTTCTCTGTCCTCTCTTTCTCATCTTGTACATAGTTTCACTTTCCTTCTGAGCGAGCTGCTTGTCCACTACTGCCATGCACTTTCACAGTCTAATTACAGGTCAATTAAAGGCTTTCTGGCTCAGCTCTCCTTCTGCCAGTGCTCTGCTGTGGCAGGCTTAGCAGACTACAGAGCAACAGTGAATGAGATATCATTTCATGTGGAGATCAGCCGAGAGTCGGCCTTAAAGAGAGGATTGTGGAGGACAGACCCCCTCTCATTCACTTCATGGGCCGGAATCCCTCCACCCAGCGCAAGCCGCACAACAGCTAGCATCTTAAACAAGAGGCCTCTGGGATAGAGGCCAGAGGATTATGGGAATATTCATGACCAGATAAAGGAGTGAACGGTTGAATGACTGTGTTTTGGGGCTCATCTCTTAGGTAAACAGGCTCCTAAATGGACTTTTAGATTGCTGCTCCCACTGCTCTGTTAGGAATAGTCACTGTCCACTGTTGTTGCCACTGTCTTTTGGTGGCTAACAGATGGTGCAAAGGGAAATAAATATCTGTTTCTCACAGTTTTCAGCCACAGAATATTGGAAAGCCACCGTTCCTATTCATTCAGGGCCTCCTGGGGTCAGAAAAGCCACTCAAGGCTCATTTAAAAGTGATTAAAATCCTTACGCAACAATAAAGTTAGTATTTGTCTTTAATCATTTGCATTTACCCCTTCAATGTGTGTTGTGGGAAGAATATATAAATAATGACCGAACCCAGAACACAGTGTTACGGTTAGGATTACAAACACACTGATCTCACACACTGCAATCTAAATCATGAAGTAGAAAATAAAGTACAAGTACAAATACTCTTCTATACAGATATCAGATGGAATCAGAGAAAGTGATGCGCTTTGTATTTTGCTTCCAAGAAATAAAAATCCAGGCTTAACCCTGAACTGTTGTGGGATGTTGGCTGCTGCTCAGACTAACTGCCTTTGCCCTCATCGTTAGTCACATTTCTTGGTTCTTGATCTTCTACAGTTGGCATTAAGTGTATGCGGCACTACTTTTAACAAGCTCAAAGGGGAAGACCATCAACCACTTTTAAACCTGGTTCAACTTTGAAGCCCGATCTCGGGGATTTCCCACATTTATAACCCTGACAGTAGGTCCCTCCTCTGCTCGGCGCACGCACACATACACACTCACTTGATGCCTCTAATCCCTTTGCGATTGGCCTGAGCTGAGTGGAATTGGCCTGTGGTGGCAGCACACAGCCTCCGCAGATGCACTCGTCGCTTTGAGCCGTGCCCTGCGGTGGGCTGAGCTGGAATGGTGTAGTGTGGAGTTATGTTTCATTCAGCCTCACACCTGCTGCACAGAGTTGTCAGCGTGCCCCTGACAGGCCCCCTTAATGCCTCCATTAGGTGTTGTAATCTCCCCCCGAACGCCTTGCCATTTTGCCTGAGTGTGTTAACAGAGTATCAAAGGATGCTTTTTTTTTCCCTTGCCACCTGCCAACGGTGAAAAAATGTCACATTTATAAAGCTTCTACCTGCACTGGGTTCACAAGGAACCGTTTACTCATTCACACACTTTTATACCAGTGCACACAGATATTGTAAGCAGGACTCGTTCAGTGCACTGGTGGCTGTGGGTATCAAACCTCCAACCGCCTGGTCAGTGGGTGCCTGTTGAGCAAAATTACAGCATGCTGTGGGTCTGAGTTGTGTGGGATAACTGTACACTCAGGATTTTTTGGGTGTTTCTCACGTGTGGTCGAGTGGTTGTCAGTTGCCAAAACAGCTCTGGTTTTTCATAGTTTGTGATGTTTGCAAGCTAACGCTAACTCTCCCATTGTAAATGCATTAGTGCTTACTCTTGAATGGTACCAGGCTGTTGGAATGCAGTGTTTTGTTTACAAACACTGGAAGGCTCTATAACACCATTCTGAGAGCTTTTTTAGAAGATAGAATATTTAATTTGAAAGTCTATTTGACATGTTCTCATTATATTCACTTTATAGCTGAGTTTGGTGGGAGGGTGCTTGAGGAAAATATTTAGCATAGTTTTACATTTTTGAAGTTGCAGTTCCAGTAGAAATTTTGATAAATAAAAGCTTAAAATGACAGGAAATAGTGCTGAGTTCTAAAATGGAATCCCTCCACCTGCGATGTCATCAAAATGTGACGTACAGTTGAAAATAAATAAATAAACAAAATAGAGGTGATACCAGGTTTAATTATTTGTCAAATCATAACTATTGTGTAATTAACATGGATTTTGGCCCTTGTTTTCAAAACGGTTGCTAGGTTACAGTTGTGGAATTACCTCCACATATGTCATAATTGCTCCCATGTCCATCCAGGAAATACAATTATAAACTTTACAAAAACGGTCAAACTGAGGATAATTAGGCAAAAAAAAATTTTTATAAAATCTTAAATACAATCATATTCACTAAGTCTAGTCATATAGACTTCAAATTGGTAATTTTCTTGGCAAAAGTTCAAATTCTGTTTCACTGAAACTTGTAGCTATGGTACGCGTCATCCAATTCCTCTGCCCTCTACTAAAGTTTCAGCCCGTGCGTGTGGGTGTGTGCCTGCATCTCCCAGAATCCCTTGTGCTTTTCATCCATCAGGAAAAGGATACCTCTGCAGCCGTGCTCCCTTCAAAGGCGCCCGTCTTGAACCCTTGCATGAAATATTTAGTTTCCCTCCGAGCACGCATGCACTTATCACCTTTGTGCCAATCTGAAATGGACACATTATTCCCCTCAGCGTTACTTACCACCATCATTCATCTCCTAGGTTGTTTTATCGCTGGCCTCCTCACAGGAAAACAATCAACAATGGGTCGCCTATGGATCTCGTGTGGTCGATTGATCAACATAGAGCGCTGCTAGTTTGTTCTTCAGAGCTCGTGTTTGAGTTTGTGCTTGTGGGAGATCCAAACAGATTAGCACAGTCGACAGTGAAGCCGTAGATCCAGCCCAGTCTGAGGCTTGCAGCTGGTAGTGGGAATCCTCGCTTCCTTTTTTGGCCCGCGACTTCCTTCAGCCACTGTTTATCCAGCGATTAAGACTACTTTAGAAGGCTTGTGCATCTCGTGTGACAGTACAAGTCCAGTGGAATGGGTCGCTCTTCACAGCCGGTGCCGGGACAATAGCAGCGTAATGGTGAAAGGAAGCGACTGTTTTTCCAGTAGATTTTCTTTCATGTGCAATGTTGTTGTTATGGTATCTCCCTGTGTCCATTAGCTATGTGCCCGGGAGGCATGGAAAAGAGAGGCTGGGATCTTTTGATGTGGTCTGAGCAAACTGAGCGAGCCTTCATCATCAAATGTGTGAAGAGGGTCTGCCTTGAGCTTCTGCTGTCACTGTTAGTGCAGCCCATCTGGTGTTTTGTTCTGGAGGAATTTCTACCTTGAACCAAACTCTTTGTTTTAAAGCTGGGGTTCCCGACCTTTTGAAAATTAGGAACACCAGCTTTAAGTAATTTGCTTAAACTGGAGTGGAAGCCAAAACTTTAATTTTATTCGATTAGGGATGTTATGATTATTTGGTCATCATGATAATTTAGGTCACAATATAATCATAAGAACTAAAAAATAATAAGTGTGTGGACAGTAACAATGAGGAATTTCAGTTCATTCATTTCTATCAATACTCCAAAAACTACATGTACAAGTACAAGTCATTTTTATCTGGCTGTTTATGTGACAATAGCATTACTTTTTCATTCATAAAGTTTAATTTCATAAAGCCTAAACTTGTCACAAATAATCATAAAATCGTGATGTTTCTTTTTGCAATAATAGTGACACCAAAATTTGATTTTGTGACATCCTTAGATTTGATACAGATGACAAGGATGAAAATAAATCTATAACTTAAAATGTGTACCCAAATGTATGTGTTTTGTTTTTTTGCAGAAAAAGTTCGAGAGATCCAGGAGAAACTTGAAGCCTTTATAGAAGCACTTCACAAGGAAAAATAAGTAAACATAAAAGGTACATCACTAGAAGATACAGAAAAGCAATAAATTCATAAATAATTGTTAAATATTTTTTTTGTTATACTGAAAATTGCTTGTTTTCTTAATTTTTTCTTGACAGATCATTTGAAGATAAATCTGGATCGGTGATCGGCAACACAATGCACTGAGCAAAGACAACAAAAGCTGTAAATGTCTGACATTAGCCCCTGACCCTTGACCCATCTCTCAGCTGATTTTAACCCCCATCTCCTCGAACACACACACGTGGGAACATGCAACTGAATCTCTATATTTACGCCATTTGTTGCCATCTGAAGTTCGTCTAAAGAGCAGTTGGACTTGTGCACAGAAGCCCAAACACGGTCACTTTAAGGATCGCATTGCACAGCGTAACCGAAACAAAGACTGAGCGCTCGTCTCCTAATTGTCTCCGTAGAACTGTATGTGTTTTTCCTAGCGGTGTTGGCTCTTTTTGGATTGATTGGTGAAATGGCATTGAATTTGATCACCAAATTGGTCCTAGTTATTCGGTGGCTAATTGTGGATTCTGGAGCACTTGGGTTTTCCATCGTTAGTTTGACTTTAAACCCATCACGCACATAAATGAGGTGAAAACGTTTGGTATAAATTGTCCTGTTGAATCTTTTGCACTTTTTGCTTCTTCGTCCTTTTTTCTGGAATTAATCTTAAAAGTGCAGTATGTAACTTCTCTGGGGTCTGCCGCTTCTTGATCTCCATGGAGATGTAATTGGCTTGCCTGGAATGTTCCAATCTATGGCATTAAACTGATCTATCTTGCATTTATTCAATTACATGTAGTTTTGTTGCTCAAAAATACCTTATAAATCATATTCTTATTGGGTCGGGGGTCAGGGTCGTCTCTCCACAGATCTGACCGGTAACCAGGCCTGCTGGCATCACCTGCATGTCTCCATGGGGATAGAGAACTTTAATGTCATACTGTGGAACATTTTTTGGCTAAACGGTAAACATAGCATAATCATATCAATTTGTAGGATTGCGATTAGATTTGCAATGTATGTTTAAAAGAATGCTGTTCAGAGGGCACATTGGAAACAACTCAAGGCGCATAAACATTTGAGAGAAGACTGAACAGATTTCAGAACATGTTTGTAGAGGGTATTTTGTTCTTTGCCGAGAACACATTAATTGAAGCCTTTACAAGATGATGATTGTGCCAATTGAAATTTTCGTTTTGATTGCGGTATATTCTGAAGCTCTCACAGTAAACGGCAGACCCTGCTCCAGAACTTAGTGCACCCTCTATAATATGTGCAAGTTTGGATTCCCATACACTTTCAGATGGCTGTAGGAAACTGAGTGACCAAAATTTCAATGTCACATAATGTTAATGTGTGTTTTTGACATCTTGATTGGGCACAACAAGGTGGGCAAGATTAAAAAGACTGTGGCATTTCTTGGGTTATTATATTCCATCACTACAACTCCTGCATTCTACTCTTTGACTCAGTGACTCTTGAGTAGTTTCCTTTTTGCCAACGCCTCTCATTAAAAGGATGAATGTGGTGAATGTCCAGTCAGTACTTTCTCCAGTGTCAGAAGTGTCCATGCACTGCTCTTTCATCCTCCCACCTCACACATACAGCCTCTTTGTACACACTTTGTACTTGGACTTCTCAAATGTCCCATGTTCACATTCTCCGCTCTAGAAAACTCCATGTGATTGAAAGAGGCAGGTTCTGTATTAGCCCATGTGTATGATATAGTATAAACACGGAATACTGTGCATTGTTGTACAGATATTGAGAAGTAATTGCCATAGTATCATGTACAGCAGAGTATGCACAACATGTAAAACCCAGATGAACATGGAAAATCCTGTTTTAAGATGTAAAAATATTGTTTGCATGTTTCCCCCCCAAAAATGTGCTTTATTTATTTAATTGTGTTTAAAAATAAAATAAACAACATTACATTTTTATGTAACTATGTAAAATTATTTCTCATGGATCTAAAGGTGATATGAAGTTTGAGGATTGTGTCTTACAGTGCCATCACAGACTGTACTGACCAAAATTAATCAGAATAATTGGGACCTTGCAACTAACTGGAATTGTTATACAGACTCTTATATATGCGACAAATACTTTTTATAACAAATACTGCAGAATTATTAAGTCAAAATGTCAAAGAATCAATCATTTACTTTTTTCATGAACATTCTCTATCTAAAAGCCATCAGTCACCAATCTTTATTTGGTTAAAATGTAATTTACAATGTCAATGTATAATCGAAATAATACTTTGACTAGTGCACTACTTGCTGATTAGTTGACTAAAATAATTCCTAGACTTTTCACATCTAATGTGAAAATATGTCTCGTTAAATATTTGGTATTTCAAGTAGGCGACCATCAGAGCTCGTCTCACAATAGAAATGTCTAAAGCTTGGACAAAAAATGAAATATCTTGTCTGCTTCAGGTTTGCAAACATCTTCAGAGAATTCCTTGTTGCAGCTGCATTGACCTCAAACACACTGCAGCCTGTGGCAGTTTTGGACCAGACTGTTGAATGTATCCAAGAGGTCCTTCAGTCCTGAGCGTCCTCTTTCACCATCACCTCCTCCCTGCTCCTCGCCTGCACACAGACCTGCTGCTGGAGGCCAACCGCGGCCCCATTCACCTGAGCTCTTTACACTCGGATAACTAGTGAAAGCTATTAGACCTCCCTGTTTGGTTAAAAACTAGACAAGACACTGGGTAAAAGTCCCTAATGACTTTGCAGTGTCTGTGAATAGAAAGGAGAAAAGTCAACCTCTAGCAGAAGGCTTTTGTGCTATCAGATTGCCACGTTCTGGGAGGAGGGAGACACACTATACGCCATTAGCATCTGCAAAGGCCGTCACGTTGACTAATAGCCAGCACCACAACGGCACAGTGGCTCAGTTTGTGTTTTCCCTCTATTCCCATTATCCTGGTGACACAAAGAAGCCCGGACAGACCTGTCAAATGTGCCACAGCAGCCGACGTGCACAAAGCCTCATTTCTCCTCTTTCTTCGGGAAAAAGGCTGATCCTGTTGCTTCATTTTTTTAAATCCCCCACCTCATCGCTCGCACACATAGAGGGTGTGTCCGGGCGGTATATGATAAAAACATTGAAATGGAGAAAGAAAAGGGCAATAAATTGTGGGGATGGGCGTGTTACTTGGCAGAGGCAGCAGTGTTACCTCTTGTTCTCTGTCTTGTTGTTGGCTCGGCTTTTGTTCTTGACTTGTTTCTCGTGCTTTTGGAGGAGGTTGTGAGTGAGGCCACTGTCATCTAAACACACACAAGTCCATTGGTGGTAAACTGTGTCTTGTAATTCCTTCACACATTATATAAGATCAAAGCACTGAAGATGTGAAATATTAAGCATCATGCAACATTTTGTCTGTTAGCATTTTATTGTTATTGCTGCCTTTTTATTTCTTACTTTTTTTTTTTCACTTTGCCCCAGGTCACCCTTGAAAAAGAGGTCTCCATCTCAGTGGTTCTTGCCTGGTTAAATAAAGGGTAATACATTTTTAAAAATAGACTGATAAAGGCCAGTATTTTGTTTGGGCCCACCAGCTTCCTAAAGAATATGCAGAAAGCTTTACTTGAACACTTAAGAACAACCAGGGCACTGAACAAAACGTGACTACAGAGCTCTCTTATAGGTTTTAGGTAAAACAGGTTTGTGGATGATTTTGTAGTAAATTCAAACTATAGAATTTGGGGAAAATAATTAAAACTGGCCCCACATATCAGACCAAAAATATCATCAGAGCTTTATCGGCCAATGGAGCTTTATCGGTCTTTCTAGATTATAAACAATTGACCACGAAAAACCCCATATTGATCTCTTCTTACAATTAACATTTTATTTTAGAAAATGTACCTTTTCTGAGATGTCCATCTAGCTGTATGAACCCTGCTGTCCTAAGAAAACCGTTCAACAATGTAACAGTAAAGTTGTTTGACCGAGTCCCTCATCAGTCCTTCAGTGAACAAGTGCAGACAAATACACTTGATGTAAATCTAACACTTGGTGCCCTCAAAGACAAACCAGTGTCATCTAGTCACCACCGATGAATCTTATCACAGCCTTGTTTCTGCAACAGGCTTCCTTCTCTGTTTCGGCCGACAAGCCCAGCACTGTCCTGGGCCCACTGCCTTTTGGCCCTCAGAGAATAGCGTCACAATTGGCCTTTGTGTTCATTATGTTAGAGGCATCTTCCCGTTTCACTGTGGGGTCCATTCCTGCTCTGAATTAGGCCCATGGGGATTTTAGCCAAGTCACCCAGGTCAGTGACCCTCCTTGTCTCAGGCCCAACACACAAACGCACACACAGCCGATGTCCTTGCTGTGGATGCTATAAATTATGGCAGTTCTTAAATTTAAGAAACTGAAAGCAGCTTGAGTGCGGATGCTCCGGTGGTCCTGGGTGTGTGTGACTCAGCTCCCACAGAGGTGACAGGGCAGAGGACCACTGCATGTTCTCACCCTTCAGGCCTGACGTCTATTCGTGAAGAATCCATAAAATGACCTCACTGTCTCACTGCACGTCAGTAATGAATCAGCCCATTGTGCAGGCGATCAGCCACCATCAATAAACCCGACGCACGATCTATATTTTCATGTTGAAGCTTGCAGATGTACAGTGTCCACTCAAATGGGTCGCACAGTTATCGCACCATTTCTCAAAAAAAAAAAAAAAAACTAACAAGGAAGTTGGCCTGCAATAATTTCACACGTACTGACACAGAGGATGGTAAAAAGTATACAACGGTGAAACTAAAACCTGGCTAATCTTTTTTTCTTACGTTTTCATTCAGTTGCAGACCCACATGACAAGCACTCCATTGAGATGTTCACAAATGTTGGCCAAACTATGTTGTAGCATCACACAGCTGATGGATGTGAGAGCGCCGTTTGTGTGGGAGAAAAACTGAGGGACTGGGAACATTGTAAAAGAATAGAGATATGCAGGTTGCCATGGAAAAGGTGATTGCAGCTCAAACTGTTTCTTAATCGAGTGCCGTCTCAGAGTGAGGGAGGACTGCTCAGCTTTTAGCACATGAAGCGCCTGGGTTTGCATGGACTTAGTGGGATTATGGGAGCATTCATAGCAGCTCGTGAGGCCAGCAGGTGAGGCCGCTGCTCAGCTGTCTTAGCCTTTACACAAACAGAGGAAAACGGTTGCCAGATTCTGCCTGTGGTTGCCAGGCTGAAATTGTCTCTGTCCACAGTGTTTACGTCAGTCAGGATCTGAGAGAGCGCTGCACTTGTTGCCGCACTGGGGATGACTGAGGGCCGGCTTTCAATGCCTAAGTGGCACACTGAGGCCGCACCAAAACACAGTCTGGTGACATTACTTGACTCGTCGTCAATGGTATCTTAGCAGGCCTAAAACCAAACGCAAACAAGCTGCTGCCGACCTCAAAAACAACCAGCCATGTAAAGTGACTTAGACAGTGCTTCTTTGTCTCACTGAGGAAATACTGATCTTATTTTGTCCAAGCTTATGCTTTTAATTAGATCTATGTCTCCAAACCAGCCTGTTTTACATGTTTCAGGGATTTAAAGTAGGAAACACATTAATCAGAGCATGGTTCACTGTTCACTGTTTACTATCTGTTCATTTCTATCCTCATCTCAAGTTGTAACATTGTAAGTGTAGTATTTCTCATAACCTTTTTTTTTTTTTTTTTAATTCTTTAATTTATATATTTTTTCTCATTTGCCAACAGTCTAAGGAAAGGGGATGCCTGGAACAATCATTTTAGCTTGTTCCTTGTTATTACCTGATGACCGTTTCATTGTTTGATTTTATAAACAAAACACAACACAAAAGATGTTTTTATTGAATTACCTTTCAACGTTTCATTTTTAGGGTGGTCATGTCATTAAGCCTGTGACACACATTTTTAAGATCAATAAATCGCTGAAGAAAATAGACTATAAATAATAAACAATCATTTGTCTTGATACCTATGTTTTTGCATGTTCAAAATAAAGACAAACAAACAAACAATACTGAAATTCCTTATGCCACTGACACAATGACCCTGAAGCTGAATTATCAATCCCCCAAAATTTTAAAAACATGAGCCATGATAAAGAAATAAAGAAAAAACACTTGCAGCTCAAATCTTATTGTACTGAAACAAAGCAGAAAAATTCCTCACTAGCATAAAGAAAAGTTAAACACGATAAATATTGAGCACCAAAAATGATTGTTCCATCTATTTTTTTATTGAGCACAAAGCTGATATACTGATTATCATAACCGGCTCACATCATACACCAGTACAAGAACAGAGGGTCAAAAGATTGGCAGTAGAACACCATAAGAAAGAGAAAGTGTTGTACAAAATAATGTTAAAGTTTAAGCAGCTGCGGAACCCATATCGATGCATACGGTATTAACAAAACAGATTTATGCGATCTATTGTTTACATTGTTGGGCTGTATACATTGTAAAAGTGAACAAAACGTCTAAAACCAAATCCATCTTGTGTCCTGGTTCCTGTGGCGGGAGCTTGTGTTTGCTCACCTGCTGGTCAGTCATGTCCGTGCTGAAAGGCCGCGGATCTGCCCTGCTGACCCCGTGACCTGCTGCAGCCTCCACACGCCTCCTCTCTGGACCGGCAAATATTGGACAAGTCAGTCAAGGTTTCGCTCCGTTACACTCTGCCCACTGACTGTTTGACTGTTGCCAGAGAACTGCTTTGCCACCAACGGACGGCGGCCAGGTCAGGACTTGTCCAAACAGGCCTGTACATATGTGGTCCTGCGACGAAAAATAAATAGTCTTTTATTTTACTTCAGTCAAACACTGGCTGCTTTCTTTGTGGGTATGAGAAGTCTAATCATTTGTGCATTGTGTTGTTAAATGCACATGTCATGCATAGGCAATATAATAATTCATTAATTTTCTACTGCTTGTTTAGGGGTCGCGGGTGACTGGAGCCTATCCCAGTGACTTTGGGCCTTAGGCGGGGTACACCCTGGACAGTGGCCAACTCATCGCAGGGGTAACACAGAGACATGGACATGGACAGACCCAAGACCCAGCCTCCATATTAAAAGATATATTTTCTCTTGTTTACTGGTTTCATTCTGGGTAAGTACAAGTTTGTAGATTTTGGGTCCTGGTTTAGACCTTGTTTGATTCTGCTTTAGACCTAGTTTTTTGGATTTTTGGGGGGTTAATCCTAGTTTAATTCTGGTTCAGTCCTGGATTTGCAATTTAGTGCAGGAAGAAGCATTTTTCATTTCACTTTCCCCACAAAAATCAAATAGTAGTAGCAGTAGTTATTTCACCATTATTGAAACAGATCTAGTTTGTTTTTGTAAGTGGGGGCGCGTCATGCACTTATGGCCCAAATCTGGCCCTGTTATAACATGTTCTCATTTTGTTTTCTCAAAGTTGTATTTTGTTGCATTTTTCAGTAATCCTTATTTGTCCTGCAATCAATGCTTAACGGCTCATGTCAGTTTTCATCTACTCCTTTCCTTCACCCACATCCCTGTTGTGATTGTTCAAAAAAGATAATATACACAAAAGAAAAAAAAAAAAAAAAAAAAGGCTGGTAACCCTAACCCTAAAACAAAACATCTTCTGTCTGCCACAGTGAAATGTTACTGTGAAGAAGTGTCTCTTAGTTCTGAGTTTTGAACAGGAATTTAAAGAACCAGTTTCTAATTTCAAATAATTTTAGATTAATATTTCAGTTTATAATAAACAAAATAATGATCTACATATGTTACAGGTAAATACCTAAAAATAATTAAATATGTCTTCATTGTAGTTGCTTGTTGTCATCTTAGCTTCACCTCAAAGTAAGTCAAGCGCGTGCAGATCCAAGCACAAATGTGTATATGTGTGTATATCCTAGCGTTATATGACAGCTGAGTGGATGTAGTAAGTGAGTCCCCTGTTATTACCATGGTAACGCTATTGGCCCCTTGTGCTGACCATAGGCTTGAGCCCGGGATCATGACGTCACACATAACAGAATTTTCAGTTAGCCCAATGTTAAACCAATGGAGTACTAAATACTAAACTTAGCGTTCCTTCAAAACTATTCTAACACTATATCTTGATAAATGTGTTTACCAGAAGTGACCCAGCAATGTATTAGGTTCTTCCATGGATTTTCTTGTCTGCTTTTTGGCAATACATTGTTTGGCTAATGTTTTTCTATGTAAGTTTAGCACATCAACAGCAAACATGGCAGATTTTTTTTTTTTATGTTCTAGCTCTATGGAACTGTTAAAGTCTATATGACAGGTTCTCAAAATTTTCTAATCATGACTTTTGGTGGGAGGGCATCTGTGGCAATTATTGTTTATAGTTTTACATTTGTGACGTTGCAGTTTGTGAAGACATTTTGAAAAATAAAAGTTTAAAATTACAGGAAGTAGAGCTGAGTAAAATGGAATCCCTCTACCTATGTCATCAAAAAGCGACGTGCCATTGAAATCACAAAGACAATTTACACGCAACACTTTTTTTTTTTTTTTTAAATAGTCATTCAACAAAATAAAGTTGTTCTCATATTTGCCAAATCATAACTATTATGTAATTTATATGAACTTTGGTCCTTGTTTTCAAAATGGTTGCGAGGTAACAGTTGTACCATCTCCAACCAGGAAGTAACATTACATTACAAACATCATTGTGTGTTTTATTCATTTAAATTCTAAATTGTATTGCAATTCATGGTGTCATTCTGAGCTTCTCTTGCTGCTTCTTCTTGTGCATTGTCTGACGTGTGTTTGTGTGATCTTGGGTGCTCAGGAATGTTTGCTCTGCCAACACTGACTGTAGTTCTCCTCTCTCCAGCCTGGAGTGAAATAGACCCTTTGCAGCCCTTTCATCAGCTGGACACAGCCCGTCCCTTTAAGAGGACCAAGGTAAATAATGGCAGGACTTTAATAGGTGAATAATGTGGTCTGAGGGCACAGGCTGCCTTTCCCCTGAGCAAACACGTCCACAACCAACTCACCAGAAAGCCACTACAGCTTCTAAAACACAAGCGCTATCATTTATTGTAACAATTGTCTTTTCCTAATCTTAATTGGGATCAAACAACATCAAATTAGCTATATACTATGTATGACACATTTTTTATAGAAATTCTGCTTACAATGATTACCCCATCATTAATTACTGCTATCTTTATCTATTCATATGTGTCAAAGTTCTGTTCTTGCATTAAAACCTTGCGTGCACATGGCAAGCCATAGACATTATTAAACATAAACATTAAACATAAAATATTATAAATATCCCAGCTGTTTTGCTTAAGCTTTTTTAGTGTTTATTGGTGCATACATTTGTAAATGCAAACACAGTCTCCTCATGTTTGACTCCAGATGCATCCTCTCTCTCACATCTCTGAGCAGCCGCCGCACGCACAGGGGTCTCCAGAGGCCAATTAAGACAGTCTACCTACCTTCAGGCATGTGTGCCTCCCACACCTCCAGCCTGCTCCCCGTCAGCTCCTCCCCCTCCCCCTGCAGACCCTTTGACCCCTGACACACGACCTCTGTGCTGAATGAGTACACAGTGGAGCGTCAGAGCGAGACCCCCGGCCATGGCGCACACACAGACCCTGTGGCTGTGCATAGCAAACCCAGCAGAGAAAGCCATGGACCAGTGGCCAAAGACAAGGCGTCTCACTACAGTGCCTCCACACTACACGAGCTTGCACACATTAACACACAGGGAGTTAGAGGTGAGGGGGTGAGCAGGGGTCCGCAGGTTAATACATCCCAAACGGACAGGACAGCTGCAGGAAGCTCTGGACCTCAGCTGATTCACACAACGTTTTGAGATTAAATAACTTTTGTTCTTTCAATACGGCTGATTGTGTTTGCTTCTGTTACTGAGTGATAGAAACTCTGGAAACAATTCAGTGAAATGAGACATTTCATATTAATTGTGGAAAATAAATATTATATTATAAAAATAATAAATAATTGAATACATCAGCAGTAATTTCTATATGCTTATTTAGTGATTCTGAAAATCTAATTGTTGGATGTCTTCCATCAATTATCAATTATCAATTGAAACAGCCATTTGTATGTAATGCAAAGTGCAGATCTGGTATGTTGGGTGTTATACTGGATGTTTGAAAATGTTATGAACATTTTATGAAGAACATCATTGATCTTTATTTCTATCATTTCTAACACAAATTTTGGCTAAACCAATCCCGAATATAATTAGTAGGCCTATATTTTGTATATCAGTGGTTGATGGTAAATTATGAGTGTGAGTTGTTGCATTCGGGTGGTCAGTGTATGACGACATCAAAGTGCTCTGCTCTGTGGGGGAAACACTGGAAGGAGGATAAACCAAACCCCACCAACAAAACTAAGCTGCACCTGAAAGGCCGCCTGGCCCAGTAATACGGGATCATCCCTGGTGTAACTCCTCCTCCTGCCTCCTACAAAGAGACCTGCACATCTGGAGACGACTAGGAAGGTCCAGCAACAGGCACTGGCCAGTCACCATGCCAACATGACACACAGTGGTCCGAAGCCCTTCTGCCCTCTCATCCGGACTACATTCTAATAAGTTGCCTTGGGCCTCACATTGTGCGTGGACATGTCTAAACATGGCGGGAGAGCAGGGGTCAGCCTGGACAATGACCTTGGCCCCAACAGGAGGTTGGGTTTGGGTCTGATGACTGGGGTGTGGGGAGTCCCTCTGTGGCAGGTCCGGTTTGTAATCGGCTCAGAGGCTGGTCGGAGGCCGGACACTGCTCAGTATTGTTCAAATGAGTCTGAAAGACTTGGTGCTCAATGGTCAGGGCAGGAAAGGGTCAGACTGGCCGCAGTGGTCCACTGCCTTTAAATGCCTTTGACCAAACCAGTCTCTGCTTCATGTTGCAGTGATCAAACTGTGCTCTCTTTGTCAACTCAACATATTATATTACCAATTCATCAGGTTCTAAAATCAGTATAAAACAACAAGTTTTTAAGCAAAATATAAACCAATTTTGAGCATGTGTTGTGTCCACCATGTGTTGACTCAGGACTTCATTAGCAGCTGATGAAAGGCATTAGCAGCTCCTGGTTCACTTGACTCACACAGCTGTCTGCAGGCTGCCCTTGATTCCCAGTAACTCTATTATGCTTGTCTGGGACACTAATTTCATCAAGCAGCACTTACACAAGTACATGCACTAATCACATTTTGGACGTAGCTAATACTGATCAATGAAGTGGTCGAGATGAAGTGGTGCAGCAGCACGAGCTGCTGTTCAGATGCATTCCACTTGACTACTTTGTTCCCAGTATGGTTATTCCTACTTTTGATTTATCATAAATTATCTGTACAAGTTCAAATGTAAAACTTTTTACAATACATATATAATTAATCTTTTATCAAAAGGTCTAACAAGTTAAATATGTCAGCTTTACTTTTGAGTGTTTGCATATTTCCTCAATCCCCATCACAGACTTTACTCAACTGACCCAACTCGTCTGAAACGCTCCTAATGGGAGCACTTCTGTCACATGCTTCCTTAGCCACCTAGCCCATCATGTCAAGCCCTGCGGACACAGGGCCAGCGACACCACGCTGAATCCTGGGAAGTCCAACTGCTCCTAAATTGGTGTGTTTTAATGAACACTCTTCATCCTGGAAAGTCCTCTTCTTCACATATAGTATCACATGACGTGCGACATCCCAGAATCCTCAGCGTTGGTTACCTTGCAGGCTAATAGGACCTGCCAATGGAATTAGCTTCTTTCCCTGAAAAGAGAGCAATTAGCTCCAATTGGAGGCTACAGCAGTGCTGGAACCTCAGCCCCTGGAGACTCTGGTGGTCCAGACGTTTAATCATCATGTGACCTAGTTGCTGGTTCTGATAAATGGGCCAAGGAAAGGAAAGCGCTGGCCAGTCATTAATCTACAGTCAGATGGGGACAGGCGCACACGGTCGCTGCCAAGTTAATTGGCCACTTATTTTAGCACGAGCGTAAAGGTAAAGTGAGATGGAGATTGATGCGCCTCTGTTGATCCATAATTCGGCCTCCAGGGTGCTAATACTCACAAAACAAACAGAATAATAGAATGTGGGAAGAGTGGGTGTCTCTGAGGAGATATCTCTGAGGAGGTATAAGGCCATTCATAACTCCACAGGTCATAAACATTTGACTGAGCACTACTTTGTTAAAAACAAGCCAATTTTGCTTGAACTCACAGAAGTAAAACTTGGCATTCTTCAACATTCATCATAGCATACGCACGCTTTAGTATAAACAATATAGTGGGATTGTTAAGTGGGACGTCCTCACAGCTTGTTTGTGTCTTGACGCTTTGAAGTCCAGATACACACAGCAGAAACAGGGACTTATCTGGATCTCCTGATGAATTAAAGACTTATCAGGTGAAAGAATCTCTGGCTAAATATTGACAATACTGACAATAATGTCAGTGGGTGTACCTTTTCCAACAAAGTCATGGGATATCCAGCCTACAGATTTTTGAGATATTTGTTTGAAAATATTTTTAGAGCAAAAAGAGATTATTATTGTTTTTGTACAGTTTTATATTTTAAAACATCATTGTACATGTGATGTGTGGCCCGAGGCAACTGTTGTTGTGATTTTGGGCATTATAAAAATAAATTGATTTGATTTGATTTGATACAAAGCCCTGGAGCAGAAAATGCCATCATAGTGAATAATACTAGAATTCTATTGGACCTGAAAGTGAATACAATTATGACATCACCACTTAATGGGCACATTATTTCATGTCTTCAGTGATCGTGATCCTGTAAGATAGAGCAGGATCACCAAAAAGCATGTAAGCCATTCAGTGTTCTTATCTCCTCAGCCCTGTGTCCAATCAGGCTCTAGCAGGGGTCAGCAGTCATTCAGATGGACGCTTGCCTGATGGATGATGGGAACTGGAGGGCTGACCGAACAGTGATAAGGAGCATATCTTGACAGAGGCTTCCTCTGTAAGGCCACACTCAGAATCCAAGTGTTGACAGAGCGAGATGGATAGGTGTTTGGGAGGATGGACAGATGAAGAGGACCTGCAGATTTCTGACTGAGCAATGCAATGCCTGTCCTTCTGTGTAATCACTTCATCTAGTGACAGAAATAAGCCTTTTTGCCTCATTCACCTAAAGATTATATGGTCCATGGTAGTGACTTAGATTAAGGTCATGCTAATCATTTTTATGAAAATATATAGCTTTTGTGTTATTTGAGCATGACCATCTGGCACATGCTTTTTTATTTCTGTGGCATGTCTTTTGATTGGTGGATATGAGAATATCATATGTGTAGTAGCTCGATCGATATGATCAATGGAAGCGTGCCTGGCTGTTCAACCTAATTCGAGCTAATAGGGACTTTTCACACATATGTCCAGAGTAGAATGCTTTCTCTAATGAGTGCGGCTGCCTTCACTCTTTGAGATGTGGCCAGCAGCAGGAGGCTGGCCCGGCTGACCTGCCTGCTCCCCTGTGGTCAGAGCTGAGCCGGACACAGCTCTGGCCTGAAAACTCTTTGAATAGCAGTTCATCTTCTGCTCTCTGCAGGACTCCTGGTTTCTCTGAGGTCCAGGCCTGACCCCATAGAAGAGGCACAGGCCGCAGAGTCAACACCAGTGATGCGGCTGCCACACCCGCAGCTGCCCTTCGACCGCTGGAGCCCGCTTCTCTGACCCGGCTCATGCCTTGGCCGGGCTCCCTGTGGTGAGTCAGGGGTCAGTCTCCTGGAGGGTCATTGAAGAATGGCCACTGACCGATGAAGAAATGGCTTGTGGTCGACCAGGGGGTCGTGGTGGCAGTGAATGTGCAGGGAGAGGCACCCCTGCGGCCACTGCCTAATTTGGCAGGATGCTGGTACACCAGCGACAGACGCCAGGGCAACAATGGCTTTGCACTGGTAAACAATAATGTTTGTCCAAGGTCTCTTTCTTGGGGCCAATCTGAAGCTCACAAAGCCCATCTGGTATCAATAAGATGTCCTGAGATTCTATTCACCACATCAGTCTTCATTTTGCCTGCCTTTTCAGTAGCGCTCCTCTTTGGAGGCTCAATACCCAGAGTTGGTTAACACTTCTGAAGTGACAGATGCTATAGATCTTAAGTTTCTAAAGAAAAGCGCGCTTGAAACTGTGTTTTGTTTGATTCAGAATCCTATGCTTTTCTGTTGTGGAGTTATGTATGTCTGCATAATAATATCCTAATATTGCTAATCTTGAGTGTTACTGTTATGTCATCTGATGATCTGAAGTCATTTGTGTCATAAGTGGTCATATAAACCATTGTAGACATAATAAACCTGAAACAAATGTACACAACTAAGTATACAGAGTTTGTGCTGTGTGTTTTGAGGTTGTAAGATGGTAACCTTTTTAAAAGTGATGTGTTAAGTCACCCTCAGAATGTTTCATTCATCCTGGTCATTATATAAAAGAAGGCACCTGGCCTCCTTTATTTTGGAGTACCAGTCTCTATTTGGTCCAGCAGAGAAACAGAACCATAACAGCTTTATTTTGTTGGACCTTCCCTCCTTAAAGTTCCACACACATAAAGGCGCTTTATTCATGCTCAGCTGAGGCCATATGACTCATGTCTTTATATGGAGGCGAGTGGGAGGAAGTTTGGAACTAGATGACCAGTGAGTATTTTGTTCCCAGTGTTGGGACTGGTACGGGGTGAATAGTCTGGAGGCTAATGAATGACACGAGAGGCAGAGAGAGAGCGTGAGAGTGGAGGAAGTTAGCACAGCGAGCAGCAGACACTGGCCAGGACTCCGGGGTTCCCTGGCTCTCCGCACTGGGACAGGAAGTGGGATTGTTTGTGAGAAGCACGTGTGATCCACAGGCCAGCGCGCTCTGCCGTCCTGAGGGAGGTCAGGCAGGAAGTGGTCAGGCGTGGGCTCTGACCTCTGGGTAACGGCCGAGGAGCCCCGGAGGGAGCGCCTGCCACGTTCTGTGCGCATTCAGGCCCACAGCAGTTCAATCATCACTCATGGAAGCGCTAAAACAAAACCTTTTTCTTGCGTGAGCAGGCTTGTCCCTCTTCAAGTCTACCACTAACTTGTCTCCATGGAGACAGCTAAGTTTAATGCCATACTGTGGAGCATTATCTAATGTAAGCAATATCTTGTAGAAAAGCACTTGATAGACCCTCCACCAGTAAAATTACATAGTGCACCTTTAAAGTTGAAGTAAAGACCTGAGGTGACTTATTAGAATATAGTTTAAAAATATGGACAAGAGCGGCTCCGGACCACTGTGTGTCATGTTGGCATGGTAACTGGTGATTGATGGCCTTTTTTTTTTTTTTTTTTTTTGCAGTCAAAAGATCATTTTGACACACTGCCTCCGTGCTTATCTACATCCCTTGTCCATTCTGTTTTACTCAAAATAGGATATATAGTTAGGCTAAAATGTATATAAACAGTTACTCACAGTGCAAAGAATATCCAAATATTTTAATTCAAGAGTAGCCAACTGCTACTTTAAACTAAATAATGTATTAAGTAGAAGTAAAATTACTCTGAAATGTAGTCTACAATATCTTCAAAAAGTTACCCAAGTAAATGTAACTTGAGTAATACCCACCTGTGGTTTTAATGTACGTTTACATTTTTTGTTATTAATAAGTAATTCATTTTAGACTGTTTGCAGCAATCTAATCTTTGTCCCAACTTTACTAGTGTAATCTGAGTGTCCCAGTGATTGACTATAATGAGTTTGAGTGTTTTTCACAACTTTCAGACGCCAGAGTGAAGTTTTGCTGTCACACAAGGCTAACAACTAGCATGCTAACAGCGTAGAGGATAAAATTCTCTTTATTATTAATAATAATAATAATAATAATAATAATAATAATAATAATAATAATAATAATAATAATAATAATAATAATAATACATTAGATTTATGTAGAGCTATTTTGGGCACTCATTTCACATTGCATTATTAATTCACTCCACACCTGGTGGTAAACTACTATTATAGCCACAGTTGCCCTGGGGCAGACTGACGGAAGTGAGGCTGCCAATCTGTGGCATCACTCCCTTCAACCACCACCAATTATTCACGCACACACCAGATCACTCTATTCAGGAGTGTCACCTTCCTGTTTTGAAGATATTTCAAGGACTTTTACGCATTCAAAAGATGTAATATATTGTTTTGAATATAAATTGCTTTGGTCCTACAAATGCAGACTGTACTCAGCGGTCTCATTTTGACCTTAACAGCTGCTTTTACAACATATCTGTGCTGAAGCTTTATTTGTCCTACTTTGAAAAGTAAATAAACACGTAAACATCTGGTGGAACTTGTTTAATTCATATCAGTTGTCCCCAGTCATGCAGACACTGCTAATGAGGACTCATTCTGGCATCCATCCTATAGGCAGCAGGTCGAAGCATATTAAAGGGGTGAGGGGTTTTGGGGGTTAGTCAGCCAGGTTCCCAGGACACCCTCCATAACCACTTGAGACAAGGAGTCAAAGAGAGACATTCCTAAAACACATGACAAAAACCTGAGGCCACAAGTCGGAGAGAGAAGCATTGAGATCCCAAGCAGGTAGCCAAGGCAGAGAAGCCAAATTGTCCTTTGTGCCACAAGAGCCATTGAGAAGGAACAGGATGCTGTCTGTAGGACATCCCAGACCCCTCGGCGCTGCATTGTAGTCTGTGCATTTTTCTGCTTTTACTTTTATACATCCATGTCTGGCCCAATGTTGACTTTGGGCAAAAGATTGACAAGGGAGGACTTCGCTTGTCGCGAATGTAAGGCTCTCCCCTTCGTCAAATGACAGTGAAAGAGCGCTTCATAGACAAACTCAATTAGCCAGGATGGAGATTTGAAGGAGGTGTCTTTGGCCATAATGGGACCCCTATTTTGACGCATGGCTGTGGTGAATGTGTGACAAACACACACTTTTGTTGGGTTTGAGACAGCGGTAGACATGTTCAAAGTAGTCTGCGACGTTGGGTCACAAAGAGCATAGAGCTCTTTTGGAAACTGAGATTAAACTGAGACTATATAAACAAATAGAATTATTGGAATTACAAAATGTTATTTTGCTTACTTTGACATAACGGTAACTGGGGGAGGGATTGTGCTTGAATTCTTAATGTCAAGGCAAGCTCAAGTTGTTTTGTATACGTGGCACTTGCTATATGCCGAATATAAGAACATACTTAAGTTCTCCCACAGTGCAAAAGTATTTTCCCACATTGATGCGCAGATGTGGGTGTTTTGTTGCTGGAGCAAGTCCAGCTGGTGATTTTTCAAGGTCATATTTAACTGCTCCTTGTTATGGCTCTAAAGCCTGATAAATACGTTTGGTTTATAGTTGCAGTCACAGAGTTATAATCATCACTAACCGTACCAGTGTAATTCACATGGACATTCTGATATGGTGGATTCACATTCTAAAATGCTGAAAGTACTTTATGGTTAAAGATGGAGGGGGGATGCAGATTGAGAAGGAGGGGTGTAGCTGTGTTCATTCCCATGACAACAAGGCTGATACATGCCCAGTGCGTCCATATAAGGGGCCGCTGGGCTGGGACCTGCTTAACAATACCTTTAATGTCATAGCTCAGTGACTGCTCTTTGTACTCAGGGCGGCGCACTGCGACCCACACAAAAACTCAAAGGCAAAATGGATTAGAATATGAGAGAAAAGATGACTGAATCAAACTCAGTGGATTGGAGGAGATTAGTGGAAGGGATTAGAGCCAAAATGACACACTAATTACTTTCCGATACGGCAAAAGATGGGCCACTGTTTCAAGTTTTCTTATTATTTTCCTGTTTGGTGTGGCAACTGATCTGAACAGTTCTGAACTTTTCTAATCACTAAATTCATTATTTTTTCCTCTTTGTTTAATTTTAACAAAGTTGATTAAATCCTGGACACGTTTACCTCCACTGGCCTCGACACATTCACTGACTCGTTGGTTAAGTTTGTCTTGTGGGCTCCAGGTGCCACTCATTAACCCCCATTAGGGGAGGCTCGTTTTGGACTCAGTGTCTGATGTAATGAAGGAGAAAATTCAATAGCGAGAGCAGAGTAACAGTGTTACTGTGGCTCTGGCTCTGGCTCTAGCTGTGGACTTCATCTGGGATCAGACATACAACACTTGAACACACTGAATTTCTCAAAATACACTTTCTGGAGGTATAACATAATTGAAATGCCATGTAAACGTAACAAAAAAGGTGTATCCTAATCTGATTTTGTTCAGATAATTCACACTTGTCTATATCTCAACAAGACAATACAGTTAAAAGCCAAACTAATGTAGCAAAAACCAAAGACAATGTGAAACACTGGAGAAACAAAAAATGACTTAGACTTCCATTGCTACTTTTAAAATCAATAATGTGCATGTAAACACACGCCATTAATCAGATCTAATTATTGGGTTCATTTTGCTCCAGTTATCTGATTTTTCTGGCCATGTAACTGATTCAATTCTAATAGGCTTTCATTCATTTAAATGATATGAACTTACAAACAATATACACAAATGTTGCATTATTATTATATTCTACAACATTCTACTAAAAATACTTTTTCCACTCAAACAAATAGTTTAAACTTGTACATCCATACATTATAGTGTATAGTGTGTAGCAAAGTATAAAAGTAAACCTACTGTACTTAAGTGACATTTTTAGCTACCTGTACTTAGTCGTCTTTTTTTTTTTTTTTACAACTTTTTTACTTTATTTGAGACCAAGTATCTGTGCGTTTTACTCCTCTACATGTTTTAACCAAACAGAAAAGCATAAAGCAGTTTTCCATGTGTTTGAAGGATTATTTTTAGCATGTTGATAGTGACAGTCTGCCTGAAGGTTTTGAGTTCAAGCCCCAACTATGAGCAGACAAAAATATAAACATAAAATAAATTACAAAATTAAGAAATTAATTCAAAATGGTCGACCAAAATTAAACACAATCCTTTATCAAAACCATGACATTTAACACGTAGGGGGTTGTAATACCGGTCTCAAAATCAGTGTGAAGTACAATTTCCAAAACAAAAAACAGATTTTTTTTTTATTTTACTTGAGTAGTTCTTTGAAAATGTATCTGTACTTTTACTTGAGTATCAAATTTGAGTACTTGTTCCACCACTGTTTCACTGTGATAGATACATTTAGGACTAAACAAAAGCCTATTTCAAACATTCTTAAGGGATAAGGGTAAACAGAAACCCCCTTCAAACATCACACTGCATTCCCAAATTTAACCCTAATTCCTTATCAATGTGTCCAGAACAACCCCAGCAGTTGTGGCATTGTTGTAATTCTTCCAAACTTAAGACACACAACAGTGAAGCACTCAGGCCTGCAATGTGACTCAGTGACTTCCACGTGTTGACCAAACGTCCCTCTCTTTCTCCTAATTATTTGTCCAAACTGGAGTCAAGGAGAAGGCCTTGTGTGGAGTTTGCTCTGCTCTCCAGGTCTCCAATTAGCCCAGAAAGACTCCAGGAAGGACAGTATAGAGACAAAGAAGGGAGACCAGGGCAGGAAAACAAAACACAACAATCAACAAGAGGCAGTGGCGTCCTGACTGGGGAGGGGGGCGCGCACACCTCCTCCTGTCCTTCACAAACAACGCTGAGCTGTTTTCCAAGCTCTGAGCGTCTCTGTGGAAACCTGCAACTACTTTTGGTTTATTTCATTGGTAGCTCCCTCCATGAACACAGGCTGACATCCCTCGGGACCCCCAGCTCCCCCTCTACCCCATTCACATCCTCCCCTCTTTGCGGGGCTAAAACAAAGGGCAGCGCTGAAAGGACTCTGAGGTAGGTAAATGTATTCAGTGACACCGGCCGGATGATTCCATTCTGGGCCAGCGCTGTAACATTTGTTTCCGAGCTTGTCTGAAGGCAGGGACGGCGTGTTGGCTCTTTTGTCCCACGTGCCCTCTGCGCAGCCCTGCAGTTAATGGTGGTCTTGTCCTGGGCCGCTGGACCAGAAACCCACGGCCCACATAGGACGGGCCGACACAGGGACATGGGACTGGACGCATAACAACAGCGGGTGAAGAATGTGCTCTGGTAAACTGTGTCAGGAGCCCAGCTGAAGCACTCTGCTGGTCCCATCTTCATCTTGTCTAATGATCAGGGCTGAGAAGAAACCACAGCCCAGGCCTTGGTGAAGCAGAAATGACAAACTGTGATTAAATATACTCTCAGAGCTTAAATTCAATTGTTTACATTGACAAACAATGGTTGAGGAAGTCTTCAAACTTCAGACAAATATTAGTATATCAGTATTTGTATGATCTCAAAACGTCTAACTTAACTATTCAACAAATCTTTACAATACTTTCATACTTCACAATAGTTCAATATGGTTGGTTGTGCCAAAAAACCAACAACTACAATGTATTGTTAACTGTTTGGTTATTTCAATATGATTTTTAGTCATTAACAAAATAAAAAATGACCCCACACAAAAACACCTCCTAATTAAATTTCCTGTGTCCCCTTCATCAGGGTCCTGGCCCAGATCTGGACTGAATAAACCACAGATGCAGCAGAGTGGATGAACGGACTTCTTAGAGGTTGCAGGACGTCCTGCTGTTCTCTATCTGAGCAGGGCCCCCCAGCATTTAGCCGTGAGAGTCCAGCTCTTTCACTGCTGAGGGCCCAAAAGAGCATCTTCACTTCTGTTCTGTCACTCTCTCCGGGAGACGAGTGGCCATTGGAGACAAGGACTATACCACACTTGACTTTGGTAATCTGTGCTGTTCAAGAAGAGATTCGGCCATTTTGAAAATAGTTTAATTGTTGTTTAAATTACAATTCTTCAATTTTATATTAAACACAGATTATATGAGCAACTATTTGTATCTCTGCTTTAATATTTAGATGTACAATTATTCAGATAATTAAAACAATCCATGTATTTTAGTTAAGAGTTTGATGTCTCAAATAATTTTAATCAATGTTCTCAGATGCAACATTATATTGATATTTACTGAACTGAATTTTACTTACTTTAAAAATGCAAGTTAAAACATGAAACAATCTACAGACTTGGAAACATGTCTTGAGTTCCTGAAAGCTTGTTCCCGCCAAAGGTTGCTCTTTGTGTCGATACGTCTCCAAATCTCCCACTTTCACCCGGAGTTTGGCGACATGCTCTTGTACGTGGGGCCACCTCTGCTGACTGTGTTTGAGGGGATTAGGGGCTCCTTCACGGCTCCTTCAAAGTTAGACCCAGCATGGCCGCTTCGATTATGACCTTTAGATGTTTTCAAAATGAGACTCCGATGAATACTGGCTTTTTTTTCCCAGGGCCAACTTGAACCACACGTCAGACAAAAATGAATGCATAATCCGAAGAGCCACAAAGGCAGGAGTGCAGACCATCCTGGAGTGTTGTGCTTGCTTGCTGAGAGTGGCTTTATATTTCATTGCCTGCTTTGAGGTTGGGAGTGCTATAATAATGATTAGAAACTTTAAAGACTAGATCAAAGTGCGGACCAGGAAGCTTAGTCTGTGGAGTCATTGTAGGCCAATTGTGTAGGTTTCTTGATGGGGAATTCTTGTGAAAAGAATGCTGGACTCCATTTATGTGGGGTCCACTTGTCATAAGAACAAGATGTGAAGTGAAGTAAGTTTGATCACCCAAAGATGCCCCGCCACACACTTTACTCTGCCTTAATGTTCTGTGTGGTAACAAGGATCTCTTATAGGGGATAAGTACTCAGGTGTTTGGACTGAAGGGCTAAAAGACTGTCACATGACCTGCACACATGTAGTCAAAGTATCTATTATATAGTACCTTAAATAACAACCCGAAATTATAAGTGCATTATGAAACTTTTCTTTATAAATGTCCACCACCTGCATTCATTCAATAAAAAGGTGTTTTCATTGCTCAAAAACATTGTCAGCAGTGTCGCCTGTCTTGTTTATAAAGTGTGTGTATGTACAAAATGTTACTTATTGTACGTGACTTTACATAATCATCTAAAAGAAAACTCGTAATGGGAATGTGCTGCAATCCAAGAACTTTGTGCATAGTAGATGAAACAGAAGGATATGTGCTCAGACGAAAAGTGATTAAGTTGTGAGGAGATTTATTGAAGTTTGTGTACACTTTTAGTAAGAATTCGGTGTTTTGTAAATGAGACCCCAGACCTGTAACTTGGCCTGGTAACGTCCCCTGCTTCTCTCCATGGATAGATAATGCCATGCTACTGAACAGTCCAGCCAAAGCATTAAGAGCTCCTTGGAGACAAGAAGGTGGCGGATCCTACACTTGAAAAGTTACATAGTGCACCTTTAAATAGCGATGAATACAAAATACTTCCTCATTAGAAAGTGAAGTACTATTTGTTATGTCAGACAAATTGCTGAAGTAAGAACATTTTCAGCTTGTAACACCATTGAATGTATAAACAACACCTAATATTTTAAACAGTTTAATCGTAAAATATATGCATTTAATTTCAACGTTCCTACAGACCCTTTAAAATGTGATGTCATAAAAATTCCTGAATGGAAGCGATATTCTTCAATGCTTCACTCACATTTATCTAAAGTCTACTGGTTTTAAGTGTTTGTGATATTTTGTGATATTCTGAGGTTAAATCCTAGTTTCTCCAGTGAAATCACACAATGTTCCACTTCACTTTTGCCTCCATTCTGAATAAAGAATGTTTTTGTTTACAAACTTTTAAAGGGTCTATAGGTTGCGTTCACGTAGAAGAAGGTGATGATGTCATAACTTCCACCTTGGACTTTAAAGTGCGTATGACAGGTTTTTATGATTTTTTACTTTTCACATATTTGGCGGAAAAATAACCTGTTGTGAACATAAATGACAGTTTTATACCAATCAAGAGACAGTTTGTGAAGAAAAGTTGAAAAATATGCTGAAATTTACAGGAAGTATAGCAGAATTCCAAAACATGATGACATCACACTAGGGAGACACACTAAGGACAATTTAGAAGCAAGAAACACATTTTCCTGACCCTTTAAACATTAATTCATCAAAAATAAAGGTGTTTCCATATATTTTTATTTGTCAAATAATAATTTCTGTGAGATTAGAGCTTTTTGGCCCAGTGTAAAACATGGTTGCTAGGTAACAGTTGCAGAATTTCCTAGCGTGATGTCATCATTTACAACCAGGAAGTAAACATTTAAACCTAAAAAAATTGCCAAACTTAGATAAAAATGGTTAATTCTTTAGAAAAATCTTAAATATAATGATCTTCACTGTGTTTTAGTAAAATGAGTACTTCACCCTGTCATGGGCCCTTTAAGGCAAATTCACTGATAATTACTAGACTAGACTAGACCTGAGAACTCATTCTATTATAACAAAAATCTGCATTTTAACAGTATTCATTTTAGCTGCCGTGCATCTGTATGTAAATATTGTTGGCCGAAGAATGAACGCAACCTATTAAGTGGAAAAAACGGCCGTTACCATGGAAATCCTGTATTTTTGTTGCAAGTGTGCTAAACGTCCAAATAGATGCATTGGACAAAATAATGTAAAACAAACAAACAAACAAAAAAACATAAAAATAGACAAAGAGCTGTGGGACAACCCGATAAACTGCTGGGTCACTACTACAATTATCTCTGAAAGGCTAATGAAGGCTAAGTTTGCGATTAGCATTAGGTTAACTGGAATTGATAAGATGTATGACGTCACAATCCCGCGCTCTAATTGAATATGCACTAATTCTCTGCAGGATGAAGCCGAACGAGAGCCCAGCGGAGCCCCTGAGAGTGTCCACCAGCCCTCCGTCTCCCCAGGGCGACCTCCGCTCCTGCAGCGCTGTCTGTTCATCACACGCCACAGTGTGCGCACAGATGGGCCCGTGGGGACATGTGCTCATCTCATGGTTTAGAGACCCCAGTGGGACATGGGAACTCAAGCATGGGGTTTCCTGTGCACGTGGCCCTACACCTCAAGCCTCAGGTGTGTTTTGTCTCCTCTGGGAATCTCTGCAGAGTGAACAGCAACAGCATGGCTTTCACTGAGATGTGGTGAATTTGTCAAGTTCTGTCAGATGAACGTATTTGATCAAATGAAGCAGCTGTGGGTAGAAAGAGTAGAGCAAACTGTAAAGGGTAAATGTCTGGACGTCACATCTAATTTACAATTTTAAAAGTTAATTAAGGACAAGACATTAAATAATGCACCACAAGAATTTGAAAATAACAATGATTTATGAAGTAGCAGTGCAAGAAATGTTCAAATAATGTAATATTGTCAGATAAATCTAATTATCTAATTAGTCTCTCAAAGACTTACAGTGGGAAGAGTAACCTAAAACTTTACTCAAGTAAGAGCACTGTTACGTCAAACTATATATTACTCAAGTAGGAGTAAAAGTATGTAGTCCGAAAACTACTCCAAGAGGTACCATCTATTTTAAAAGTTACTCAAGTAAATGTTGCATACTTGTTGAGAACAGGCTTGAAAACAGAGATAAAAAGGCTGTATCTTAGCCTACCCACGACCAATTAAATATTCTTTTCAGTTATATTTAAATAGCGTCAAATAAATATTTAACTCAGTAACTGATTTATTTAATTGTTGATCATTAAAAGAATAATCCATTTGCTCTCTTTGGAGACACACAGGCGTTCTGTTTGGCCGTCTGCATGTTTCTTGTCCACTGGAGGGCGATGTTGTCTCTGAATGTCCATCAACATCTGTGAGGGTAAACAGTCTGCACCTCAGCGCTCAAAACGTCGTCTGTTCAGCTGATTAACCAGGTAACATGTCAATGTGCAATCATGCTTAATAGTAAGTAAGTAAGTAAGTAGTATGTAATCGATACCATTGCAGCGACAGACTCGTAAAACTTGCAGATAAAACTTTTTCATGTCGAGACGGGGAATGTGATTTAAATGAATTGCTTTCCACACGTGTTAACAAAGATTTTATTAAAAAGATTGTATCAATTTATTAAGAGATAAGTGAATCAGCAACATACCGTGTGAAAAAGAGAACGCTGCACTTCTCTGGTTGGTAGATTTGCTTACTCCCCCTGCATATTTCAGGTTATAGCCTTATCCTTCTGCTTTCTGCAAATATAATTACGTATGCACGCACTGTAGCTTGAGGACTATGACCCTCTGTCTCTTCACAGATGTGGACTCTCATCAAAGTGTTCTTCCCGGGACAGGAGAGCCCTCCACAGCGGTGTAGACCCTTCTGAAGTCAGGAGGCCCGTGTTTGCTCCAGAGATTACATTACCACACTTGAAGCCTGGCAGCCTGCTCCCACCTCCTGAGGTGCAGCCACTTCTGCTGATGCTGCAGGTCTGCCTCAGGCCTGTGGGGACTTCACGGTGAGTCCTCTTTCTCTGTGGCATGGGGAGAATGTTGACTCAGATGGGACGAGTAAACAGAACCGGGGTGAAGCCATGTGGGTGCCCCATTCGCATGTAGGACAGGCCCAGTGGATTAGGCTAATGTCCGTCCAGGAGGGGGGTGTTGCATAGCTGGCTTTCCCTTGACAGGAGTTGATGGATTAGGGCTTTGTCAGGACCCATGTCTTGCCCAAGGGACCCAGCGATGAGAGAAAGAGAGGGACAGAGAGAATATCAGGGCCCAAGGGCAGCACAATCCCAGGATCAGCTACATGTTGACAAGGGATTATCCCCCTTTTTGGTGAGTTGATGCAAAGTTTTGCAGAAGATAGAAGGTGCACAAGGTACGATGTGAGGGGTCCTGAGATCTTTACAGCTTGTGAGGGCTAATGACAGATGATGCTTATGTCACAGGTGAAATAGTACTTATCATGATACTGTAACTAATGTGCAAACTATGCTCTAACCCGTGTTTGCAGAAAATGCTAATCACATTTTCATTTTTTTTATTCTAAACACAACAGAGGACAGTTATTTGAAAGGGAACTATACATAAAAGTAGTAATTACAGACTAACAATACCACCAAACTTTAACTGAAATCTATATGTATAAATCATAATACAATGTAATATTTTGACTTCTGGTTTAACAACAACCATAAATCCTCACACAAGTGAAGATAGAGTTGCAGTTAGTGCTGGCGACTGCACAGCTCCGTTGGAAGTGGTGTGGCAGATCTCACCCGCATTTTACTCCATTGCTCATAATGTGGAAAGCAGATTGTGTGTTTTTATGGTTTCCCTTTGAAATCCGGCACACTTGACCCCTCCCTCCCCCATCTGTGATTTTTACTGCAAGCTCCAGTTTATTTCTGGAAACCTCCTTTTCTGCTCAGCTTGTTTAAGACGCCTGTCAAAGTGTGCCTCTGTTTACTTTTGCCATTTGGGACAAACAGTTAAGTGAGGTGATTAGGGATTTGCTCATGATCTGCACTAACCAAACACAAACAACTACTTGATATAGTCAGTGCTAAAGTAAAGGAAATTGTGAACATTAGCAATTTCAAAATTAGCAAAAATAAGCAGATATGTTAAAACTCTATTTTTACACTTATCGCATTAGACACTAATCAATGTCTAAATATTAGCTACTGGTTCTTGTATGTTACTTTTCAAATAAATCTTTCTTGTTCCAATGCCTGTGTATGATCTTAAATAGACTGGACTGAATTAAATTATTTGGACTCAAAATCCCAGTTAACATTTGCAGTTAATCACCAAAGATACAAGATGGAAGCTACAGAGGTAATGGTAATGGTAATGGTGTGCCACACAACCTTTCAGCAAAATAATCCAACATTTTGATCTTTAAGACAGCTATGTAAATGTGATAAGTTGTGGAAGCATCAGTTTCTAAACGTCCTTTCTGCAGTGGATAGTACTCTATTAGCTTTACATGTTGAGCTGAAGGCAGGGGAGGGAGGAGATGGAGTGCGACGTGACTGCGAGATAGTGACTGACATGTGGCGGCCCGGCGCTGATCCATCTTCTGACGAACTTGTCGCCTCACCACGCTCCGTGTGTCAGGGCCTGGCAGGCTCGGTGTCAGTGTGGGCGGCCTCCTGACACGCGCTCTCTCCGTCTGGGCCGACACACACACCCACATCATGACGCTCACACAGGGCCACGGGGACGTATACCAAGCCCAGACAGACCAGGAACAAAAAATACTAAAAACTAAGCATGAGCCTCCCCCTATGCTCATGTTTGCCGCTCTGCATCTTCTTTCTTTCATAAATTTGTCACCTGCCTTTTGTGCAAGCCATTGCCTTGTTTGTTAGTTTATTTTTTACAATCATACTGAAACTAGTTCTCATTCTCTTCGTCGACCAACATTTTTATAAGATGACTAATTATTTTATAAAGATTTAAAGGATTTATATTACAAAAACAGCAAAAACAAGAAGATATGGAGTGAGTTAGCTGAAGTTTTTGGAGTCTAACATATAAATGCAGTTTCCTATGTGTTTCTTATGTGTAAATTAGTATTTTGAGTGCAATTTGGGACAGATACATGCAGCTACTTCATAGTTTGATATATTTTTGCCACACCCCCTTTTAGTTGACTAATCGGTCGATTGGGCAGGTCTTTAGTCGACCAAGAATTTCTTTAGTCGACTACAGCCCTATTGTTTACATTACAAAAAGGCTAAACGGTCTCTAAAAATTAAAATGGCTAATGCATTTATTTTACAATCTTGGGTTCTAAGGGAAATATTTTGCAAAAGTAAACCATCAATAAAATACGTACGTTTTGACAAAATTGTTATGTTTTTTACTCAAAATAAACTTTAGATTGTTCCCTAGGATAGATTTGCTTTAATTTAACCCTGATTTAATGTAATGACACAGACTTGGGAGCAGGCATAGCTTTAGGAGCAGAACCAGTCTGAAATTAACACTGTACATTTAGTTTGAACTGCATGGTTTACATAGTCGTCACTTATGAACGTCATTCTGTAATTGCTGCTGTGTAATTTTTGACTGTGGCAGTACTGGCAGAAAAGGCGCCATTGATTTATTGGTCTAAATCCTTTCACTAAGCCCTCATTTCTGCGTTAGAGCATAGAGTTCAGAGTATTATTGACTGCACTAATCACTGGCCAGGTTGGCGGAAAAGTGGCACAGTTTGGCATGAATTTGAAATGTCTGTAGTGTCAGTTGTGGAGCTGGAAAAAGGCAGCCGCATCCTTACTCGAGCCGTTGTTTTTGCCACAAATTGCATTACTAGGACTGCATAAATTCAGTGGGAAATTGTCATTCATATTCACTAGCCGTGTGTCTTCACATAACAGATGTCCATTTGCCGACACACTACATATTCATCCAGTGCATTCTTGCAGGTGTGTATCTCTCCATGTGATGCAGGCACACAGCATGAGGACAGAGGGAGGAGGCAGAGGTCTTTAGAGACAAAAGCCCCCCTTGGATGCTCTCTGTGGGTTTAGGTGGGAGACATTTAAACGCCATTCAGTCTTAACCAGGACCCCCCAAAGACACCCCAAATTCTAGGGATGACTACCTGCCCAGGAGCCCATTTCTGCCCATCTGTCGCCCTTAGCATCCTCCTCTCCACCGCTGCTCCCACCCACGCACAAGCGCAACCCAGTGGATGATTGCTGAGTCGGCCGGCCTCACGCTGACAGTGCAGAAAGCTCGGGGCGGGGGTACGTGGGCGCGTGCAAGGGGGTGTGTAGTAGGAGGCTGTGGGCTGCTGTTGCATCTGGGCGAGTGGGAGTGAGTCGGTGGACGAGTGGGCTTTCAGAGCAGTTGATGGATGTGTTTGAGTAGGTGTTTGTGTGAGTGGGCAAATACTTGTGTTGGAGGAATTCAGTGGGTGTCTGTGGGTGCCAGTGCATTGAGGGTGTGGGCCCATAAAATCTATTCATATTAATTAATATTAAAATATGCAACCCTAAAAAAACAAACAAGAAAAAAAAGGATCTGTCTGTTTGTAAACATTATAGAAACACTATAAACACTATTTCTAGTGTGCAATTATACCCATAGCAATATTATAGTTAATGCGACATTTAATTGGATACAAACCTATTATATATTATGATATACATTTTTTAAATCCTAAATAGTTTAGGACACTTTTAAGACACTATTGTACAATATCGTTGAGTACAAAGAAACACTGTGTCATGAATCACACATGAGTATTTCTCACTCTCTTTATGACAAATGTCTCAGTCTTTTCACAGAAACCTGGTGAATAAACCTACCTGGTTGTCCAGCAGTGAGAATCTAGCCCTGTTCACTCTGTGAGTGGGACGAGTTCGCTAAACTCTTTCTGGCAGGCAGGCACACCGCCGGCTGCCTCCATGAGGCCCGCAGGCGTGGGAACGAGCGGCTCTGATAATAAGCAGCGTTTGGCCCTGCTAACCTCTACAGGCTTGGCTTGGACGAGTTGTCTCTTACTCCCAGCCTTGTTTTCTCTCCCTTTTTCTCTGTCAGCAAAGGAGTCACTGAAGGGGAGGTCAGCCAGGCCCGCAGCTGCGCCTCTGAGCTTCTACACTGTTTATTTGGGCAGGCCCAACCAAAATAAGCTCCAGCCAGCCATTGCTCCTGAGAACTGAGGCCACCGGCGCGGCGTATTTCATCCCAAGAACAGGGAAAGTGCTTTGACCATAAAAGCCGCTCACAGTACAGTTACCACACAGCAGCTGTTCAGTCTGTAGGGAGGAAGTGAGCTACAGATGTGAGCGGGATGGGTCAGGTTCTCACACCTACTCCTGACGTCTTCCTGACGTGTGCTCAGCTTCAGTCAGTCCGTCTCTACAACATAAAGTGTGAAGCGTAGTAGCAGAGTATGACACCTGAATCTGTTGTGTTTCATTTAGTTAGATACTGTTTCTTTTGCAATCATTGGATTTTTGTGTATGATCCTTATAAACCCAAACATAAACAGTTATTTTCTGCAGTTAACTCAGGTGTAATTTCCCCCTGAGCTATTGGTACTCATGTGAGCTGAACAGTGGCTTTGATGGTGACCACATGACCCTTGTTATCAGTCAGGTGGTCTTTATGGCGGTCAGGGGATCTTTATTTCTAAAAAACAACAAAGCTACTAAGCTTTATTCATCACTTTGCTATGCCCCTCCCTCACAAATGTGTAAAAGGTCACCTGGCCAGTGCAGAGGTGCACAGGTGTGCCCCAGGTCACTGTCAGCTCCACACCTCGGCCCCTCGAGCCGTCACTCAACTCTGTGTGCTCTGCCTTTTCTCATCTGTTCTGGGCTGTAAAAGTTGACAGAGTAACTAGCTGCCCTACTTATCTTGTCCTTCCCATCCATCCCGCCTACCGCATCCACATCGCTAAAGTATCTCACTGTTGCTCAAACTCCAAGCCCTCACCTTTGTTTAACCTGCCTCCTTCCTGTGACCTCCCTCCAACCCCTGAACATGTCTGATGACATCTGTCTGTCACCAACTTCCACCCCCATTTTTTTTGCGAGATACCGTCGTTCAGCACTCAAGGTAAAAGCCTTGGGTGTGTGGCTTGTGATACATTCGCTGGTCGTGGACACGTGTCAGTGGAGCTAACAGGCAAAGCAGGTGGCCTGGGTTCTGGGAGGAGACGCTGTCTGTCAGGCTTACTGCATTATCAACTACTCTTTATGAGCTTTGAACTTAGGGATGGGCTGATGTGGATTTATTTATTTATTTTCAATATCTTACATTTGTCTTTGGCTTTGACAAATAACATTTGCCAATACTGATTATACAATATATTGCATGGCTCATAAATGTATTAATCTGTAGTTATAATTAAGTTCACAAAACCTTTCTCTTTTGTTAAAATTATTGACAATATGTATTTATCTATGGACTAAAATAATTTGATTGACTTACAGCCTTGTTTTGGCCTAATTTCTCTTTTCTTTCCAGTTTACTGTTTTTAAACTGACAAAAAAGTTCATAAATATCAGACCGATACTAATATCTGGGAAACCCTTTGATATCACAGGATACTGGTATTGAAACCGCCTCCATCCCTATATGAACTCACCACAAGTAACACATAGCCAATAAGTTTAGTGTTTTAAATGTTACTCAGTGTTAAAATTACATTCTTACTTTGCAGTTTGCAAATATCAGCAAAAGCAAATATCACCCGAATTGTGGGGTTGTCCTCAGACATCGATACAGGCCATAAGCTTCCATTTTGTTTTTCGTGAAACTGAGTCCACAGATGTAACTGTATCTGCCACATGGCCGTTCCAACAGATTGCTCCCATCTCCAGAGGGGGCCTCAATTCGTTACAATTACCTCCAGCATCCTCTGAATTTAAATAGCAAAAATGCTGACCGCCCTGTGCCACTCCTCAACTGTTCAGCCCTGCCTTTCCTCCGCTCCTAGGACACATCACTCTGAGTTTGACAGCCAGTGGGTGACTCTTGACAGCTCACATTGATCTCCTGGCTGGGAAAGAAGGAGCTATGACAATGGAGAACATGTGTCCATTTTGGGGCAAGCCTTAACTTGTCTGACCCCTTCATTTGGGAAACACGCACACAAATGCCACCCTTAAGTTCAAAACATACGTATATTCTGCTCAATTGTAAGTTTTCTTGGCTCGACTTGCAAGGACAAAAGTTTGACATGTTTTTCATCCAGATTTGAATAAAAACATTTGTCTTTCATTGGGCAGCGTGGCTCACTCACTAAATGCTGGGTTAGATCATTGGATTTCTTTGGTTCTTTTAAGGCGCCTGAATAAAGAAAGTCAATGCCTGTATGTGATTAGGTAGTGCTGTTGCTTTCATGAGAACATTAAATAAGGCCAGCCCTCTTCTTTGATAAATGATATGAAGAGATGAATCCTTGCATTGTCTTTAGAAACTGCACAATACGTTAGCATTAATTACGAGGATCACATTGTGGGACATGAAGTAATATTTTGGCAGCAGGGTTTTCATTTTATTATTTCAGACCGTCTTGGATGAAAGCTATGGTGGAGCTGGAATCCTGTCTTGATTGATAAAATTATCTAAAATTACTTCAAGATTAATAGCAATTTAATGAAAATAGCAGAATGAATGGTTGCAAAAGGGTCTCGCCGGGCATCAATTAAAAATAACTGTATTTGATAGTGCTAAATTCAAGACCTGAAAAGTGTAGACTAATATAATGATTAGAATAGTTTTTCATGTTGTTGTTGTTTTATGATGAAATTTACCCACTCGTGTAAGTTAAATGCAACAGTACAGTACTAATATTGCGTTAAATTCCACATTAAATGTCCCATGAGTATACTTTCATGGTTATTTAAAGATTATGATTACAGTTAATTTCATTATAAATATAAATCTGTTTCCAACACATCTTAATGTAAATAATGTAAATTGTTTATCCCTTTTCTTTAAACTGTAAATTAAGTTTCACCCAAAGAAAAATCTACTTTACTCTCTTGCAATGATTGCTCTACATTTTACTTAAGCTGCATTTATGCAATTTCACTTGACCGAAGCTTGAACTACCATGAACAAAGACTGAAATTATTTAATATCCCCTATATTATATGTTCTCAGCTACAAAATGCGCTGTTTCTGTGTTTTTAATTAGTCTAAAACCTGCCACATGATTGTAATGCAAGTGATTCTTAATTAGTTCAGCAGCGAATACTCCAGTTCACTATTCTCACATAATAAATTACAAATCTTTTGGGAATTATAAAAATCACAAGTCTATTTTATAATTATAAAAGGTAAGATATTGTCCAAAATGTGTTGTTCTCTGTTTCTTTAAATTAATGTTTGTGAGTGCACAAAGAAACAGTTAATCGTTTTGCACTATGTTCTGTTATTTATTTATTTCTTGTTTTCATTCTTCTTCTAGGTTGAGGTCAGAGACTGAAAACCTGAATTTCAGCACTTTAAAGTTTGTTTTTTCGTCATCTTCATACTTCTCTGTAGATGCAGTGAGATGAAGGGTTTGCAAAGCTGTGATTTAAAGCCCTCCACACCAATTCTGGACAGTGCGCTTGTGTAACTCTAGTTTGTGCCTGGGCTTTTGAAAAGAGAGGTATTTATTGCTCCTCACTTTTGACATGTAGCCTACACATGCTTACAACAGCAGGGTGAAATGGGTCAGACCTGCTCACCAGTGTTGACGTCTGTGAAGTACCTGTTAAAATAGTTGCTCAATGCTTCAGGATGGAAGGTGATGAAGTCAAGGCTACGATTCAACACACTGTGTCCACAAACTACTGTAAATGTGTCAGCTAGAGAAAACAGCTGCACCTTTGTTGTCATTTTGTTGCATTTCATGTACAGCATAATAAGGCTGATGACAAATCCGTGCTGACTAGCTAATAGAGCTGAAGTCGACTTGAAAAAGGCGTGAACGGGCGTGGCATTGTGTTCTCTAAACTATTAAGAGTATGATCTGACCATCAGAACCAAACTGCACTCACAAGACCAGTCAATGGCATTAATGCGAAACAACAATTTTACAGAACTCCCAAAACTTCATCTAAGTCACTGCCTTCTCCTGTCTGCTGAAAATCCTGTGTAAACCCAATCAGTTATTTACTCAACTTTACTCAAGTCAAACAGCCCGATAATAGGAACATGCTATATTGCCAAAAATTAATATCTCAATATTTTTATAGTATGCCAATAGGTAGACACTATTATGTTAATCCAATATAAATGTGTCTTTAAATGTATTCATTGAGGTTTAATTACCAGACATGCTTGAAATGTCTGTAAAATGAATGACAAAAGTTCAGAAATATGAGCAGTACCTTAATTTTGAAAGTTTACAAACTTTTACATTTTTATTTTTAATCTGCTCTTTTTGTAGCATTTACTGTAAATTATATTGAAATAAATATACACATTTGCAGATCTTCATAACATCATTCCCAATATTATCTAAAATTCGATTTATTGCCCACCTCTACCCTATAACTTGTTAACTATCTAACATCTATGGCCAAAGTTGAGACTGCATTAATTGACGACTTGCTCTTTGCGTCACTCACAACCGCAGTCTGAAGTGTGGAGACTGAAGCACACACGTGTGAGGATGACAGTGTTCTAACGACAAGCAGGAGTCCACAGGGTGCTGCATGAATCTCAGATATGATTCATGTATCACAGCTTGGATGATCCACAAATCAGCATGTGCTGAGGGCACCGAAACATCCAACATTGTTGCTTTCAGTTTGGCTCAGATTATATTTAACCAAATGTACTCTTTCGACGCTGATTCACAAAATAATGTTCAATATTCACTTCATTTTTAAAGCATGTTCAAAAGCACAATGTTAGATTATTGTGTTGTTATTGTTTTAAAAATGTGACAAATGAAAAAAAGAGGTGGGAATAAATGTAATAATATTGCAATTGTTCTGGAAATATACTGAATAGGAATACCTAGTATATATTGTCTAATAAAAGCAAACATAAAATGCTGCAAAAAACAGATTAAACAATAATAATAAAAGAACAATAACAGTAACTTACAGCTGCATTTTTTCTTTGCACTTTTTGAAGACATATGCTTAAAACTGTGGTCCTTTATTCATACTGCAAAAGGAGGAAGTAGGTATTTAAAGCTAACTCTAATCTAACTCATCCCTAGCTCTCACAAACCCTTTGTATTCACATGCATTCATTTTCTGGAGGTCACGACTTTTGTACAGCTTTCAAAGAGGGCAAAGTGAAACTGGGGTGGACCACCCAAATGCAGCCAATCAGAGCACTGTTTTGGCTCTTCCTGGTTCACAAGAAATAAAATACTTTATTATTATCTTCAGACAGGTTTCATGTCACAAAATCTCTTATCCCAAAGTGCTGCGTTTGCAATATACTCTTTGGGGAAAACACAAAATTCACTACTTAGGTACCCCAGCTTTGATAAACAGGTTCATTAGCTTCCCGTTTCCAAACTGCAGAGCTGACAGGCCCCCGTCATTTTAACATAACAAGTAGCAAAGTTTCAATTTTAAATATATTCCAGTTGCTCATTTTTCATCAAGGTGCCCTGGTTCCCCTACACCTGATGCAGACCTTGTTTGGCCGGGCAACATCTGAGCTGGCATCGCATGTGTGTCATTGTCACTCATCATGGAATGAGGTAGGCAGTAGCGTGAAGGGTCTTGCCCCCTGGGGGATTAAAACCTGGTGCCCCCATGTGCAAGTCTAGTGACTTCCCAACTGAGCTATCGAGTTGCATGTGCAGAAACATCTCTGCAGAGTATAGACTGGAATGGGAATGGGAAACACCTCCAAAGGTGGTAGAGAATGACCGAGCGAAGATCCTGTGGGACTTCCAGATTCAGACTGACAGAGTGGTAATGGCAAACCAACCAGACATCGTGGTGGTGGATAAAGAGCAAAGGAAGGCCGTTGTGGTTGACGTGGCGATACCAAGTAATGGCAACATCAGGAGAAAGGAAGAGAAATACCCAAGGGCTCAGAGAAGAGCTGGAGAAGGCCTGGAAGGTAAAGGTCAAAGTGGTGCCCGTGGTGATCGGAGCACTCGGGGCTGTGATGCCCAAACTGGAGGAGTGGCTACAGCAGATCCCTGAAGGAACATCAGACATCTCAGTCCAGAAAAGTGCAGTGCTAGGAACAGCTAAGATACTGAGCAAAACCCTCAAGCTCCCTGGCCTCTGGTGGAGGACCCAAGCTTAGAAATGGATGAGACCACCCGCGGAGGGTGAGAAGGAATTTTTTTTTTCTCTGTGCACTCAAGATTTGGATGCAGGACAATGCAGGATTATTCAAACATGAATCAAAATACAACACAGAGCTAATGATGAAAACACAGTTGTAAAATGGTTAAAAGCACATGAAAGACAAAATGAAAAAGACAGTTATAAAATGGTTAAAAGCACATGAAAGACAAGTTTTCATAATATGTCCCCTTTAGGCCTTTAATAATGTAGGGGAATTGGCCTAATAATGCTTCATAGTGTTGTATTTACCGCATTTGTTCATCTCGCATGTTCTCTGTAGATATGGACAGATGGCAGGCATAGTACTTGTACTTCCTGTAGCTGCTCAGGGGTGACGGACTGGCTCAGGGAGACATTCTCCAGCTCCTCTCTTCCATGGGTAAACAGGGAGTTGTTCACTTTTCTACTTTTACCTGAACGTTCTGCTCTGGTTTGCGCCTGTACGTGCTTTGATGTGGGTTGTGCAAGGTCAGCCCCTCCACAGCTCAGTTTTGACCTGGAGTGGCGCGTTGAATGGTTTCCCCTGTCTTTAGTTCCTCCTGGGGAAAAAACACACACAGTCTCTATAACAGACCCTCCTGTTGTTGGTCCGTGTGAAGGCATTCCCACCTGTGACGGGGGCCGTGTGTATCAGCCTCTCCAGCTGTAGATCTAATGTCACCTGGGGCCTGCTGACTAGGAAGCACTGTCTAATATGCTCCACATGTGCGATATCCTGTTGGAGCCGGGTGCGTGAGGGAGGTGTGTGTGACAGCGGGACAGCTGCACAGCGCAACCACCATTTATGATCTTTAAGACTATAAGGGGTTATAAGGTTGTGCAATTAATATAATTTAAAATTGTGATGTTATAATTGAAAACAGGGGTGGGAGAATTGATATTGAACTGATATTCAGAAAATATTAGGTCAATCCAACATTAATGTGCTAAAACATGTCTAACATATTAATTGAGGTTTAATTATGTGAAATATCTATTAAAAAAATATCACAAACGTGCACAAATATTACCTTATACCCTTGTTTGAAAGTTTACAACTTATTTCTTTTCCATTTTTATTTTCAATCAGCTCTTGTTGAAACATTTTTACTATAAACGATATTCAGTTTTTTACGGGAACAAGCGGTAGAAAATGAATTAATTATATTCAGTTTTGCACATTTTCCAAATAACATTCACAATATTATCTTAATAACAATATATAATATAATATAATAACAACAACAATAACAACAACAATAATAATAATATTTAGATAAGTGTCACAAAGCATTAGTAATATTTTTTTTGTATTTTTCTATACTTTCTCTGCATAGTATAGAAGAAATTGTTTGAAATAATTGTTATTTAAATTAATAGCCAAATATTCATGATATTAATTGTGCCATAATCGAGCAGCCATAGGTTATGATACTAGGATTTGCGTTACAAAAAGAGGGCTTAGACTGGGGGTTGGTAGAATACATTTTGTGGAATCTAAATCATAGATGTGGTGATAGGAATTTTATGATTTTGTTTTTTAATATAGTTCAATTTCAATCTACATCACTAGTATGCATTGGATTTTTCTTTAAAGTTTGAAACAGGCAGTGGAAAAGTTAGCATGTGTGCTATAGAGACCTAGCTATTAACTTCTCCTTTATCTCTAATTAACTCTCTGGTGGTTACTGACTGACCCTGTTACACCTGGGCGGATATGCCTCAGCTTTTAGTAGCCCCAAAGAGGGATAACCGCTCTTTTGATTTAAATCCACTTCAATTCTCCAACTTAACTACTAGGGAAAGAGTTTAGGCTGCCTGCACTCCTACAGTGTGCTCCGCTTATTTCAGGAGTTAAAAGCACATTATTGTGTCCTCAGGGAGTGATGTGCTAATACCAGCTGGACTACCTGGGATTGTCTTCATATCCCCACCTCAGCCACCAAAATAACCTCGCTTTGAGGTTCGAAATTAATTACCAATTTGCAAAGTCCATAACTTTATCTGAAGCTCTATCTTAAGCTGTAATCTGAAGTGTTGTGCCAATTTAGACGAACAGCCAAGTAACTTTAGAGTTAATTAGGAAATGGTACCTGGCCAATTAAGGAAATAATTGGAAAAGAAATGAGTCTGACTTTCCTGATAAATCCTGAATAAAATCCACATAATAAGGACCTTTCACATGTGCTCTTAATTAGTGAATTCTCTATTGTCTGAAGTCTTATGTGTTTCTTATACTGAAATTATATGGAGGATTGTGCCTCTTTCCATGATCAAGGACGGAAGCAGCCGTGTGCCTGTGGAATGATGAAAGGAACTCATGTGCTTTTGGGAGCCACATGCTGCCCTTGTGCAGAGCCTGGTCTCCCGAGGAGAGGTTAAAGACGGGGATCAGCACCTCCCTGGGAGCGGCTGACTTTGTCTCTGCCACCGTGTCATCCATCCTGGAGCCTAATCAAGTTATCATATCAACAAATCTCCCATCAGGGGCCCCTCAGCTGACATCACCAAAGACACCCACTGGAGGGCAACAAATTTAGAGCAGCAGGACGTTGCTAAGAGAAGTGCTAAGGCACCTGTAAAGGTCTCTCGGCTGCCCACGGAAAGGGCACTCCCGCTGGGCATCACAGTGTTCTTTGGCCCCTGGTCAGGCGTCAGGCACAAGAGCAGCAAAGCGGACGCCATAGTTAACCATCCTTACAATAGGACAAGAACACAATAGAAGCACTATATCACCAAGACTGTCAATAAATTTAAAGGCAACACACGAACAATTAGTTGAAAGGGCAGAAGGGTTTCATGGACATCAGACCCAGCTCTGCAGGCCAATGGAGACAACCTGTCCACCCACGTGTACGTGGCAGCTGGTCATTCTGTCCAGAGGATACTTCACAGACTTCTGCGGATCATGGGCTGACCTCTGAATGTATCCCCCCAAAATACGCCACATGCTGGGCTATTCCTGCAGTCATGGGATGGTTTATTACTTGTTCAGTTTAGGGAAAGTTTTTCTTTGTGCCTTTACAGACCCCACTTTGCGGTACCCGCACGTATCAACCAGCTGTTTTGAGTGGTTTTATTATGTCACTGCCAAACCTTTGGAATTGTGATTACTACATGAACCTGTTCTCTGTTTTGCTTATAACATTTGACTAAAGGTCTTGGTTCTTTACAGTGTACTTTGGTAAATGTAGGTCAGATGTTTTGACTTGATGACACTATCATATTGATCAGCTTATGTTGTATACGTCCCCATCCCCATCCCAAACAAATGATTTTGGGAATGGGGATGATTTGGGTGGGTATGAAGGGCATATGTTCACAAGAACCTTACAAAATTAAAATGGTTCTTGGGGCAGTCAAGGTTCTACATCTTTCAGCTAAAATGTAGTGAAGCTTTACACATCCCATTTTGATGGACTTACTTAAAAAGGTTGGCAAGAGATAAACAGATTGTACATAGATGACAGATATGACTTCTCCATTTGGCAACAACAACCTTTTAAAACCACATTTCTAAAACTGGAGAATTAACAGGTTTTATTTATTTGCAGTTCTCTGCAAAATATGCATTAAAATGTCAGAAATATATTGTATAAGAAGTTTGAATTGTTTAAGCACAGTTAGTTAATTGAGTGTTGTCTGCCCATATTGTGCCTTTAAAGAAACAAAAACCTTAAGTATAGCCTTTTAGCATTCACCCAGTCTGCTGCATCCATAAATCACTTATTTGAACACGACTGCTCTCCACCGCTGACCACCTCGACCCATTGGCCAGGATCCAGGTCTGTGTCCGGCCAGGCCCTGACCCGTGAACCTTGGCCGGAGCCCTTGGGCCAATGGGGCGAGGCCCTCCCTGCTACGACCCCGGCAGCTAGGGCTACCTGCTGCTCAGGCATAAAGCAATTGGACACAGCTATCAGAATGATGGAGCACAACAAATTCTCCACGCTGACCACTCCAATAGCTACTGACCACTCTGGACAGTTTTGGCCTCAGCCCTCCAGAACCCAGCAAAATGGTTCCTTTGATATTTCAGCACAGATGCCTTTTTGTTTTTTTCCTCACCATCCATAATGTGTTAAGTTTAAAAGTGCAGCAATTTGAGTGCTGAAAGAAGGTGTAGCTTTTTTAAATGAGGGTGTGTTAGGAAGGCCATGTGTGCTTGTCAGTCACTGGAAAACTGCATTTTTTTGCCTAGTCCAATTTGAGCTGAATTTCTAAAATACATGTAAATAGATCATCGGTCATCATTTCAGTTATATCACATTTGGATTACTCACTAAATGAGCACTCATTACCTTTGCATGCACACCAGGAAACCAGATAACTGGCCTAATCAAATTTAAACTACTTTTTTTTTCTTCAAAATTGACCTTGATGTAGACTGGGACAGGAGTGGTCTGACCGGTCATCTGGAGAAGCAAGGCAAGAGCGTACTCGAATCTGTACATGGAAACATAGTGATTGCTGCATATATACACTCCGGCATGAATGAAGAGACATTCAACTGCACGGGACAAGAAATAGACTCATGTTTAGAAGTGCACTTTTACCCATTTAAGATCAGCAAAGAAGACACACATTATTGTCCCTCCACGTGGAGCTTATGTTGTTTCAATGGTTTGGTTTAAAATAAGGCTGCAATAAATGATTAGTAATTGATTAGTCTAACGATTATTCTTTCTATTACAGTAATCGACTAGTTGTTTTGACAGCAAAAGGCCTGTGAATATAAGATTTTTACTCAATTTTACTCAGATGAATGTAAAATGAAACTGTTCGAGGATGTCCTGGTGGAGAATATTTGCAGACCAAAGGCTGTTTATATCAAAAATATAAAATTGACACATTTCCGTGTCATTTTGTGTTATTCCTGAGTCATAAAGCCTGTTCTCTCGCTCATGGCATGTTTTGGGTGCTGTATAATGTTGAGTTAACAATTATTTAATTACTAATTTAGTTGGCAACTATTTCTATAATCAATTAGTTGCAATTAATCGATTAACTTGTTGCAGCCCTGTGAAGAGAAAATAAAAACCACCACAGCTGTGATGTGTTTAATTGTTGTGAAGAGGAAATAACGAGCATGGCTAAAAACCAAACATTTGTTACATAAATGTGTTGTCGCTTATCTGTATTTGAAAAAGCATCGTTATATATCAGACATTTTTGTAGTAATTACATCTCCAAAGTTTCAGTGCCAATGCTGAATCACAAGACACCCCTGAAAGTCACAAAGTCACTAAAGGAAAACTAGAGTAAAGAAACTACATTTGTCCTCTTAAACACTTGACACAACACTATTTCTTTGTGCAATCGTTCATTTACATATTTTCAATGATTCTGGCCCTGGGTTTTGTCAATTCATTTACATCAGGTACGAGGCCGTTGGCCCAAAGTCAAGCTCCTGCTGCTGTCCTGGATTAGCTTTTCTATTTTGTTAATGGCACATGGTTCATACTGCTCAGATAATTACTAATGTTAGCCCAGCCTAAGAAAGACTCTGCTGGATGCCAACCACATGAGTCCTGCACTGCTGTCAGGACTAAAAAGAAGTCCTGGGTCCCCTGCTTGACTCTGAGTAAACAAAAAGGTATTTTGAGGCATTGAGTGCATTCATACAGGTGTCCCTCCCCCCCAAAACAAGCACACTCACCTGAAGGACCCCCTCCAAGTCAGCACAATCAGGATCACTTGTGCCCTGTGGAGTTTAACTGCAAACAAATGCACCCAACTGACAGAGAGCTTAGGTGACTTATCCTACGGCCTTATTTAATGCTCAAAATGTCTGTTTGACCAACTGACAAGCTGTATTTAAGCAAACATTTTAGTCTAATAAAATGTTCTTTTGTTCTTTTGCCCCATGACCCAAAAAATGATATATAAACTGTAGGTTTATTAGCCTTGAGGATGCCCTCTAAAAGAAGATGGCACATCTCATTGGGACATTCCTCTTAATGATAAAAATGTCAAACTTACAACGCTCCATCCAAAATGTATACATTCTCATAGTGTGACATTGATAATGCCTTGGATTTATTAAGTGCCTTTCAGTATACTCAAAGCACTTTACAACACATTTGTTTACTCCTGCACCAGTGATGGGATGAGAGTATGTAGGAAATGTTGTCTTATGTTTTAGTTTACCACAAACCCTGCCACCCTATTGCAGAGCCTGGTGTTCCCATCGGTCTCATTCCAGTACTTACCAGGCCATTGCCTCTGAGGTCAGATGAGATCTGGCCATTTTGAATAACGTTTTCAGTGTAGTGTTGGTTTTGCTAGACCAAATTGAGAATTACACTAATACAGTTTACTGAAACTTGGACACTTGCATGGGCTGTTTTATTCTCTGAATGGGGCAGAAATTGTTTGTGATATTTATGAGATGGTAAAGCAGTTTAGAACGGTTCATGTTTTGTCTTGATTTCGTTCTTAAATGTTTTGCAACAGTTGTGATAGTTAGCTATGCGCACCTCTGTGTTTTAAAACATTTACCTTGATACTGGAACAGAAATAATGTTCTATCAAAAACAGGTACAATTGATTGAAAGTTTTATACCTGGTGGGTTCTACACAATGCTATGGAAATCTTTTTCCAACACAAATACATGATAAAAATTGTGTTTTGCTCAAAGTAAAACATTTCAATTTAACTAATTCATTTACAATATTATTCTGTTTTATCAGTCTAGAACTAGATCATGAGAGAGCTTCATTCATAGATTCATAGATTTTGTAAACAAGACTTGTTGTTTTTTTTGCTTATCAGAAAGTTATCATTAAAGAAGACTGTTTTTGTCAGATATTGAACTGTACCATAAGCAGATCGCCATGTTACATTTTGTTTATTGAAAACCACCATTGATCTAAAATTACATAATAAACGAAATGGGATCAATAACTTCCTACTCAAAACTGGAGCCTCTGTTTGTCGTAGGCTCTGTTTAAAACAAACAAAATTTCATTTAACTCTCAAAAATACAGTCAAAAGTCATAGGATTGTTGTATTGTTGAGTTAAAGTAATGAATAAAATCCCTATGGCACAAAAATGTGGGTTCTACTAAAGTTCACGGGGTGACCTAAGTATGAAATTAGCCATTGTGGTATTTTTCTATAACCTCAGGGTTTGGTTCAAAGCTCATTCAGTGTGGGCCAGTAGATCCCATTACTCATCTCTGCAGAAGTTTAGTTTAGGGTCTTGACACTTTGAAAAAGGCTGAAGGCTCAGTACAATGTCCACTATGTCCTTTGCTGTGGACGCTGGACTCCCGGCTGGTCTCTGAAGAGGAAGGCAGGAGGTGGGCGTGGTATTATGTCCTAATAGGCAAAGCTGCACAGACACTGCAATCGCTGCATCTGCCTGCTTTTGTCAACAGTCGAGAATTTCTTACAAGAATTAAGCGCCAAACATTCAGGGCGACCCGAGCAGGACAAAGATGGATGATAGGAGGGTCACAGGTTTCCTTTGGCCATCTAGTCCAGCTTCTTATCTCTGACCCTCTCTGGCCAATTGATTTGATGTGGGGCGTTAGTCATCAACTAAACTCAGGTCAGCGCTTTCTTCTGGAACCCTGGCCCACGGGCAGAGCATTGTCAGCCTTCATGTATGTGCCACTGTATGGAGATGGATGGACTGCTCACAGAAGTATGTTGCCACTGGCCAACTACGTCCAAAGAGATAAAGAGGTCATCTTGAAGTGAGAGTGAAGCTTTTGTTACCACATTTTGAACTGCATGGGTTTAACAATTTTTTTTTTGGTTGTGAAAATCACTTCAACTCCAAATACAAAAATATTCTTGCTTAACATCGTTTCAGAGTATAGTTTACCTCAATGAGATATAAACGCCTTCATTTAAGTCTTGCACACAGACAACCCATATAACAAAACAACAACAAAAACTTAACCCAGAGCTAAACCAGGACTAAACCAACACAGAGCTGGACCAAACCTGGACATCACAGCCAATAAACTGAAATAGGATCCTTCTGTTGAATTGGGGGCTATATACTTTGAGCTTCTTGTTGAATGTTGTTTTGTTCTTCATTCCAAACCCTTTTTTAATTTAGAAAATAAATTGACTCAGTGTTTTTGCTTTGTTTTTTCAACCAGTGAATATCTTCCACCATTTCACAATGATCGTATCTTATCAAACAAAAACAGACAAGATTATTTACCGTACATAGTATAGAAGCGTGCATTCCGCCAGTTAGGAATGGCTCTAGAGTTTGTCCAAAATGTCTAATTAGAGCAGTGGGAGTCAACATGTCGTCTCACGGCCTGCCGCGACAGTAGCCCTGGCGCCCTGCAGGGTATAGCCATTAGAGCGCTGGACGACGGGAGCCAAAGAGGATGTCTGCACCCCAGGAACCTAATCCGGTACCAGTGGCTCTGCTTTGGGAAGAAAGCTGTCCCCCAGTTCCTGAGCTCCCACAGGTTCTGGCAGGTGCCTCCGGGAGCACTCACAATTGGACTACGGTTTGGCTACTTTTTGTGGCCGAATTAAGCTCAAAGAAGCATTAGCTCAAATGGAAAAGTCAGCAGGGGTAGCTTTTTCGGCTTGGTTAACTTTATTGTTTCATTTTTGTAGTCTCATTATAATCCTGACTTAGACCCCAAGTTCTTTTCATACAAGATAAACAGAAAAAAAGGATTGAAAAACTCTGCATGTGCCGACAAATTGGTTAACTCACACAATCAGGCGGTCGTTTATTTCAACTTAGTGAGTTTGTTGTAAGCGATAGTTATGTGGTAAGAAAGAACGTGTTATCCACAACTTTTGAACAAAATGAGTGAAATATCAACAATTTTATCAAAGGTCAGTCAAACACAGATTTCAGAGTCATAGTTGCAACATTTTTGCATAATTATCTTGACTTGCTCTATTGCTTGTACAGAATAAATAATTTTTGATTAGCTTGTTTCTTTCAATTGTTGGGTTTCAGATGACGTCTCAATATTCAATACGCCTGTAATGTTTAATTGATACAATTTATAAATACACATTTCTCAGTTTTTGTTTTGAATAATGGTTATAAAAACACAATGGCTTGTTCCCCATCATATAATCAGTACCATTATGTGCACAAACCTGTATACAGGCAAATTGTTGTTAAGAAACGTCTGCCGGGGTATGAATCTATATTGTAACTTGTTACTTTACTCTTTATAGTCTTTCTCCTCAGCTTTCAACCATCTGGATAGAGCTAAGTGCAATTTGCAGCTTCACTTTTAATCTCGGTTTTGGAGTCAACCCTCTTCTTATCAGTAAGCTCTAAGCTACGGCCTGAGACTGAAATTAATTGTGTGCTAAGCAGAGTGGAATTAATGGCTTGCAGTGAAACCTGTAGTCTTGGCTGGCTTAGCCCAGCTCCGATCCCCTGATCCTGCTTGTTACAGGAGCTTGGCCATTGTAGATGGTGAGATGATTGTGTGCTTTCAGCCTCTTGCCGCTGCCTCTTTTGTCTTTTGGGGGAGCACAAGGATCTCTGGCTTTGTCTGTGCTCACGTTCTTTTCAGCCAGTATCACAGCTGGCTCTTTTAATGCAGTCCTGACATGGGGGACACACGGGGGCCATGGGACAACCCCCCAAGAGGCTTTACTGTAAACTCAAATCCACACACTTTACAATTATCGCTAACACATGACAATAAAGTTTTACTGCTGATGGTTTCCACGCAGTGAGTTGGCTTGTTTTATAATTAAAGCAATTCTTCAGTTAAACTTACAATTGTAGTATTAGTTTGACACATGCTTTGGCCAACAATAAATGCTTCTTGATTCTTTCAGTTTGATAATAATTTTATGGTTGTTATTTTGCCTCACTTTTTTTATTTTCTTTCACCACTTTCACTTCATTGTCACAACAAAACATCACCTGTTTAACTACAACCTTTACATGATCTTGTGTCTCATCCAGTCATTGAGTGACTGCCTATGCATAGGCAGTCACTATTTGTTCTTGTATTTTCCTGTTTTTCGGCACGTTTCACAGGCCACAGTTTTTAAATTCTTTTAATTTTTTTTGCATTTTTCAATAGTTCCTAGCCTTCTAATGTCTGCTATTACTTTTGGTACATGTACCTTTTGTAGTTTTTTCATAATTTGCCGAGCAGTTTTTCCCTATCTTTTACATTGGGAGCCTTTCTGTTGGTCCGCTACAGGAAAGTAGATTGCTGTTTAAACTGTCTTTGGCAGGTGCACGGTGGTAGAGCGGCTTGAGCTTCTGCCTCCCAATAAGGAGATCGTGGGTTCGAATCCCGGACCATACCATCATCACGCGAAATTCAATTGCGCAGTCACTCGCAATAGCTTCAGCTATTGCAACAGCATCTAGTTATATTTCCAACCTAATATCCTATTCTGTCTTCAAGTGACATCCCACATAGATGAGATTATGGCTGTAGGTCTTTAGTCAATGGAGTCTTAATCGACCAAATTATTACCATATCGCCTTATTATTTTATTAAGATTATAAGGATTAATATGAAGGCAAGGCAAGGCAAGGCAAGTTTATTTGTAGAGCACAATTCGTACACAGGGCAATTCAAAGTGCTTTACATAAACAGGAAAAGTTGCATTAAAATCACAAAACACAAAAAGACACACAGAATCATTTTAAAATCATTTTATGAACACCAGTTGAAAAGAAAATGCATGGAGTGAGTCAATGGAATTTTGGGAGTCAATGGACAGTTTAACAGTTTAATCTGCTGTTTCACTAAAGTTCCTGTTTACGTATTTGAGAGATTATGCCTTCGCCTCGCCCCATTCTTGTCGATTAAGCATTGGACCATGAGTGTCTTTGGTCGACCATCTCGTTTAGAGCTGGGGTCGACTTAATAAATTCTTGTAGTGTAAAACTCAAACTCAAACCTTAAATGCAGGTTTACAAATGCACCAGGTCTTGGTGGCCCTCCTCAGCATGTGTTGTCTAGCCATCTGCTCGCTTTAAATGCGCCGACTCATTGAGCTTCACAAACACTGCTACTATACGGCCGGACAATTACCCTAAACATCTTGGTAATGGTTTTATGGTGTCTAGAATGACGGCCCGGAAAATAAAACTACAGGATCCCCACAAAAACCTTACATGGCTGTAAATATGTATTAACCAGAAAATGGGCCTTGTGTGGGATCATTTAGAAGAGACAAAGACTGCCCTGCGAACAATGAGACGAGATGCAGGAGAAAGAGGGGATTCTACTTAGCTAATGACTCGTCCCATACAAATGTAAAGATGAGGGTCTGCGGTTGTCCCGATAGACTGTGAAGTTGTGAAGTCTGAAAAACTATGTCCACTGTTGGTTGTGTTCAGTGATATCTCCAAGGGCTTTTACAAGGGGACTTACGTGGAGGGGAATTGGTATAATGGTGGTAAACTGGACTCTTTAAGTGTCCACTCTGAAGGAATTTCACTGAAAAGCACTCAAAATCATACTCAGACACATTTATCTTAGGACCCTTCAGCCTCAAGAGTCACCTCACTTCATCTTGTTGTGTGAGTTGTGGCTATTTTGAGGATGTAGAGTTCCTTCTGCCAAATAAGCAACATGTAGACATTCGACATACAACAGTTACTCAAAATATGTGCTATAAAACATTTGCTCCTTCATCTACTACAAACAAAGTGTAATTCATGCTTGTTGTTTGTACTGTTACTTAAATTGTTAAATTCTTAAACCACTATCACTGCAAATACTTCTCCATTCGTAATGTTTATAATTGTTCTTATACCAATTTTGGGTGCTTTACTACTACTAATATTGCCACTGGACCCATATTATTTTTAGTCTTTTAAGGATTTGGATGCACAGCAACTTTAAAATATGTTTTGCTTCTTTATATAGCTATATATTTTTATTATTTGCATTCATAAGTAATTGGTTTCAACATAACTATAGCAACAGTGTACTAAAGCCTTGATTTTCAACCAGTGCGCCGGGGAACACTAGTGTGCCTTTTTACCAAGTGTGCCTTGAAAAATATCCAGTTTGAGTTAACAGATTCACAAATACAGATTTAATGGACTAACTTACCTTTTTGGAGTGTCCTGAGCAACATTTGCACCAAAAAAAGAATCCAAAACCATCACTATTACCAAATTTAAAGAACTAGACAGTGCCACTGATATTATTTGCCTCATTATATACAATATTTTTAATTAAATGGCCTGAATTGGTAATGTTTTAGTGGTAGGTGGCGTGCCGTGGTAGCTTTTAAACCCAATACGTGTGCCACAACTCAGAGAAGGTTGAAAAACACTGTACTAAAGAATGCAGAGTAATGGCGTCACTGAATACAAAATTCTGTTCTGTATTGTTGGAAAATCAAAAGTACATTATATGGCTGTGTAATTAATCAAAATGTTATCAGATTGAGATTCAGTAATGTCTAATTGTCAATGGTCAATTTTGTCGAGGGGTTTATAGCACATCTATCAGTAAAAGCTTGTGGTTTGGAGCAGACTTTAGTGTTTGGAGGAAGAAATTTAACAATTTTCTGCACTGTTTAAAAGTCTGTCTTGTTTATGTTCATCAAATTAAGTTTGAAAGCCGTTTAAAGCCGTCTAAATTGGGATATGAGGAAAAACATCTTAAATTTTTATCACCCAGCCCTACTGCAAACCCAACCATTGTGTACTGTAGTTCACAAATGCTCCTGCCAGTAAAATATTCTTATCGTGGTTCAAATCACTTCATTACCACTGCTTAAATGTTTAAATTGGGGGGATATCAGTGTTTTTTGTGTTGGCAAAGATGAGAACTTGAAGATTATACCGCCGATTGAAATGTAAAACAGCTATTGCAATTACCCATAACCTCAGCACGAACCTAGCCTGAAACAATGCAACTAGTTTCAAAGGCTGTGAGGCAGACGCATCCCTGAGAGGCATGGCAGGATGACAACAAAGAATCATTAAAGGTAAAGGGAAGGGAAGAGATGCGTTTTTCATCTTTTTCTTTAGCGACGTGAGCAAAAGAGCCGCCCCTTTAAACAACACCTTTTGAGTAAATGTAAAACTGTTTAAGATTAATTAGGTGATGCCGCTTTGCTAGGTTCTCTTTTGTAAACAATTCATTACAAAACATGACACATCCATTCTTTGAAGAAATTGTGTTTCAGAATAAAGTCCTAATTAAAAACAGCTTTCTCATTTTAGGTCAGTTTGTCATCTTGAGAGGTGCTATAACCTGCTACAGATAATTCTTACATCGTTACATTATACGTCACGTTAGTCTTCCACAGGGTTTTAAGGTCAATTTATTTCAGTGTGTTTTTTAACAATGTCTTTGTCAATCTTAATTTGGCAAAACCCTATCAAACAGGATTCATTTTAACTTAGGTAACTCATCCTCAGCCATTTACAACAGATTACATTTTTTTTTTTTGTGGTTCAGTTCATTTCAACTCATAATCACATATTTCACAAACTTATTTTGATTAGATTTGCTTAATTCTTTATTAAGAACAGAGCATCTAGTTCATAGTTTCTAAAAAAGAAAAAAAACTAAATATAAAATATTAAAATACATCACACATTACTAGGCATGCAAGCAAGATCGCAAATGTCTCCATATGTTAGAGGTGAATCTGACAGAGCTTTTCTCAAGACAAACCAGAGCTTGAATGATCAGGTTTGACAGATTTAAACATAAAGGAAAAAATACAGTATCTGATTGCAACCGCACAGGATCTCACACCACAGTTTACAGACATTTCAGAATCAGAAATCAGAATCAGAAAAAGGTTTACTTACATCGTCAGTGAACAAAATTCACAAACAGGAACTTGCTTTGGTGGTTAGGTGAAACATATAACAATGAATAAAATTGTAGCAAAATATATAAAAGAGGAATGCATAAAATTAAGAATAAAATAAATAGACTTAGACTATATATAGAAATGCAAAGTTTGCTAGACAGTAGTGTAAATGTGGTAGAACAAATAGATAGCTGCTTTTATTATATGATTGTTAAAGTGGCAGGTGTCAAAGTGGCACCACAAAACCTTGGGACATTCAGTAATTTATTCTCAAAGAGTCTATTTTATTTTGTTTATTTGCCACTCTCAAACTCTGCAAACTCTCTTTCTTGTATTTATTTATTTGATAGGGACAATGCACATTAATGAACATCAGTATAAAACAGAAGTAAATATGCCGGATTATAGCTACAAAGCTAGTTTTCATCTGCACCATAAATGTGTTATTAATCTTACTAAATAGCGACACATTGTTATATAAAAAAAAAGTCTGACTTAGAAAAAAAATTTAGATAATTTTTGGTTATATAATCACTGAACGTAATATTCAATGCAATAATACTGTTCACTGTCGGTATGTGATGCTGTAATGATATCTTTAATATTTTTTATTTTGTTTTATATGAACATCACTGCTGTTAGCATTACCTGGATTTATCTTCAAATTAACAGTTCCATTTCTGTTTAGTTTAAAGTTGCATCTGGTTCTTCTGGATCTTTTGTGTCGTAGTCCTCTGTGACCTGCCACGTTTACCATTTCTTCCAGCCTTGAAAGGTCTGTTCAGCCTTTGGACCAGGCAGGATTTAGCCCATATTTGCATCTTAATGTCTGCAACACAATCCAGTACAGAGAAAGAGATATGGGATCAGAGCAACTGCTACCTTTTATAAAGCCTGTTGTGTCGGCCTTTTTTCTTGGGAGGTCTTTTAACTGCTGGAATTAACAAAGTGCACTAGTTCGACCAGTGTGTGTTGTGTGGGATGAGGGGGGCATCCCTAATCTGGTTCTCATTGATAGTCCCAGATGGATAGGTTTCTCCCAGTGTTTTGATGTTTGCGGCTGCCCAGTTAATTCCACTTTTTAATCACCCCTTGTGTCAGTGCAGGGATCCCGGCCTGCCCTCGGCCCACTTGAGGACGACCCTGCTCCCTCTTCAGGACGGTTAACACAGACAGAATCAGTATGAAGGGCAGATGTGGGACATGAGCCAATCTGCCATCTCTATCCTCTCTGTCAACACGCTGCTTTCTCTAACTCTCACAATATGAGCTACGGCCCTTTGTCCAGGCGAGTTGGTAAACTGCGTTCACGATGGATAGTCACAAGGACTTGTTTCATGTTGGATTGTCTGGTACCGTTTGCACTTTGTTTTTCCTACATGTTGGGGCTATCTGTCTTTGTGGCTGAAAAAGAAGGGTTCTTTACGTTAGTGTTTGCATTGATTTGCATTCTGCTCTGAAGATAGACCTTAATGAAGAAGGGTTTAAGTCTATTTATGTTTTGCCGTGAATTGTTCACTTCATTGATCAGTTGGTGAGTGTTAAGAGTATATCTTTTAAACTTTGTGACATGCCATTGACGGCTGAGGACTAGTAACAAAAAACATGATTATTTCAACACTTATGGTACGTATATAATAAAATCTTGCTAGATTTTAATAATTAGATATAGTTGATCTTGGGAAAATGTAAACGTACCCACAGTGTCTATATCATGCTCAGGAAAGCCAGGAAAAGGTTTTACTTTATTTGAGAAGGTGCTCGGAGCACACTGCAGATCTAGTTTGTTTCCACAAACTTAAGTTTAGACAGGGCATAAGCAAGTTATGCACTAACAGCCTGTGTTTGCAAATCTTTGTCTCATTGCAATGCAAAAAGCCATGTTCCTACAAAACTTGCTCCTCCGTCTTAGTTTACTCGTTAAAGTTTATTTCAGCTCATTTTCTATTTATATGTTAATTACATGGCTGATTCTAGTGATTCTTAAATAAACCCCATCATCGCACTAGCATACGATTGGCGTCATAAATTTAGCTGAGGTCATTCACCTGAGTTATCTTGCTCAGAGGCGCAAGGGCCCTGGTAGTAGAGACAATAACCTTGTTTCAATAGGGCTGCTATGGAGGGGATCGGTGCACCTTGAGCATGGACACTCATTAACTCTAACCATGTTCCTATTACCTCTGCAAAAGAAATAAATTCTTTGCTCAAACTACTGTCTGAACGGCACACTTCTGCCTTTACCTTCAGGTGTGAAGCCCATTAACAGGCCTTTAGCCAGTGGTACCGTAAACAGCATACTGGAACTCCTTAATGAAGCAGCAGGGGCTCTGATAAGTGACCTCACACGACGGCCTCGCTGCATCAGCTGACCTGAATGTCGTGGTAACGTGACAGGCAGCAGCCTGTGTGATAACAACTGTGATGATGGCCAAGTCCTGTGACCTGAGAGGCTGCTTTATGATTTCCCTCTGGCTACGCTCTGGTTTAATTGTGACCAAAGGCATTCTGTTCTGGTCATGTGGGCGAATGTCGTGGTACAGCCAGGAAGTCACTGAGACTCGCTAATGCTATCTTTACGCAGTTTTAGTCCAATGTGATTAGTAGAACCAGAATTATACTAATGTGGTCACAATATCTTTCATGATTCATCACAGTAAGAAGTAAATATATGTTGTGTTTTTGTTGACACACATCATTAGTCAATAATGCTATTCTGCCTAAAGAAGTTTCAGTTTGGTTTCTTTTATTTATTCTTTATTCTGTGTAGACTGTGTAAAACCCACTTTATTGTCATTCCTAGCGGCTTATGACTTCAGTTCTTGCGTCTTGCCTTCTTTTTTACAGCCAGAAATAAAAAATTTACTCAAGGTGCTATTCATTGGAGTTATGGTTGGTCATAAAGCTGATGAAACAGCTTTAAAATGTGGCCCTATCCATACTATTGATGTAATGACTGTTTAATGTCTGCAGCCACTCCCAATTTAATGTGTAAGTGGGCGCTGATTGCCAGAAGCACACCGGGTCTGCTCCCTGTGGACCTGTCTGGTGGCTGGCGTAACACAAGGCCATAACCTGCCACACATACAGCGCCTCTTCTACACATGTGCACCGTATTCTGTGTCGTGGCGCAGATGTTACATGATGCATTGCCTGGTCATTCCTCTTCGGGAAACAGGAGTGGAGTGTGCCATTTATCCAGCTCTGAAGCCTTGGCTGTCTCCTAATGATGACATCACAGGAGCCAGACACTCACACTTGCCGCTCGTCGTCTCCAGGAGCGCACAGGTGATTCAAAGCGGCCCCTCGCTGGAGCCTGGCGTCTGCCCGTAGTGTCTGGGGTGTGCAAAGGGCGACTGGTCCGGGAAATGGAGCGTGATTTACCCACTGACCCCATGGAGTGCCGCCTCTCTTATGAACTCATCTGTGACTCAACTAATAGCTAAACCTGCCACAGATTTAGCTGCGACATCATCACCTCTCCACCCTTCTGCAGGTTTTATGGGCGCGCCGCACTGTCCGCATCAGGCTGTGTCCGGGTAACAGAAGGCGGAAGTTAGTTCAGGATATACAATGACGAGACATGTTATTTTAGTCATTTTTAGTTTATTTATTTATTTAACAAGACAGTACACAATATACATTAGCCTGAACACTGTGATGCTTTATACCTTTATAGAACAATACTTAGAGCTAACTTATATCTATGTACTTTTGTACTTTACGTTCAAAAGTAACTTAAGTAAATTTTCAGTGAATACTTTGCTTTACTTTTACTTCACTACATTTGAGAGCAGCACTTTCGACTCCATTACATTTTTCAACTGGATTGAAAAGTAAAAGTAGGTTTAGACCTTTTGAGTTATTTTAGCATACTTATAGACACTTCACCTACATTTTTTGCCTTCCCTTTAAGCAAACAAATAAAGGCTCTATAAAGAAAATGTACCTGGGAAATTGCTTCTGACTAACAAAAATATTCCAACAAAGATTAAAATTTGACACTTTAGCAGTTTTGAAATATGTCTTTGTTACTTTTATTTTCTGCTCTTAAAGTACATTTTTAAGGGAGTACTTTGATGTCATACTTTTACTTATTTGCAGCTGTACTTTAACTTAAATAACAAAATCGAGAACTATTTCCACCACTAGAAGTCCCTCCGTAAGCTGAGGTTAAAGTTCATAAAAGCAAACATTCAAGTAACATGACACTGACCTGACCAAACATACATTTACATCCATTCCTCTCAGCAACATAAAATATATTTAGTGAGTATTTTTGATGTGTAAGTGTTAAATATTTTTGATAAACCCATAACTTAACCACCTGGGTAGTTTATCAGTAGTTGTTCTTTATCCTTCTGTCAATGGTGAAAGTGTGAAATCAGTCCTTTTTAAAATCAACAATACAGCAATATAACCCATTTAGTTAAATTTGATTTTCTCTGGACTAAAAGCATAACATGTCTGCCGTGTACTTCGAACTGTTTCTAATAATATGGCTGTTCTTTGGGTAGTCTTTCAGTCTGGATTGTTATGATCAGTGTAACTAATGGCTAGCAGTCTGGAGCCAGCGTAGGACATTACTAACAATAATTAGTCTCTTTTACCGCAGTCTGGTGACAGTCTGATGTGTGGTGGAATGGCGTGAGATTTAATTGCAACAGACATTTTCTTTATGACCTCTATTACGAGTGTGCGTGTTTGAAAAATGAAAGGCTTGGTTATACATAAGGGGTTAAAGTACTAAGTTATGACTGAAGTGCGACTGAACCTACCCGCCTGCTGGTACATTTTGTTTATAGTCCTTATCACAGTGCACAGCAGCCAGGCACAGGCTCTAAAACACACAAGCTCTGCCCTCTTGATTGCTTTAGTGCCAGAAACCCAAGAACTACACACCCACGTGCACTTTTAACATCCGTATGTACATGCCGCTGCTCTCTTGATTGCTTTAGTTGCAAAGGCAAACAAACACACACACGGCACACACGCAGCTCTGCGCAGTTCCTCTGGACGCGAGTCTTTTCCCACACTGATACTGATCTGCGTGCCATAAAGCAGCGTCTGGGATCACAGAGCACAACAGAGGGCCCTCTCTTCTGGTTCAGCCCACTTAGATCACTCACAGCGGGCTGATAACGTGGGCCTGGTGCCTCAACCAGCATCCTCCTCCACTCCTCTCTTGATGCACTACCTATTTAACAACATACTGTGCGCTTACACAGTAAGAAATTATTGTTTTGGTGTGAATGGTTTTAGACTAACATATAACTCTGATTTGGATGATTAATGCTGCATTTATTAAGATCAGAGGTGAGGAGTTCTCAGTTACATTTACTGAAGCACATTCACATGAGTAACTTTATAACCCTCATGCTCTCTTCACATTTGGTCAAAGAGCAATACACTTTTTCATATCAAGGAAAAAACTTATTGTACTTCAAAAATTTGAATACATTGTATGTTGAGTGATGTTTGGGACCACCCATGAAAGTTTCATAGTGATGAAATAAAAAGTAAAATAAAAAAATCTAGACAGGGTCAAATGAACATAGCACGAGGTTAAAGTCTATATTACATTTCAGTGAACATGATTATGAGAAGTTTATAATGTCACTTAGATAAAGGTACAACTGTTACCTAGCAACCATTTTGTTAACAATAGTTAACACCTGTATTTTGTTGAATGTTGGTTTAAACTATTAGAAAAATGTGCCGGTTGCATTTAAATTGTCCCTGTTTTTTGGATGGTGCGTCGCTTTTTGATGACATCGGTAGAGGGATTCCGTTTTAGAACTCAGCACTACTTGCTGTAATTTTAAACTTTTATTTTTCAAAAAATTCCCACAAACTGCATCTTGACTGATGTAAAACTATGATAAATATTTACCACAGTTGCTCTTCCATCAAACAAGTCATAATTAGACAAACATGAGAACCTGTCATGTAGACTTTAAATAAATTGATACATCCTGCTTGAGTGATATATTTGGCAGTGTAATCCTACTTGAATAAAAGGTCCTCCTCTGAGTGTGTGACAAAAGCTTTGAAAATAGTAAATTATTTGAAGGTGTTTTTTTGGTTTCATTCCTTCTAATATGAATACATTTGTCTCATTTTAAATGGGCTATCGTTTAAAAATACCAGGTTTTGTTGTTTAAAGGCTTATTTAAAGATTTGTTCTTACTTGTTCTCATTCAATTACTCTTACTTGTGTTATCACTTCACCAATAACTTTTTTACTATTGCTTGAGTAAATTCCTCATTACCACTTTGTACTTCTACTTTTGTATTTTGAAGTAATGGTACTCTTTTGGCAGTAAAATCTTTGGCTACTCTACCAACATCTACCAAAATCTAGACAGGGTCAAATGAACATAGCACGAGGTTAAAGTCTATATTACATTTCAGTGAACATGATTATGAGAAGTTTATAATGTCACTTAGATAAAGGTACAACTGTTACCTAGCAACCATTTTGTTAACAATAGTTAACACCTGTATTTTGTTGAATGTTGGTTTAAACTATTAGAAAAATGTGTCGGTTGCATTTAAATTGTCCCTGTTTTTTGGATGGTGCATCACTTTTTGATGACATAGGTAGAGGGATTCCGTTTTAGAACTCAGAACTACTTCCTGTAATTTTAAACTTTTATTTTTCAAAAAATTCCCACAAACTGCATCTTGACTGATGTAAAACTATGATAAATATTTACCACAGTTGCCCTTCCATCAAACAAGTCATAATTAGACAAACATGAGAACCTGTCATGTAGACTTTAAATAAATTGATACATCCTGCTTGAGTGATATATTTGGCAGTGTAATCCTACTTGAATAAAAGGTCCTCCTCTGAGTGTGTGACAAAAGCTTTGAAAATAGTAAATTATTTGAAGGTGTTTTTTTGGTTTCATTCCTTCTAATATGAATACATTTGTCTCATTTTAAATGGGCTATCGTTTAAAAATACCAGGTTTTGTTGTTTAAAGGCTTATTTAAAGATTTGTTCTTACTTGTTCTCATTCAATTACTCTTACTTGTGTTATCACTTCACCAATAACTTTTTTACTATTGCTTGAGTAAATTCCTCATTACCACTTTGTACTTCTACTTTTGTATTTTGAAGTAATGGTACTCTTATGGCAGTAAAATCTTTGGCTACTCTACCAACATCTGATTAACAATATGACCAAAGTGCAGCATGACATTGCCAAACACTTCAGCAATAATGTCATAAACACAAAGCCCAGTCCATCTTGTGCTATCATTTTTAAGTGGTAACCTCATAATTAGTGGCTGCAGTGATTAGTCTTCTATTATTTTGACCTTTTTTGGCACAACTATTATGACCTCAGCTTTGGGGGGAAAAAGTTCTGGCCTCAAGCTGCCCACACAGACCTCACCTGCCTCCGCCACACAGATTTTCACCCTAAAATATCTGAGCTATTTCTATGATGTCATGATTTAATGCCCAATTAGGGGGATAGCAGCAGAAGGTGAGACTGTGAAAACTCCAGTCTGCACATTATTTACTGGTTTGAGCATGTCCAGCCCTTTGCCGGTTGTAAATCCTCTGCCCTTGGGTCACCTTTTGAGAGAGCAATAAAGAGAGAGGCTTTCCAGAGCACGGTTTTACCCTTTAATATCTTGTGCGCTCAGTATTAATTTATGTGCTTTTACCCCAAAGAACGTAAGAATTTAATGTCAAAATTTAGTTTCTGTAAATGGTGAATGGGGAGTATGTGTTTTGTACAGCACAACAATTCAGTTTATTAAAGGTGCACTTTGAAACTTTTCTGGTGGAGTTCTTGACGCTAAGATGTTATTGCTTTGCGCGGAATTTTATGCAGTGTGGCATAAAACGTATCTATTTCAGGTGATGTTACTGGGGTAAGTTACAGGTCTGATCTGTGGAGAGGCGACCAGTACCACAGTAAAAATACATTTCTTTCAAGACCACCAGAAAAATGACATAGAGCACTTTTGGAAGCAGGAAAAAAGCTTTTACAAAGAAACTGATTACACAAAATGAACCAGGCTCAAATAACAAGTCATAAGATAAAAAATAAAAATAAAAAAAATCACTTTTGCTGACATTGTATGAACAGTTGCACGTTTTGTTTTGTTGTTCACACTCTCTGTGTCTTTTTTTTTTTTTTGCTTCAATAAAAAAGGAAGAAAAAGTGTATCAATGTGATTCTTATAAACAGTTACTATTTGAGTTAAGGCAATAACTTAAGAGGCAAATGTTGATCTGGTCTATACAATAAAGACTAGTAATTTACACGGAGAGAAATTAATAAATCAATAATAATGGATGGAAAATATGGATTAAATTTTTCCCAGTGCTGCGTTTGTGAGTAGGGGATTCCCAGAGCGATGTGTCTTGTTCCAGCTATGGCAGCGTGGAAATGAAACCAGCACTGGCAGACTAACAAGGTTTAACACAGGAGGGGAGACACATCCCAAAATAGCACAGAGGCCGCTAATTCAATCAGCAGCGTGAGATAGAGACAGGCCAGTTTGTGGGGGCCACTTCTGTTCTAATGCACCATTCTTTGGACATGTAGGGTTACCAAACTCATACATCATTCTGTTGTTCTCTTGTTTTCACTTAGAGATATATATTTTCAGTGAGGTTTTTGGCGAGGCCTCACCGTTGGTGTGGAGAAGGGAGATTTGGAAGAATGGTGCTATTGCCCTGGCGCCTGGCAAGTACTTTGGATACGTTGTCTTTGTGTTTGAGAGTAAAGCAAAGTAGAAATTGAGAATGACAGACCACTGTACTGCTCAAGTCATTCCAAATCTTTATTAGTGTAGATGTAGAATTTGAAGCCAATATTTAATGCAATGCTGTGCAACTGGAGCCAAATTAACACCTACAGGTCTCAGATACAAACAATATGTTTTAGTCAGTTTCTTCCTTTTTTCTTACCAGTATGTTTGTTATAATATATTACTATTATATTTGAAGACAAGTAAAACTATGAAATGTAAAGTTTACTTATTGTGATTGTCATTATTTACTATTACTGTTCTTTTTTGTATTGTTGTCAGGGCACTGCAGCGGGGAGCATGTTGGGTTACCTCAGGCAAACTGGAGCAGCCCACGTGAACCTCACATGTAGTCGGGATTGGCTGTACCTGGACCTGCTCTCTGTGGAGCAGCTGGGAGACAAATCAGGACAGCCTCTGACTGTCGATATCATCTGTCTCTGGAGTGAGAGGTAAGTGTGTGTCGCAGTAAACATGTTTTATGACCCGTGGGTGGGCTGCAAGAGGAGTATTTTGGCCAAAGCTGGAGAGGGACGTTGGCAAATGTCAGTTTGAAAAAAGCGGGGTAGTAGTGTAGTAACATTTTTTAAAACACAAAGTCAAAGTGCTGTGATTTCAAAATATTTTACAACTAATATATTCTTTGTTTATAAATGGGGAAACAATTTTACATTTTACAATGCACCTCTTAGATTTAATCCCAATGGTGGAAGTGCAGCGTGGGAGGATTTGCTTCTGCAGGTTAACATTGCAAAGATAAATGTCACAGTAAATACACAACAGTGGCAAGTGTGCTGTGTCATGCTCTCAACCATCTCTCAAGGAGAGCAGATACAGTGCATGACTCTCAACACTTAGTATATGTAGCAAATATCTTTCTTGTTGGCAAGTTCTAGAGAAATTCCATGAGTAGCCACATACAGCTCTGAAAGCATGTACACAGATGGAGAAGTCAGCTCTTGGGAAAATGCTATACAGTGGTAAATATCCAGAGAAAGAGCTGCCTCCTGCCCCGCTGGGTGTCCTGGCTGTTCCTGACATGCAGCGGAGGATGTGGCATGCATGTTGTGAAGTGCTTGGTGTTGGCATAGAAACTGTCTACAGGAAGCGGCCGTTCCAGTCAGAGTTGTGCTGGCAGAGGCTCTGCTCACTTCCTGTGTGCTGTGAGGCAGGCACATACACAGGGCGCAAGGCTGGAGCAGGGCTGGAGCAGGGCTGGAGCAGGGCTGGAGCAGGGCTGGAGCAGGGCGCTCGCCTGGAGAGCAGCCCAGAGAGAGTAGTGCGAGAGAGGAGGAGGAGGAGGGAGTTCAGCCCAGAGCAGCACTTTCCCACAGTCTGGGGATTTGACACATGGCTCTCACACATTCTTCAGCCCTGCAGCCGAGCGAGCGCCGTCACTGAGGAGAGAGAGAGGAAGGTTCCACCCTCATTGCTTCAAACAATATCGTTATGAACCACACTGTGCGTTAGCCGCATGCCCTGCAAGTTAACCCCTACATAGCCAACACAGTCAGTATATAACTGTATAATGGTCATGGTTACAAATTAGAAAAAGAATTAGGAACTCAAGCGCATTCTGCTTTTCCACTTTCCTTAATGTAAGTAAATGGTTATGGGCTTAGGGGCTCTCATTTGGCATAAATTGGCATAAATGTTGGTTATGACATAGTTTTAAGGGATGTCTCGATTACAGAGTGGCTTAGCTTCTTTAGGTGACACATAGACCACCTGCATGCACTCATGATGGACTGAGTGCAAGCAAGTGTTAGTTAAATACTTGACAAGCTTGAAAAAGGCTACAAAAGAAACCTCAGGTGTAAGGAGTACCGTAAGGAGAGGATGATGAGATGAAAGAAGGCCAAATAATTTTTTACTTGAGCGCTCATCCACTCTAGAGGATACCAAATTGGCAATTAGGATGTCCCTGCTCCCTCTATGCCCTCCCTCCTCTTCCTGCCTCTGAGAGTGAGGTCAAAATTAGAACATTTGAGATTCTAAATGCCTGTGTTTCTCATTTATGAGAGAATACAAACACAGCGGGAGGTAAACGGCTGCGTTCCAGGCAGCGAATGGCAGACAGCCGTTTGATGCAGAGAATGCGACAACAAAGCCTTCCCGGAGGGAATCAATAGGGGTATGGACCAGGCTTGCGATTCCACGCTACGCCTGTGACACCTTGACACAGCAACTTCCTGCTAATTAAAAGCTGGCAGTCTTCTCCCTGTCAGCACATCCTCTGCGCAGCATGTGTTTAGGTGTGTATTCGTGGATGGGAATGACTGCCTGGTTATGAGAAAACTGTTGCCTGCATTATGTCCTGCTCCATGCTGCCCTAAGCGTGGTTTAGTGCGGTGCTCTCATCTTTTGCCAGTTGTGTGTATGTTTTTTGTTGTCAGTCAAGGCATCAGGAGCACAGCTGTCTCTTGCTTAGCCCTCTAATAAAAGAGCACAAGTTCTACAGTATGAGGGAGGCGGGATCATCATTATTTGAAGAGGCTGGAGGCACAAATCACCTGCACGTCAGGGACAAAGCCAGTAGTTTGTTTTAATGAGTTTCCTACAAAGGCACAAAAGAGCAACAATACAGACAAAATGAGTACACTTATAAATATAAATATGTTCTGTAACCAATTTATTCTCAGATGGAGGTTCATGAGCATCTTTAAATTAATTGTCAGTGACAGTGTGTGTTGTGTAAAAGCCTTAATCTTCAATCAGCAGATATTACGTGCTGCCTAACATGCTACATTTTAAATATCATTTGGTGACACATATACATAGGTCCCACTTTCAGATGTCTTTGTTTGCTTTTGCATATAGTGTTTGTACAGTTAAGGACGTTGTGACGACCCCATTGTGCCTGATCACTGGCTGGTTTCCTCTGATGTTTTTCAGAAAAGCAGTTGAAATTCTCTTTTGTTTCCAGATGACTTGTCTGTTAAAAAAATGTCTGTCCCGTTTAGCCATTACCGTGATCAGATAGCCACAAAGAGGCGAAGGCCAGTTCTTAAGTTTCAGGGGAGGGCTTTGATGTCTTCTCCAGATATTTGGTTCACTGTGCTAGACGCCACGCTGCACTAAACTCCTCTCCTCCCTGTGTGTAAAGGCTGAGGATTAGCAGTCACTGGAGTCTGTCTAATGAAGCCTGTTTGATGTGAGCGCCCAATTATCGTACGAGAAGAACATGCAGGGAGTGTTTGTGCACTCTGCAGTGCTGAGGCACAGATGACCTCACCATCAACCTCTTGACTCTCATTAACCACTTTACAGGTGCAAATGGTTTAGTCACAATTCCTGCTTGACAGAAAGACATATATAGAAACCCGTTATTTATTTATATTGATTGTGTATGTTGGGTATAAAGTGATATTTCTGCACTTTTCGGGATTCATTTTACAGATATTTCCTGTTTCTTTGATAATTAAACATAAAGACATGTTTTGATATATTTCTGTTTGATTGACATAATACAGTCTGATTCGTTATAGGGAAAATATCGAGCTATTCATTTTTGTCAGTATCACCCACCCTGTAACTATGGCAAAGTGCCTTACTTACTTAATTGCATTTATTTAGATTCAGTGCTTGTAATGTATGCTGATAGACATGTGAACTTGTCCTAAACCACACAGATTACAAAGTGCAATTATATATATATATATATATATATATATATATAAGAAGTTTTCTAGCTTCAAACTTGTCTACATATATTGTTTGATTGAATTAGATCATCTGTCAGCACTTCCCAAAAATGTAGTGTGATTTTATGATTGATGATTATTTTAAAACATATGACACTGTATTTAATACATTTTAAAATTGAAAACAGACAGATTAATGTCCATTGACATAATTACCCAGAGTTTTTCAGCCTTTTTTGAGTTGTCGCACACTTTTTTTGGTTGAAAAGATACCCCCTACTAAAACTAAACCTGCTTTCTTTTTTTTGTTCAGAGGTATGTTCAGAATACTCCAAAGTGGTTCTAATAAATGACTTTGTGAATCTGAAATTTCACATTTTTCCATGACACACCTGGCAGTACCTCAAGACACACTGTTCCCTGGTACAGGGGTTGAAAAACACTGCAATAACCTATTCAGAAGAAGAATGTAAACCTTATTTAACACATTTTGCCACTTGAAATTACTACCGGTGTCAACTTAAGTTTTGCTGTGGTTATCCCAAGTTGATTGTAAGGTTATTTTGCGAAATGTTTGGAAACCCCTGGACTAATGTTGGGACATGCAAGAGTTTGAGAGATGGAGAGCAACAGCAAACCACTCTGATGAAATGTTCTCCAGTCTTCCAGGTCCATATCTGAAGAAAAGTAAATATTTGTCTTGTGGGCTGGGAAGAGGTTGGATATGCTAACATGAGCCAGTCTGGCGGATGTAGTGCTCGTGCTACTGATTACAGTTGGTGAACATTAGGACAGGAGTGCGTCTGTCTCTGTGTACAGAGCTACAATTAAAAAGTTTGGCTAAGGAGTGTAGCTTTGTGTTTTGAGTGTTTATCCACTGTGTGTAAAATGTGTAGGCTTCTGAACTGAAGGCTATAACGATAAGATGTGTGAGACCGTCAGAGTGTTAAACAGCTGTGGTTTGAAGACCAACAGCATTACAAAAAAAGCTCTTCTTTAAAATGGAACCACTAAACAACTGCTTCCCCTTTTGAGTGCACAGTAGTAGGGAAATTTACCCTGACAGGCAAACAATATCTTACTGTGCTGCAGTTACTCCATAGCGGTCACGCTTTGCAAGTATTGTATTACTTTTTGTGAACATAGTGCAGGACCAGCGGACTTGAAAAGAAGCAGCAACAAGCAGCATTTTAATAATAATGCATTAGGCTTTTCCAGACAGTTGCTTTACAATTTTCGGCTTTACTCGTTCATTCCATGCTCAATGGTGGTAAACTCCTATTGCAGCCAGAGCTGCCCTGGGGCAGACTGACAAATGTAGAGCTGCCAAGCTGTGCCATCAGTCCCATTGATCACCCACAATCACAGACTCTCACACCACATTTTTACATGGTTTAAAATATAGAATAAAGGCAAATATATAGAGATATTTTGATAATTCTCTGTCACACTTTTAAGTTTATGTTTAAGTTTTTATGTTTTTGTTTGGTGGGATACTGTGGTAAATATCTATCATCTATATCGTTTTACACTGGTCTAGTGTTTTGTGTATAAAATTTTATAAAATAAAATTTGAAAATTACAGGAAGTAGAGCTGAGTTCTAAAACTGAATCCCTCTATCATGAATCAGCGACATTCAGTTTAAACAATCATTTAACAAAAAAAGGTGTTATCAGGTATTTATTTAGTATTATATGTCAAATAATAAGTATTGTCCAATTTATATTGATGTTGGCTCGTGTTTACATTATGGATGCTAGGTATAGAAGTTATGGAATGACTATGGCACATCTGCTGCTTGTGTCCAACCAGGAAGTCAATTTCTCCACAATTGCCAAACTGCAAAAAAACTGGCAGAAGTTTAATTTGAAATATAATCATGTTTACTAGAGTTTAGTGAAATGTGTTATCAAATGCACTTTAAGTGACACACTGGAGGATTTAACCAATTACAGCAAAATGTTAACTTAGAAGCAAATCTTATTCAACTCCTAAAGGCTGTGTAACACAAATACACTCACAAAAGTGAGTGTATTCCTGCTTCGATATAAAACTGTATATCGTAAGGCAAACTGTAATGAATATTAGAACCTATACAATCAAAACATTATCAACAAGTATTACTTGAAGCAACTGGCTGACTTTTACGTTGGCTAACTAAAACAAGTGAGTGTTGTGGTCATCAGTTATTGTTACATTGTGTGTTTCAAGTGATGAGAACATGGGAATCTCCCAGAGGAGTCAGAGCTTACTCATGGTCTCTGTCAGTCCTTTGTCCTCCTATCCACCCAGAAGAGCAAGGTTTATATTTCTATATAAATATAGGGAGGTGGTGGGGGGGGGGCAATGATATTTAAACCTCAAAATATACTATACCCCGACTTGTAACATAGACTGTAAGAACTTTGATATTTTGTTGCTCTCTCTGTCTCTCATCTTATCTACAGAGCCTCAAAATACCTTTAACACATGATTAAAAACACATGTGAAGTACTTGTTTGGGTGGCCTTTTCTGGTGCAAATATGATTGAGAGGAGCTGACTGTGGCTTGAGAGATTTCATAAACAAAGTCAAGAGGAAGTGGAAGACACGCATTCTGTGGCCTGCTATCCCGGGTCAGTGTGGTGTGGTCAGAGAGGATGTGTGCGTATGTTGTGTGTGATCGTGTGAGGGGGGCCAACTGCGTGCCAACGGGGTCCTGTTTGCTTCTCCCAAAAGGCAAGATCTTATCTGGCGCGTGCCTGGGCCGCTGTTTCCCACACTCAGGCTGCTCCGTTGCCAGGAGGGGGTGAGAGCAGTCTTATGATTATGTGTGTGTTCAGCAGGGGTCCCGTCCTGTCAACTCTGCACTGTTTTGACTGCCGTGACATACTGCGCCTCTGTACAGTGCCCCCCACCCCTTCCTCTTCTACACACAGAACATACCCTCAGCTTTTCCGCTTCTGCTTTCTTCTTCAAAGGCTCTGTACAGCAACAAGGGCCTCCTTTTTGTGAATGTCGCGTATTTGGCTTTTCATCAGTGTTCCCATTTCTCTTGTTTTCCTCCGAAGACCCACTGCCCTCCCCGCTCATCTATAAATGTTTTCCACAGGAACTGGAGCTTTCTTTCAGATTAAAAACCTCTCAAAAAGCCTATGTGTTTTTACGATGTTTTGTAGAAAATGAGATCTAAGTGTGCTTGGCATACTTATTTTCCAATCTAGTGCCATATGTTGTAACTTTAAATATAGATAATTTTTTTAACTAAGAACCAAGACACATCATTCTCCGCCAAGTAACAGCACCTAAATCTGCATTTACTTCTTCCTCGGCTTTGGATTATATGTCTTTTCACATTTTAGATTTATATGTAATTTGCATAAACTTCAGTCCTAAACCTGTTGTACAGATTTTAAGTCACGTGATACAGGACCCTGATCCTCAGTGCCATTGCTCGTAGAAGAGGACTGAGATGTGCAGACGCCCCCACAGCTGGGAAAAGATCGATGCGGTCTCCTCCGGCAGGCTCCTGTCCGCCGGCTGCTTCTGTCTGAGAATGAGAGGCGGTGGGGGGGGTACGTGTTAGTGTGGGGAGGGGGCGCGGGGTAAGGGCTAAGGGGAGAAAATGAGAGGCTGGCTGACTCACTCCCTCTGTACGTCTCTGGCAGATATACACTCATAAGTGCTCCCTGCCAAGCGCTCCGTGCCCCTGCTCATCTGCGTGGGGGGCCCTGCAGGCAGTCTGGGCTCTTCCATGCCCTCTCTTTACACACATGCACACAGGGGCTGTGTGTGAGATGTGCTCTGATCCTGCATGTGGATGATGAAAGAGCGGCAGCCGGGCTCCTGTCTTAGAGCCAGGGGCTAAGACCTGAGAGATAGATGCCTGATTCTTTCGCCTCCTCATTCTTTATCATCACCATAGAATCATTCAAACAACACTGTATTGAAACACTAAAGGCATTTTGATTGGGAAACGTAAATTGAACATCAAGTCGTTTTTTAACATCTCCTAACTGAGCTAATGCTCATGAACACGTAGTAGTCCTGAGGGGCTGTGCAGCCTGACACCTGGCCAGGTGGTGATCTCAAAACCTCCTTTGCTTTATTGTCTTTATTGTATATTACAAATGGGGACCCAAACCACAAATGTGTTTAATTTACTCTACTTTTCTCCTTGTTGTGCTGTTGTGCCTTCATAAGATATTTTGTGCTGTTTTTTTTAATACACAATGTAGATTCAGTCATTGTTCATGTATTTTTATTCACTCTTATTAGCTACTGTAGTCCATTGGCATGAGTTGCTGAAAACATCGCAAGACAAAAACCAAAAAAAAAAGTCTGCCTATAAATGTATGGATTGAAAGGGAAAAAAACAGTTCCTATTATTTTGATGGTTTGTAGAGTGTTTCTTTCTACTGCTCAGTGTTTCCTGTAATCCCTTCTGTCTAAAATTAATTATAAACTGGTGCTTTGTGTCCTGTGGATAAAGCGTGACTTTCCCAGGACAATTAGGGTTACTCAGGAGGGAAAAAAGGGGATTGGGTAAAAAAAAAAAAAAAAAACAGAAAAGGGATCAGAGAGCAAGACAGAGGATTTAACTTGGACTGGACAACACCCATGGGTGCAGAAATGGGGCAATATATGCAATGAGAACGGGAGTTATAGAGTGGGCAAAGAGATCCGAAGAAGTAGAGTTGGCATTGGAGAACTTGTTATAAGAAAGTATAGGCTAAGCTGTGGCTGTGGGCATTTGACAAACACAGACAACATAGTTAGAAGGTAACATACCCGAATGAGTCCACAGTAACACATGGTGGGCTCTCAGAGTGAGGTGAGGGTGGGCATGTAGACTAACCCCAGTGTCAATTGTTATTGAGTGTCAAGTGCTGCTGACACTCTCCCTACGGGGACAATAAAGCTCTTTATCTTACCTTATTTTTTTTTTTTCAAACAATATACAGCAGATGGTTCTTTAACTGCCTGGAGGAACTCTCTTTACACTAGATAAACTGTTCCTCATCTGCCTGGAGGAACTCTCTCTACACTGGATGAACCACTTTCCTTCCTCCTGAGTAGTTCTGGCTCCAGTGTCAGTCCTGAACCATCTGCAGCCCGTCAGTCCATGAGAGTAGGATCTCTCCTTCACTGTAGTTCTCCCGAGGTTTCTACTTTTTCCCACAGGTTTTTTTTTTAGTTTTTCCTTGTCGAGAAGGAGGGTCAGGGTCCATTTGCGAAATTCCTTTGAACATTGTTGATTTAAACTACTTTTCTAGTTTTTGCCTATCGAGGAAACTGTTGTTGTGATTTTGGGCACGACAAAAATACATTGAATTGAATTGAATATTTCCTATAAGTGACAGTTTTGTTGCTTTAGTTTTCTAGAATTGTATTTAAAATAATTTCTCCTTAGTCTTACCTTTACTGACCTTTACTACTACGGAAAAAGTAGATCCTGTTTGACTTTGCTTCCTGCCAAGAATGACTTGTTCCACTGAGGACATCAGTTCAGTGCTGTGCATGCCTGCAACTGTTGGTCTGAAGTACTCTGCTGAATACAATATCAACCCTTTGAAAGAGTTGAACAGGTCACAGATTGTCCCTAACCTGCCTTTTAATTCCTTCACTCTTACCCTGAGATGACCGCATCGCTATAGCTTTCTGTGCCAAAGGCAAACACTTATGTTTCTTGATCTGTTTGGAACAACAGTGCTGATTTTTAGAAAGGTGAAAGCAGGATGGCTCTTAGTGAAGTTAGTGAAGTAGTTGATTTTGTTATCTTCAGTCGACCTGATGGCCACAGTGTAATCCAGTTGAGTCACCTTGCTTCAAGACATTCACCAGGCCTCCCTCGGTGACGCCTTCTCCATGAACCCTTGACCCTGGACTTGTTAGCTTGACACAAAATGTAAACCAGACTTTATAGGCCTATACAAAGTTTTAATGAGAAGAAACATTAAGTAAAGAAGATGCATTACTAATTGCTCATGAGTTCCTTTCAGCAAATATGCAAAAGAGAAGGCAAAGCCAACGACCAGTGTCAGAGGAGAACGTGAGAGACAGAGAGAAGATCAGGGCACCACACACCTCCTGCGATCCTCGCTCAGTGTGCCATGGGCAGAATAGCTGCATAACAACTAGCAATATCTTCTTACTGGGCTGAAGAGAGCAAGGACAGGTAATGCCTCTGTCTACGGAAATATTTTAGAATTCGAAACAAGACCTTGGCATAATATTACCACTTTCTCGCTTGGTTTTGTTTACATACCCTAGATACTTTGCAACACGGATTGTTGTTTTGTGTATCTGATTTTCTGTTTTGCGGTGTGAGAAAAAGCTTGTGGTCATTTTTGTTAGTTTATTAATTACTGGTACAACAGCAGTCGGGCTTCTTGGAGCTCAATACAGGAAAATTTAAACAGCAGGTGTAGACTCTCTCTTATGGAAGAAGTGCAAAGTCTATTTAAATTGAGAGGTTTGCACCAGAAAGGACATAAGTACTATTCTAAATGACCTATTTGAATAAAATAATGTGTGACCCAAAAAGGATAGAGAGCAGGTGAAAGTGTTCTCTCATTGAAGAAAAGACGCTACGACACTAGATATAACTCTCCTCATTGTTTAGCCCTGCTGTGAAGCAACTAAGACTCTTGAGGACTTGTCGGGAGCAGCCCCTATTAAATCTTTGAAATGAACTCCACACTTGACTTCGAACCAGCCACTTAAATGTCAATGGCCTTTCCCATAAGCCCAGCTCTAACTACCTTGAGTGGGTGGAGAATAGAAACTCAACGGTGAAACCATTTGGAAGCTTCAGACAAGCTCCAACACTTGTCTTCTCTGCTTGAAAACCGATGCCCTCCGATGGAGCACAATGAACGGCCGCATGGGTGTGGTCGAAAGGGGAGGTGAGAGGCACAGATAGGATGTAGTGTGAGCCACAGACTGAGGCTTTGGTGGGGATGGGGGCAGGCAGCAAGGTGAAACCAGGAATGTGTTGGTGATGAGGTCATACCTGTGTGAGTGTGTAGGGGTAAAGAAAGAGAGAAAGGCTTCAAGAGGATTTGGTTCACAGCGCCGCAAGCTTCCATTTGCACTGATGTCATGGGAACATCTTACACAGTCCATCTGTTTGGAAGTCTTTTACATTCTGAGGTTTTTAAGATGGAGTTGCATTTTGGTTGCATGAAGTTGTTTGTGGCTGTTTGAATTTCCTTTTACTATTTGTTTCAATCAAAGCAAAATAATTGAATTTGAATTAGAGATGTCAAGATTATTCAGTTCATCTATAATTGTGATTAGGTCACAATGTGATCGCAGTGACGCAAAGCTTAAGACTGAGAGTTGTCAGAAGCAAAAAAAAATGTTTTAAAAATTCTTCACACCGTAATTATAATACTAAAATTCTGTAATTTGAACAATATATTGAAACTAATTAAGCCAATCATAAAGCTAAAAGTGATTTGTAAAGTTGTTACATTCTGAACTTTACAATCAGACCTGGAGGAAAAGAAGAAGAAAAAAACTTAATCCAAGCAGCATGTGAATCATTCCTTTGACCTTTGAAGTCTATTCCATCTATCCTTCAGTGTCCATTTTCGTTCCTCTGATTTGGCCATCACATAAACACAGTGACCTGATACTGGAGTCTTGAAGCATGAGGCCCTTCTGAGTGCGTGGTGAAAAAATACATCAACCCAGAGATGCAGCGGACATAAAAGGAGGTTCAGAGGATAAACACATTCCTGCGCAAAGAGCCTGCTACTGCTCCTGCTGGCTGGTGGCACTGGGAGCAGCTCACTGTGCAGTATTGTTGTCACAAAGTGGGGCAGAGGGGGGCAACCCAATATCTCAAAGTTCCTTCAGATCTCACAGGCAGCAAGCAGCACTTGACCTTTCTAGCACTAAAGGAATATGACAGCCGTGAAGTCGAAAGAGGGGAGAAGGAGAGAGGCAAAGAGGGGGAGCAAGAGGCAAGAGACAAAAGCCATACAAAGTGCAGGCTGCCACCAAAACAGTTAGTTTGCAATCAACGTCAGTCATCCCTCCTGTCGGGACAGTTTGATTTCCACTTTTCAAATGAGGCGTTTATTTTTGGTCTGATAACAGGGCAAGCTAAATTGAAATTGGCAGCCCGACAATCTACAGATAATAGTGGGCTACGCTGGAGATCATGTGAACAGCCCCTTCTTTCTCTTTACTTTAGCCTCCACCCTCGTTCTGTCGAAGACCAGAAAGGAGGAAATGAGGGAGGCATGGAGAGAGAGAAAGCCTAATCTTAGTCACAATCAGACAAGGGCTGAGGAAGCAAAAAAAGGCAAAGATGAAGGAAGGAGGGGGTGATGAGATGAACAAATCCTAGTTACATCTGTGTGATCAGGAGGAAGCCTTGGGGGGGTCCGAGTGGGAGTGGGCTGGGGATGTACAGGAGAGGTGAAGCAGGAGGGCAGGAGGGAATTTCTTTTACGTTTCTGGCAGCACACCAGATGAGGTCTCAAGGTTATCCTGGCTGTGCAAGCTCCCACGGGAAAGGTGGAGCGCGGGGGGCCAAGGGGGAGACGGGGCTGGAGGTGCAGGAGAGGAGGGAGACACGGCTGTAATGCTCTGAGGGAGGCTAATCCTCAGGCCTATTGTCTGATAAGGCTGGCCTTGGCCCAGGTAAAACAAGGAAGGGGCCTCTCGGGGCATCTCTGCAGACCTCCGGCCCACTGCCAGGTTAGCACCAGAAGAGTTGGACGAGCCGATGAATTATTACTCAGCTCATTAGCTCTAATCACTCCTGAGTGATAACAGAGTTAGAGTTCATTGATTCCATAGTGAAACTCCTCTAGCTGTAATCCCTGTAGGGAGGTCAAGGGTCACCAGCAGCTACACAACACCTGCTTTCCATTGTAGTGTGTGTTAAACGTCTTGCGCTGAGACACTTAAGCAAAGCTGACAAGGGGAGTGAACCTGAATGACGCTTTGTCTTCAAGAAATACAATTATTTCTAACTTTGCTCATTTATGATGTGCACTAACAAACTCTTGTCTTCAGTTTCAATAATATTTCTTCCATTATTTGTCTCTCACAATAAATCCATTTTCAGCAGGCTAATAAAAACCCTAGTTGAGAGAAACATAACTGTATAATCAGTCACAGTTTAACCTTTCCATCCCTTTTTGAGCATTAACTCATCACCTTTATGCAAATCTGAGCATCACTCCTCATTTGACACGTTTTATCTTGGTACAGCGATGGGAGTTCAGTGACTGCATGGATCTGCATCAATACTCTGCACATGTTTGTTTACACTAAACTAGGCCTATTAGAGATAATGATTCACGGCATCAAGCTGTCAGTTTAGGAGGCTGTTTGTATATATAAGTGTGCCTGGCTCTTCAAAGACTTTCCTTCTTATCTACAGTCAACAAACAGCCTCCTTGTGAGGAAATTGAGAGGAATTGTGCACCTGTAACTCAAAAGTCCCACCACCCATATCAGTAGACCCAATCACATATTTGCATGCATGTTTTTGGACAGTGCAGGGGAAGATACAGTGGAACCACAGTAATGTAATGATAATATGCAGTCCACTCTTGGTTATTGTGTTGTTGAGGACTGAAGCCATGATATCTTCGATGAATCATTTTGTGATTGGAAACACATTACTTTATAGTGTTCTCTTAATGTAAGCCTGCAAACGGAACCAGTGTCCCAAATCAGGAGGCCCAGTAAAAGGTGGTTAAACTGTATTTGCATGACCCGCTCTTCCACCCCCTCCATTACCAGTACGAGGCGCATCTGTAATTCCCAGTCCGCTCCAGCCTCAGGCACACTAACCAGAGAGACCCGGGCCAACTCGCTGGTCCTCTCCCCACCCGCTTCCTCTCCAGCGCTGCTGGCTTTGACTCACCGTGACCTTTGGCTTTCGGCACTATACACTACCTCCCCCACACATGCAAATAGCGCCGGTCTGCTCCAGGAGGCATTGCAGAAAAGTAGGCAGGTCGGAAGGAAAGAGAGAGAGAAGTAAGGGAAGGATTGGTAGAAGTTGGGCCGAGGGAGAGTGAGAGACCCCTAAAGGAAGTGCGGGCATGCCGGTCTCAGAAGTGGAGCGAGGCGTTTGGTGCTGCCTGGGGACGCTCTGCTCTACAGACCAGCACACAGGCCTTAAAACATCTCTTTCTGTGTTTGAGCCAGCCAAAACACACCCCAGCGCCTGTGTCTGCAAGGCTTACAGTGACCCGCGTTGATCTCTGTGTGTGTGCTCACAGATAGTTTTGTGAGTAAAAGCAAGCGTACTGTACTTATTGTTTTCCTTGCTCCCAGGCTGCTCCAGGCACCTCGGTTTATGTGGGGAGGTGTAAGTGATGTGTGCAGCGGTATCTGGAGAGCCTCCAACACCCCCAACCCCTCCTCACCACCATCATCATCAACTCTTGTCTATTCTGGCTGCTTGGAGGATCTGCCAGTTCTCTTTCTGTCTTTGTCCCTTCTTTGATCCTGCTCTCCGAGCCTTGGCTGGCCTCGCTAACAGCAGTTCAGCACAGGTCCTTCTCCACTCCTACTAATAACACATTTCATGCCAGCCTGGGATGATGTTTGTGTACTGACATGTGAGCATCTCCTCATGCGCTCCAAAATGGGTAACGACTGGCTTGTGCTTTCATTCAGCTTCATTTCTGAATATTGCCAGAGCTTTTACTCAAGCTCTTCCTGGCTTTAACCCCGTGCTCTTCTTGCTGTGTGCAACTTAAGTGATAAGTGACTGATAGTGGGCGAAGCGAAAGCTTCTAAAATAGGCTGTACATGAAGAATATATATACATGAGGACAGAACGATTTAGGGGGTAAAATCTAATTCTGATTTGTCGGACAAGTATTGTGCTTGTGATTACCGTAGATTTACAATACATGCTTGAAAAATAAGATAAGATAAGATAAGAGATCCTTTATTTGTCCCACAATGGGGAAATTCCACTGTTGCAACACACAGTTTAGGACAGGAATGAAAGAAATAGGTGCATGCAATAAAAACAGGATAAATAAACATGGTCATAAAAAAATACAATATAAAGTATAAAGTGCACACTCTTATTTACAGTAAAAATGGTAACTAAAGTGGCTTAAGTGTATGTTATATACAGTAAGTGGATATGGTGAGGTAAGAGTCTAGTAATAGTATGTTAAATTATATTGCACATGATTATAACAGGTGAATGACACATGTTACAGTATTGCACATGATTATAGCGGGTGACTGACACATGTTCAGGGCTAACAGTGTTCATTGTAAAGTCTGACAGCAGCAGGAAGGAAAGACCTGCGAAACCTCTCCTTCACACAGCGAGGGTGAATCAGTCTTTCACTGAAGCTGCTCTCCAGGGCAGACAGAGCGTCCTGCAGGGGGTGGGACTCATGGTCCAGCATAGACGTGAGTTTAGCCAGGACCCTTCTGTCCCCCACCTCACGCACTGAGTCCAGAGCACAGCCCAGGACGGAGCTGGACTTCTTGATGACCTTGTCCAGCTTCTTCCTCTCCCTCTCTGTGATGCTGCTGCTCCAACAGACCACACCGTACAGGACGGCTGATGCCACCACAGAGTCGTAGAAGGTCCTCAGGAGCGGCCCTGTCACTCCAAAAGACCTGAGTCTCCTCAGGAGGTAGAGCCGACTCTGACTCTTCCTGTACAGTGCGTCTGTGTTATGAGTCCATAACACAGACGCATAAATAGGATTCAGTTTAAAGTTTACATTTTAAACAACTCCAGGAGCATTAACATTTGAGAGAAGACTGAAATATGAACTGAAAAAACAATGAAATAATTTGCGAATGAGAGGTCTAAACTACAGGTTGTTAAAAATCTATTTCAAAACATATTTTGTTCTTTTGCAGATGACATTCTAATTATCTATTCAATTGCGATAAATTGTGCAGCTATACTATACATTTTGCAAAGTTGTCTAGTTCTTAAGAGTGAACGATTTGCTTCAAGCATCGCGTGTGCCCATGAAGCTAGAAAAGTCCTACTACTTGATGCAGTGAATGCCTGAGAACAGCAGCTGCAGGAAATGCCATGTTGTCTGGTTGGTTCAGTCACCAATTAAACTATAATTTGTTGCAAATTGAGACCATGGGGTGAAATAACTGAACTGAAATTATTTTTGATTGATAAAATCTACTATGTGATTGTATTGATGTCACACCCACAGTAAATCTCTCTTTCATGTCATGTTGTCACACCAAATCTTGGGCAGCGCAATTACTCAGATTAATTGATGAATCATAATTATTACACCCTACAATTACAAAAATCACATAACTGAAATTAAATTATTATTTTATTTAGATAAGTGGCCTTCGGGTTGATGCTTTTTACCTGTATACATTCATAACTTGTGTTGGATGTCTCCTTTCATTTCATCTCCACTAAACCTGTCTTTATCCCTTTCTTTATTTAGTTTTAACACACTCACAAACCACTCAGCGCTGCGATAACTTGTTGGTAAGCAGAGAGCGAAGTCAGACTGTCACTCAGCACTATGACAGAGCAGCCTCTTGGGAGTGTCGAGCGTCAACACAGTGCCACCCTCAGTTAGGCAGTGGCAGCCCGGTCACACCTAAAGCCTGCTTGTCTGGCTCCTTACTTCCCATTCCTGTTGCCAACCAGTAATGAAGTTCAAATGCCAGCTCCTGCCTTAACCCCCTGAACATGCACAGTTCCCTCACCCTTATGGCACCAGTGATAGTGCCTATTGGCAGCCTACACGTTCGTCAATGGCTTACACATTAACGGTGACAGCAGACAAGATTGTTTTGTGAGCGCAACACCTCACACTTTCACACACTTTATCCAGACAATCTCCTTGCCTAATTGCATTATTGCACTGTGGAGGTCCATGGTCAAGAGGGCTCAATAAAGATATGAAGCCTGGGATAGAATGGGAGCGGTGGGATGAGAAAAGAGGAAGAGGCAGATAAAAGCACAAGTAGGCTATGGACGAAGGGGGGCCATATAAAGAGATAAACGACTAGGATAAGGTCAAGGAATGCATGACTTCAAAGTTTAATGCAAAAAGTTACACAGTGCTCTGTCTGTTGCAGCACATATGTATAAGAAAATGTTGCACCTGTTTGTTTTCATGTCTGGACAATTGTTATGTTTTGCTTTTCATCATGTGATCAAAAGGCTTTACAACAGAGGCTTGTTCAGTGTGAGTCAGCCCATTTCCCACAGATGTCAGCGATAGAGGAGTTGACACACAGCAGCAGGTTACACTCGAGGGACTCGCGGCAGCCAGGTGCGGCCGATAAGACCGGTCCGGGTTAGGAGGGAGGGACCTCACTACTGCGCTGCAGACCTCGTGCAACATGAGCGTGAGAAAGTCACTGGAGCAGAGATGGTTTCAGAATCCACACACTGTCTGCTTCACGTCAGTACATTTGTTTGGACGCTCTGTCAATGTCATTATGTTCAGGGCAAGTTCTCAGGTGTGCAGTCCGATACAGCTGTGTGGTGTGTCAGTGGGAATACTATGCTTACTTTGGATATATTCAGTATTCACCTAGAAGAGAAGACCAGCCACCACTTGTCATGTTGTGATCCCACTATGACGAAACTTGGTCAATGGTCACTGATACATGTTTTCAGAAGTTTCAATTATCTTTGTTAAAGAAAACTAGGCCTATATTGTGGTATAACTTTCTTTTATTATCAGTGACATTCTTACATTGTTTTTGAATAAGGCTAATAAAATATTCTATTAGGCTGTGTTAATGAACGTTTTATCTTCTGATGTATAATTAGTTATTCTTTAATGAAAAACACTCTCAAGTCTCCTAGGAAAACGTTCCCCATCCTTGTGAGTCCCGGATGCTGAGCTCCAATGTCTATCGAGCTGTTGATCTTGCGGCCAGCCACTAGCGACGCCCCACAGATGCAGGCAGCAAGCCGCGAGAGGAGCGCCTTCCTCTGGTCGCCTGTGCGCCACGTGTCGCGGTCTCCGCAGCAGCTGGAGGTGTGTGAGCTCAGCGCCTGACGCGCGTCTCGCTCTCACAAGAAACCTTATCGTCTTTTCCTGTTTTGATAATATCAGCTCTTTGGTTGGCTAATCATTTCAACTAAAATTGACTATACACGCTTACAAATCGGGTTTCAGAGGTGAGAAAGCGAACTGTAATATTTAATTGGCGATATCCTATAATTTCTCATAAACATTAAACATGAGCAAGACTTAATGCAAGAGCAATAAACACAGCTGTTGGGCGCACTTAGGTGCACTATGGTGTGGGTGCGTACGTGTTTCCAACCAATAAAGATTAGACTTCTGTGATGATCAGAGGAGGTCCGCTCGTGTGCGCGCACTCCGGCAGAAATATCTCCACTCTGGCTCACATTCCGATAAGGGATCCAGCTCTCCGTGTAGGCGTGGTTTTCCCAGGCTTTTAAAACAGCAGCTGCTATTTACCTTCCCCTCTAATGTAAACCACCACCGCCGCTGCCACTTCCCTCCCCTCCATCCGCGCGCTCTCCCGGCCCAGCGGCCCGGGGGCCAAACCTCCAACCCCGCCACCCCGCGCTCATAAAACATCCTGGCACGTGCTCTACATTCACAACACCGACACACGATCAAATGCCCATATAGTCGCACCATAGACCTAGGAAGGACCACAGTGGATAAGTTATGCCCAATTTACAACACTCACGTACATTGTAGTGTAAAACGCAATAGGCAGCACTGAGCTTTGTGAATTCCGATATTCCTCGTCGAACAGTCGGCAAAATTAGTGTAGAATTTTCTGTTTGTTTGGGACAGCCTACTCTGGTTTGGTCTGGTTGGCTGTTTGACTATTGTAATAATCCCTCATGTGAGCTTTTAATAGTAAAGCATAATAAAAATCAGGCTACATAATCAATATGTTACCTTACCAGTGGGCTATAAAATCAAATAGGCTGATTTAATTATGGTTGAATGTTGTCAAGGGCTGATGCTGCCCTAAATGTCGATAGTTTCATATTAGTTTGTTAAGATCCGGGTACTTGTTGATTCTGTTTGTGGCGCTCGCTGTGGTGGTGCCCAGTCAGCGGCTCGACTGTTAATATGTAAACGCTGCGATGATTGAAGACTGAAGGCAGTTTCCCCGGCTGTGCCCTGAACCCGGGCCGCGCGCCATTGGCCGCCAGCACCAGTGGCCAAACAACCAATGGGAGGGCGCCGACCACGAGCCGTCCTCCCTCGGGCCGCGTGTCCCTCGCTCTGATTGGTGGAAAGTTACTGTGGGAAAGAAAGTTTGGGAAGTTTCACACGAGCCGTTCGCGTGCAGTGGGAGATATAAATAGGCGCCACACGCGGAGAGCCTCACAGAGAGTCTGCTCCACTCGCCTCAGCATCCAGCGCCGCGCGCACACGGATCTAACTTATCTCAGGAGTTCTTCGTCAGCGAGGACACTGTAAACATCCCGAGCTGACACTCAACGTTATAGCCATTTTGTACATTTCTGGAACATAATTTGCCTTGGTGATTGGGATTTTTCCATAAAGAAGATGCCTGCAGATATGATGGAAAAATCGTCCTCTTCTCCGGTCGCTGCGACCCCGGCCAGCATGAATACGACGCCCGACAAACCGAAAACAGCATCTGAACACAGAAAGGTCAGTATTGGAGTTTGATTTTGGTTGAACATAGAATTAAAACACTTGAATCCAAGCGTCTTCTCAACCAGCGCCTTTACGCACTAAGTTAAATTTACCGATCATATTTTTACAGTCATCCAAACCTATTATGGAAAAAAGGAGACGCGCCAGGATCAACGAAAGTTTGGGACAACTGAAGACACTGATTTTGGATGCGCTCAAAAAAGATGTAAGTTGTTTTTGTCACGATCTTCTTTAATAGATATTCATATCAGAGAAACACCAAGAGTGGTGGTCATTCTGAGCGTGATTCTGACAGTGCGTGTTATTGTCCTCCAGAGCTCTAGACACTCGAAGCTGGAGAAGGCTGACATCCTGGAGATGACGGTGAAGCATCTGCGGAACCTACAGCGAGCTCAGATGACCGGTAAGTCCCGGAGACTGTTTGTCTCGTGATGCGTCTGTAATCCGTGTCCTGGCGTGACCCCCTTCAATATACAACGTAACTAAATAGGTTTGTCTCTTTTGTACAGCCGCTCTGAACAACGACCCGACGGTGCTGGGTAAATACCGCGCCGGCTTCAGTGAGTGCACGAATGAAGTCACACGGTTCCTATCCACATGTGAAGGCGTCAACACCGAAGTCAGGACGCGGCTTCTCGGACATTTGGCCAATTGCATGACCCAAATAAACGCCATCAACTACCCCAGCCAGCACCAACACCAAATTCCTCCCACTGCTGGCCCCACGCATCCATCCTTTGGCCAGTCTATGGTGCAGATCCCCAACTCATCTCCGCAGGTGCTCCCCATCAACCCGTGCAAAGGAGCGCCCTCTCCTGCGAGTTTACCGCCAGAAGCCACTAAAGTCTATGGTGGTTTCCAAATCGTGCCTGCCACAGACGGACAGTTTGCCTTTCTCATACCTAACACAGCATTTGCTGCAAACGGTCCCGTTATCCCGGTTTACGCCAACAACGTGAGCACGCCGGTGTCTGTTCCCGCAGCGGTGTCTCCTGGTGTCCCATCGGGCAACACAGACTCAGTGTGGAGACCGTGGTGAAACTGCTCGATTACAATGACACTTAACATTTCTATTTGTTTAATGTTAGAAAGTTTTGAATATGTTTTGTAAATTAAGAGTGCACTATATTTGTACAGCTAACAAGGGAGTGAAGTTCATATTGAAATGAGATTTGTATTGTGGAAGTCCATTCACTGCATTTTTATATAGGTCCTATATGACTTGTTTTTTACTGTGTGATGCCAAAGATTGTTCAATGCTCTTATGATGTTCTTCGTTTTGGAAGACAAATAAATTAGTAAAATAGAATACTAATTTACGCCTCATTCTGCTTTTTGTGGGGACAGGGGAAGTTGTGCGTGTAAAGTGAACTGTCAAACTAGTTTACAAAAAATTTAAGGCCTATCTAAAACGATCTATAGTCTATAAACATTTATCAGAGTCACTGCTACGTAATAAAAGGGAACATCGAGTTTGCAAACCTGTTGAACGTGATGAGAAAATCCAAAAACAGTAAAAGTATTGCTTCGTATTGGTTCCTCTCTCAAGCGATGAAAAGCCTTCTCGTTCTCAGTCACATTCTTCCACTTTGCTGCTGAATGATGAAACTGTGCGCTATTTTCAACTTAATTATCTTAATATGTTTGCTAGACTGGAAACCACAAACGTGTCATCAATCAGCCCCGGGACAGAGTGGGCCGATGGCGATGGCCTGGCTCTGCTCAGTGTCCACTTACAGAGGTCACTGGCGCCATCTACCAGCTGAAATGCGAATTGCAAAGTGATCAGGCCATCAGAAGGATCAATGAAAACGGCATAATTTGGTGGGACATGTTTTATCATTTGAAATGTTTCACAAATGTACAGTATTGCAGCTATGTGAAATGGTTTATGTTCACTGTGCATACATCTGTATCTGGCAATGAGTTAAAAGAAACAAAACATAGGCCTACCTTTTAATATAATTCTTTAAACTGCCTATTTGTTACTTGATCATTTTTAAATTAAAGTCTAAAACAGCCACTCTTCTTCAGTTATTTTTAGGCAAATGCAGTTGTAATGGTCCTCTATGATTTGCAAGCAACTGATGTGCACCAGAAAGATCATTCTTAGTAGTATTTCCGCTGCTGACTGGCTTCCGCCTTGCAGGCCATGTACAGAAACATTACTGGGGAGCAGAGAGGAGCCTCTGGCCGTGACTTTAATCAGAGCTCAGTGAGTTCCTGATGCCAGAGGGGTGACAGTAGAAGACCATGTTAAACATGCTGCTTCTAAACCATGTGGTAGCGCTCTGCTCTGCCCAGGTGCGTGTGCCCCCTCCAGCGATCTGAGTGTGGCCTAGCTTTGAAGGGGGCGTGTGCGGAGAAGGGGGTGCAGGTGTTTGCAATTATCAGTGTGCTAAGAGGCACAAAGTGTGGATAAGTGCCATCATTTTGAATTTCCATCACACCTTTTTACAGGGGCCATGCATCCCTGTTTGATTGAAGCCATGTGTGTGTTCATGTCTGCATACCTCTCTTTCTCATTGTATGTGTGCATACGAAGGGTGCTGGGTTAGGACATGCCTGGCTAAAGGGCACATTGGGTGAGGCATTAGAAAGTGGGGGGGTTCAAGGAAAGACCTACCACACAAGATAGCAGTCGTTGTCATGTCCACACTTCTGCACACAGTGTTCCCACACATTCCAGCTGTGTTCAGAGGAGCTTCCTGCCTCAGGCTCTGAGGCCACAGCTGGACACGGGCGTCTGGGAGGCACGTGTTGTGACCCGGACAACACCCAGATGCCTTCAGCCTCTCACCCCGTCTCTCTCCCTTTTTGGTCTTTCCTCACACACCCACAACATTTTCAGAGGCTCTTCCCCTATGGAGAACAGCTTTACGAGCCTCTCCAATTACCCGGTGCAGTGGCCGGCTGCCGGAGTGACCGCACACATGTCACAACACGACCGGGAGGTTAGCTGCCATGCATATCCATTAACTTTTCCCACACTCCGTGTGCCTACAGCCAGGGAATGGAGAGAAAAAGCCCCTATGCCTCCTCCATGATTTCCTAAGTGTTACCATATGGAGCTCTCTGCTTCTCTCCCTCAGTGTTTGCTGCCTCTCTCGGCACTGCTCACTTACGGCCCGTCACTGGGGCTGTCTTTGATTGCAGACCAGACAAGTGAGAGCTTTATGATTTAAGCCCAAAGCTTGCTGTACCAAGCCCTGGACTCATTTTGAAGCCAAACTTCTCTCCCTCCCATTCCTTCACTCCCCCTCCTTTTGCAGTTGCAGGGGAAGGCTGTTTTCTGGCAGGAAATGAATAGCTCCCAGATGAGCGCAGGAACCTGAGAGGTCGTGAGAAAGAGGCGAACCCCCCTCTACTGGGCCGGCCTGCTGCCAGCCGCCAGGGGAATGTGGGAGAGCGCCTCTCTGACACACGCACCAACCCCTTTGCCCTCCACCACACCACCTGACTGACACACTGGCTGCCTCAGCTCTCGGCCCCGGGCCTGGAAATAGACTGACAAGCGCCACCGCCAGGCAGAGCAGCTAGTCAGCTCGCCAAAGGAGCAGCAGGAGAGGGAAAACTGTGGGAGGGAGAGAAATGTTGGATTTGTGTGGGCGGAAGTGGATCAGTCTGAATCCTGACCCAAGAATACAAGACAGTGCAGAATTACATCAGCTATTAACGTCTACAATATGACCCTGGCTATTATTTGCATAGATTACATTCACACAGCCAGAGGACACCAGTCATGCTCTTGCTGCTATGTTCCACAAGTTCATCCCAGAGCACACATCACACAGGTGTCATCTGGAGTGAACTCACATTTAGGCCTATATCCTATACTTCCAACGTCACCCAGCACTGTTCTGACACGTCATGATACATGCTTTGATCCAACGTGATGTCTTGAGGGGGCCATATACAGTTTAGCTAGATAAGTGGATTTTATTGCATTTGAACATCTGTCAGTGCAACAGATCTAAAGATAAGAACACCTTTATCTTCCTCTTTCGTATTAGTGAATTCCAAGTGAACACTAATGTAGTTAAAACGTGCAAATCGTCCATTAAAACTGTGTTGTCAAAGGTCAAGTTTGTACGATGTGCCAGGGCTTATCAGAGAGCATCCCAACTCCTTCCCCAAATGTCTGTGACCTATTATTAGCGTGTATTACAACGGTGCACCCAGTGACTTTGCTAACTTTACACCGTATTCTCGTTCATATGGCTCTATCCTCTCACACACTGGGATTTAGGGCTTCTATGGTAACCTGTGAGGCCAGTAAACAGGACAAGCTGTCTACACACAAATCCCAGCAGCACGGTGCCCACTTTCCTTGGCTCACCCTGCATCACAACAAAAACCCCACCAGAGGGTCCCAGTACCAGCCCATTCAAATGTCATCTATCTCGTTTGATGTCGCACACTGCTATGTAAATCCAGCGTGTTTCTCACCAGCGTAGCAGCTCTCACAAAACTAAGTCTCCTGCTAAGGTGGTCCTGTGATCCTAGACATAGATGCCAGCTTCAGAAATCTTTTTTTACTTACTCACTATTTGGGTTTCCCAAGACATTTTTGCTTTAGATGTCAGCGTGTTGATGTGAGAGAACGACATTCAAGACATTCAAAACTGTCAGTCAAAAGGTGGCACAATCCTGAAAATTGTAATTAATTGTGATTTTTCTGACCAGTGCGATTGTGATTAGATTACCAAATTGTATTTTAATTGCAGGATTCTGTTCAAATTCACATTTTAAACACCAAATGTTTGCTTTTTAATTGCGTTTTTGTCACATTCAGTTGTGTTTGTCATTTGTAAACAAGCCTTTGTCACTTTTAGTTGTGTCTTTGTTGTTTGTAGGTGCATTTTTGTCGCTTTTGAACACATTTTGAATTAGACTTAATTATTAGAAGAAATGATTGCACTTCAAAAAATTGCAGCCTTTGTGATTTGCAAATTGCATCCCGTAAACTTGTGATTTTGTGTTGATTTGGTTTAATTGCAGTCCTGGCCTATAAGAGGTAAATAAAGTCATCTGCTTAGAGGCTTCAGAGGCTAAACAACAGGAGAGTTGCTGTTTCAGTGTTTTGAACAGACAGATGCATTCAAGAGTGAAACAGTCAATCACAATACAACGATTTCACAAAAATAGCAGATTGTCACAGGGACGAGCTCACAATTCGATTTTTATCACCATATCGCCCAGCCCTGCCTCTAGGTACAAAATTTAAAAGACAACAACAACAAAAAAAGAGAGAGATTTAAAGTATATACATTTAAAAAGCTTCAACTTTTTTTTATCCCAGTACTGTATTTTACTCAGAAAAAAAGAGACGTCCCCATGTGATTTTAGACACTCTCTCACCTAGCTCTAGGCTGCGTATATGTTTGTTTATTTAAATTTAAATTAGATGTATACATTTTTTATTACTTTTACTTTCCTTTAACACTTCTGTGCAGCTGAGATCAATTTAAGAGTCCCAAAGAGATGTCTGGTGTGCAGCAGGCAGTTGAGCACACCTCCAGTCCGCTCAGCTTTCACTCTACATGTGTGTGATCTACGAGTTTTGCCCTCGCGTGGCTGGCTTTATTTTCCTTCTTAACGGTCCTACTGTGCGGTTTCAGGTTCCTTTGAGATCGAGGGAAAGTGAAACATGATTTTTTTGACCCTTTGACACATCAAACAACACTATAGTTAGACATTTCGTAGTCTAATGGGGCTGAGGTAATAAAGTTTGTTGTCAGTAAATCAACACAGCCAGTTGGTGCTGTGCAATCCTCTGTTTTTCATAGTTGAGCATTTGGACTGCATCATGTTGATGGATTGCATCATTTGTGTGCTTAAAGACATGAAATGGCATTATCCCACCTCTCTTTGCTCTGTCCACGCACGAAGCTGCCTTAGCTGTGATGTGAAGCGCAACTTAATCCTCTTTTCTTGTGTGGAGCCAGTGGCGGGAGCTGCAGAGGAGCTGGCCACAGAGATAGCACCACGAGACACTGCATCACAAAGCAAACTGTGTGTGTCGCCAAGAATTGTTTGAGGGTGTGCACAATGAGGAGTTTGTCCATGTCATTTAGAGTGTCTGTCTATGATTGTAAGTATGTTGGTGTGCCTTTGCTTGTCTATCGGCCTACCGAACACGTTCACAAAGCCTCCAGTGTTTTATCCTTTGTGGAGTTCAACACTCCCACTACATCCTATTTTCTTAGCTCTTGTTTGCATCATGGAGACGACAAGTGTACATGTCTGTGTTTGGATAGGGATGGTCAGCTTGTCAGAACGTGTGGGGGCAAGTAAACATAGGATTGTCAGAAGTAAAGGCCAAAAGTGATTATCTAGACTTTTTAACATGGATGTCCTGCTAAGTTATTATTGCATTACTCTGTATACAAATCACACATTTCGAGATACCCGGTCTGTCTCTATACACTGCAAGAGAATGTGATCAATTACAGCTGATAACTGCAGAGAGACAGGAGCTGTATTCACCCTTTTACACACCAGCGGACCTGAGACTTTCCCACGTGCTGTACAGTGGCTGCCACCAGTTGCGGGGGGCTCGTCTTTCCGTGATGAACCAACGACGCGCGACCCTCCACAGACGATATCAGGGTAATTGACAGTGACTGGAAATATGCAGCATCATTCAGGCCCGACCCGTGTGACTAAAGGGGTTAGGGTCTGCCCCCTCCTCTGAAGCCATCACTGATATTCAATTTGTGTTAGAGCTTCCTTTGAGGGGCCCCCAGGGATCTGATTTGATTAACATATTTTATCGTGGGGTTGTTGCGCAGAGCCGGGAGTGCTTGAGGGTGTCGTTTAATAATAGTCACAACACATTATCGCTGACTATGTGACGACAGTAACAGTGACAATAGTTTATGGACGGTCATGAGATGCATGCAGAAGTGACGTGCTCCATGCAACATAGTGACGCCTTTCATTGACGCAGTTGTGCTAACTTGAGGCTAATCTGAAGTGTTTTGTGTGAGCAAGTCAGAGTGCTGTGGTGGATTGAATTTGTTTCGTCTGCGCTCCTTCTCCATCACTTATCTAAGGAACTGCGCCATAAAATCAATGCAGCCGTTCGGACAATGGCTACTGTCGCTAAGGCCACTTTTCCCACACTCTTATCTGTCATGAAAATGGACACACACTGACACAGGGACAAAGCGACGGGCAGAGGCGCACTCGAACCACAACTTCCGAGAGCGTCTACAGTAAGGGCATTCCAGCGCTCAATCAGACAAAAGAACCCTCAGTGCTGCACAGTAGTAAAATGTAACCTATAAAGTGTTCCTCTTTTCCTTCCTTTTTACTGAGCAATATATATATGTATGAGTTGCCCTTTTAAAAGCCAAACTTCTTCAATAAATGCTTATATTTTTTAAATAGGCCTGCACACAAAGAACCCTCTGTAAAACAAATGCTTTTGTTTAAAAAAAAAAACTGTCTAGTATCATTCAACAGCAGCCTATAGCTACAAGATAATGCTTTTCTCCAAGTTTTAATTTCTCTCGCAGGCATGAAGACAGACATGTAAGTGGCTATTGAATGGCAACTGTATAGGTTCTCATATAAGGGGCAGTCAGGGATAAATTGGCCAAAGCTTAAGTTTCGTCCTGCGCTTGTAATGGTTCGAAAGAATGTAAAACCCATGACAAAAGGAGAAACAGAGAACAGGTGGTCATCGCTGCATTTCCCCCTCTCCCAGCAGACATGAAATCAGCCAGGGAGGTTTAAGATTTCAGCGATACTGAGCACCAAGGTTTGTTTTGCTCTTTATATTGGTGAAGATGTGTGAAAAGATGGCGAGACGTCTAAAACCCCCTGCTCCAAAATGCCCCCGGTCCAGAGGAGGCAGAGGATTCCACAGCACAGGAAATCAGGAAATCATCCATCGGCACCAGTTTGAGAAGGACAGATTGAAGATGTGGGTGGAGGACAGGCCTTGACCTCTCGAGTATCTGTAGTGTTGCCGGAGATCTTAGGGATGCAAAAGCAGGAAGAAATGAATGAATAATCAAGACATCTGTCTTGCAGCTGAATTATCGACCAAGATTATTTATGAAGAGAAATGTTATTTTGTGGTTGCGTTTTGTTACTTATGGTGGCTGAATGGCTATGTTTCTGCTATGTAGCAAGAAGGTATACTGTCTGTGGGTTTCCTTCAAGCACTCCTGTTTTAACCCGTCTTAACCAGCAAGATTTTGAGATGTAGAGCCCACTGCTCTTGACAGGTTTCCCCAGCACCATTGAAGGATGGGTCAAAGGCAGAAGACGTGGACAATAAAGTGTACCTGCCTTAACTTACTAACTACTTTAGTACATGAAGTGGTTGCCAGCAAAGAAAATCTATTGATTCAAAGTTTAAAAAAATGCTGTATTGTTCCTCCAAAAATCAGGCTCATAAAATTCTCAATTGTAAATAAATATGCATAACTGAAATACTTTCTTACAAACCATTGAATCTCATAATGGGGAATGTACATAATGAATTTCTGAATTTCTTTAGGCAAATTATACAACACATTCAACATAATCAGAGGAACTCTGAATTGTTGATTGTTAAGTTAAGATTTGTTTTAAAGGCAAATAATCGACATTCCTTAAACCTTTGGTTGTAGAGAAGATCCACTGTGAGCAATTAGTTTAGATTTTCCTCCATAGTGGCTGTACATTTTTACCCAGCTGTGCGGGTAAGTATAGGCTGCTACCTGCTGCTACAGGCTGCGATGAGCTCATCTGTGTTTAACTGCATACATGTGTGTTTAAGTGCCCTGCTCCTTATCTGTTTCCATCAGTGTGTGAGGGGTTTAGGCTGCAGTAACCATAGCAGCGTGCTGACAGATGAGCTGAGGGGGGCAGGCGGGCGATCAGGCGGCAGGCGCAGCTTCAGGTGTGTGATAATGGGGCTGAGGATATGGAGGACATCAGGGAGACTTACAGCAGTGGGCGGTGTATGTGTGTGCCTGTCTGTGTGCAAGTCGTACGGGTTCTGCTCGGGTGAGCCAGAAGAATGCCCATGTGGATCCTGGCAGAGAGAAAAGATCCTTTCATCACTTCGAGCTTGTGCCTCAAACCCAACCCCAATTTTCCCTTCTTCATCTTCCAACATCCCTCCTTTACAAAGAAAGAAAGCACATTCACCTTTTTTACCTCTCTTCTCTCCCTCTCTCCTCTTTCCTGTGTAGCGTGGGAGCTGTCAGTGGCATTTGCTCTGACCCACACACACACACACACACACACACACACACACACACACACACACACACACACACACACACACACACACACACACTGTGCTCCGGCAGCACGCAGGTCTGTATGCTTTAAAAGGGCAGCCGCTAATTACCCATAATGGCCTCCATTTTGTCATGGCCTTGCGTCATGCTTTTGATGCTGTGATTGGGAGCGCCCAGGGGGGAATACCAGACAATTTTCCATGTCTGATTTGTTTGAAGGAGGAGGTGGGTTTGATAACAATTATGTTAGGACATGCAGAAACCATGTTGTGTTTTCCCACGAGAGTGACGTCTATTTCCAAATGCGTGGTTGAACATGTTAATAGTGGTCACACAGACAGTGCAGACAGTTAACTCTTCTGGTTACATCCCCCACTTTCTGTGCCACTAATTAAAATAAGTTTAATTTGTTTATGCTCAATGTTTGGTCTAGAATGTACTCATATGTTATATTTTGCAATATTTTCTCACTTTAGAGTCCACTAGGGTCACCCCTGAATCATGCCATCCAGCTGCGGCCTGTCCCGCACTGGGCGAACTTGGTTTAAACCCTAGACTGTCCCTTAGTGCTGCTGTCCCAGGACAGTCCCTTATGGATTAGGTTGACTGGAGATCTATTGAGACAGACCCCTTTGAACTTTCCTTCAGCACAGAGTAAGACAAACATGCATAAACAGAAGAAAGCACACACCACTGCGGCGCTAATGGAGCTTGAAGCGGCTCACAGCCCTGGCCTGAGTAAAAAGAAAGTCCACGAGAGATGAAGGCGACCAAGGGGTGAGAGTGAGGCGGGGAGTGTCAGGTTTCGCCCCATCACCGACTCTAAAAACGGTTTATCTTTGCCGGTTAGGTGTATCTTTGTGTCCCCTTGTGGGAGAGGAGGATGCAGGGAGCCAGGATGAGGGACAGGACAGATCACTGGGATGGGACCACCTGCGTGGCTTTCTTTACTTGGGGAGATTATGTGGGCACACAAAGCAGTAGCAGGGGGAGGCCAGGGCACCGGGGGAGAGCGGCGTCCCTCGAGTGAGCAGCGTGGAAAGTGAAGGTGGCGTGTGTGCCAGGGGTCAACTGCATACTGTGGTATATTGCTCCCACGACATTGTGTCTTATGTGTGCAAGTTTCTCTGAATAGTTGGCCTGTTATTTTACTTGTGAAACTCAATGAACACAAGCATGTACAGTTCTGTCTGTGAGTGGAAACAGTAAATCTGTGTGAAATGCAACAAACAATACTTAATAATAAAATAATCTTAGGATTGAATTTGATTAGTTTTTAGTTTCTGTTACTGTTACTCTTTCTTATTACACCATGGTTTTAAAATGATCTATCATGAAGACTTTGAGCAGGTGCCACCAAGTCAAGTTACTGTTCGAATCTGCTGAGAGGCGACTCCTTGAATTTTTAAATGTATTTTTCCAGCAATACAAACACCTATGAAATGTAGTACAGATAAGTTCAATGCCATACTCTGGAACATTCCAGGCAAAGCAACAAGCAGGTGGTAATTGCACTGCTTTTGAATTCAGCGTGTTAATCAGAATCAGAATCAGAAATTGTTTATTGCCATTGTCAGTGAAATTCACAAACGTAGGAACTTGCTTCGGCGTAGGTGCAACATAAAGCAAAGGATAAAATATAAAAAATATATAAAAAGGCATGCATAAAATTAAGAATAAAATAGACTAAGATAGACTATATACAGAATGTACAGTTGGCAGATAGTGCAATGTGCAAATGAGTAGTGCAAATAGATTGTTCTTAAATAGTATTATTGTTGAAGTGACAGGTGTTACAAAGTGTTCATGAGTCCAACGGCAGAGGGAAAGAAACTGTTCTTGTGGCGGGAGGTTCTGGTCCGGATGGACCGTAGCCTCCTGCCCGAGGGGAGTGGCTCAAATAGTCCGTGTCCAGGGTGAGAAGGGTCAGCTGTGATCCGACCTGCTCGTCCCCGAGTCCTGGAGACGTACAGGTCCTGGACAGATGGAAGGCTGCAGCCGATCACCTTCTCTTAATAATTGATATTTCATCATCCAGGACTAAAACAATACATCTGCTAATGTACAAGTGTTTATTCTGCTGCATAACTTATATACTGTATAAAAAGAGGTATTGACTTCTTTTGTTAGTGATTGAAAGCAAAAGTAAATATTTGTATATTTGCATGTCTTATTATATTATACATTTACACTTTTACAGTTTACAGTTATGCTTTAACAGATTGAAGTTATTTATGGGAGCTGTATGTTTACTCAAAGATAATGCTGAGTCAGCTGGATTTTAAATTGCTTTGTCTGAATTCTTCCTAATAGATTCACGATCCGTCCATCTTTGTTGAATCTTTGATTGATATATTGTGATTAAATGACCACTGCTCCTCCTCCTCAGGATGAATGTTTGTCCCACAGCTGTCACTCATCAATGATTGGTCAGTTTGTATTGTTTCTAACACTGTCATGGGTCAAGATTAATGGTTGTGTCTGGTTAATTATTTCAGGCCTGTGCATTGGTCTGCGGCCTGAACCTCGTCTCACCCCTTTCGTCTCCGTCAACCTACAATGACTTCCTTTGGACTTCCACACTCCAGCGAGGCATTAACTCAAGTAATTGCTAAGTTCCCTTTTGTCTTTTTGCTGATGCGGGCTATTACCAGAGCAGCAAAAGCATCTTAAACCAGGCCTGGGCCATGCCAGATTTGATGAAGCTATTCTGCAACAGTCCTACCCCTTCTCTTGTTGTCTGTTTCTTTCTAAAGAGTCTGTAAGGAACCTGCAAACCTCGGCAAATTCCCAGCACAAGGTGAATAAGGAAACAGAAGGGAGACTGACCACTGAGACAATCTGTGCTTCTCAGGGTTTGCCTGAATGAGAGCTTTTGGGTATTTATTGTGGCCCTCCTTTTCTGTCGCTGGTAGAGTCCTGGCTTGGCGTGGGTCTAAACTTGCGTCGTTCACAGGGAGAACTCAGCAGGCCATAGGGACGTGGTTATCATAACTTGGTGGCAGCAGCTTTGTGTGCAGTGTTGGAGAAAACTGACAGCTGGATCCCCGTTGACCATCTAAGACCACTCAGTCCCCTTTGTAGTCTTAGATGGTCACATGGCTCGGATTAAGACTTGCTTCAAATGTTTATGTGTGTGTGTGTGTATGTGTGTTTTTTTTTTGTTTTTTTTGTTTTTTTTAAATTAATTTTTACATTTTATTTACAAATTGAACGCCTGATTCTGTGCGCGCGCAAATTGAATATTTTTCATGGAAATCAATACCATATTGTGCGTACAAAAGTTCAGGGTTACGTTTTTATTTATTTAACTTGTAACAGGCCCCAGGGGTGTCAAACCTTCCACTTCCAAGCCCAAATAAATGGACAAATCCGCAGTAAAGAGAAAAACATACACCAGAATTGTGCATCATAATACTGTATGTTCTATGTGGTTCTTAAACTTTTCACATCAACCATAAAGATACTATTTGGTTTTCTAAGTACCACCGCATGCAAATCCAGACTAGTTCAGACCTAAACATAGATCTAAAATTAGACTAAACCATAGATAGGTAAATAATATCAATATAACTCAAAAATATATAGAGATTTTTCTCTAAATAAAACAAATACCCAAACTGCAGAGGGCCCCAAGTGCCTCCAGTGCTACATGTACTACAGTTTGAGAAACTCTGTTTTATGGGAATCTCTGAACATGCATCCATATATTCAGTTTACATGTGTATGATTCTATACAATGGATTATCAACTTTGCCTGTAACATACATGAAATGTGGCATCTTTATTCATTAAATGGTGTGCTCATTTACAAAACAAAACAAAACAAACAAAAAAACATAAGGGAATTCAAACAAACTGTTTTTGTGTTTGTTCAAATCAAACATTTCTACACAGCCCTTTGAGGTGACTGTAATATTAGGCTGTGTAAATAAATTGAATTAATTGAAAAAAAACAATGCTTCCAGTTGCTCGTAACATTTTCTTAGACCAATTGCAGTCGTGACTAAAACATCTCATAGCAAAAGCTTGAGGCAGCTAAGTGTATGTGAACCCCCAGGAGGATACCCTTGTTCTCTACCCACACAGTCTGTGCCTTCTCCTAACACTCGTCATGGATTACATTAGGTAAAAAGGCTGCTGATGACACTGTTACATTTGCACTAGTCAGACTTCTCAAACAATTCACCTTCATTCTTCTGAAATGTCTTCTGCTACTTATCCGCATCCTCACTTGAACAATGTTAGTGTTCTGCTTGTTTATGTTAATTTATTTGAAATAAGTGAGTTATCCATGTCATTTTAATCTGCTTTGAGTGAATACTAATTAACACATAGGAATCATTCCCGTACATAGTGTGATGACAACAATAACAGAAGATGGGGCTACATTCCTTATCACAGCACAATCCCTGTTCTCTGTATCTCCACCACGCCAACCCCCCACCATCATGTAATAAATGTTAAGCGCCTTAATCAATTTGCAATGCTGGGGGAGCATCTCTCTGGATATAGCCAGTAAAATGAATAGAAGGAGGTAGAAAGGGATGAGGCAGAACATAGACAACAAGAAGGGTTCCTGTGAATGTGGCGAGAGTGTGAGGCGAAGCTGTGAGACCAGGGGGTCCATCAGAGAAAAGACTTCCTGTGGCGTAAATGGTATTCATGGATGACAGAGTGGTCATGGAGGATAGAGCAGCGTCTTCTTCTCAGTAGAGCTGGAGCTGACTCATTCTCTGCCTGGCTTTTCTTCTGAACACAGCTCGCCACGAAGCTCTTTGTGCCTTAGCAGCAGGTAGCAGTGGAGTGGCAGGTCAACTCTTGGGCCAACTCCGCTACCCCCTTCCCACACTGACCCCTGTGGTGTCCCCTGTGTGCCACTCTGAAGCCAGACGATTATGTGTACGTGGATGTATGATAAAAACTTAACAGACCTTGATTTACGTTTTATTGCAAACATAATGTTAATCATTATGTTAATCAAACATTAAATATTCTATATCAAGATTAGCTTCTTGATAACTATAACAATTTTTTTTCTCTTGTTGTTTCTCTTAAGAGTTCCCCAGCGGGACGTGTACTTAGCCATGGGCCTCAAAATGGAGCTGCCCACATAACACATACTCTAATGGAATAACCACCCAGCGTGGTGCCCAGCATGAGCGTCGTTCCCACTGGGGAGCTTGACCGCGGCCGCAGGTACCTTTCACTGGTGCAGCAGGCCTGCGCCTTTCTCCAGCGCCCCGCTGCTCCAAATTTGTCAGCCCCCTCTGGGTTTCTTTCTGCTGGTGTCAGCCACAGGGCCCCTGATGAGAGATTTGTTGATATGATAACTCGATTAGACTACAGGATGGATGACATGGTGGCAGCAGGCAGCCCACAGCACACTTAACCTCTCTTCAGGAGACCAACGTGTGGCACCTGCTCTGAGTTAAATACAGTGGTCAGGGAAAAGCCTCAGTCCTGTGTAGAGTCCAGCATTCTTTCATGGCTCTCTGCTGATCATTACTCTGCTTATGTAGAAGGAATTGGCCTGAAAGATCGCTTGAGATTGCATTATAAACCAAGATGTCTGCTAAGAACTGGTTTGAACAGGGGTTCAGAGTGTATCACCTGTGTAACTCAAACTGAGGCCTGTGATTATTGTACAGCATTTAATTTGTAATTATTTATCTTAAAATATTTTTTTCCCCATGAAGAATATATCAGTGTTTTGTTTTTAGATTACAAATATGTACTTGTTCAACATCTCATGATTTTTTAATGAAGGCTGATCTTATCAACAGTTAGACAGGAGTCACATGACACAATTCATCCAGGGCTTCGTTTGCTTGGCGAAGGCTCTGCACTTTCAGTACAGGCTGTCACCACTGCGACGAGAGCCAACAACACATCGGCAGGTACAATACCTTCCTCTGTATTTGTGCCATCTTATTTGCTCCATGGTGCACAGGGGCCACTCAAGTCAATTAAGTTCACATCTCCACTTTGCACAAACAAGGGATTGTGACGATATGAGGGGTGCTAAAGACCATCAGGAGCCTCCCCTTCCCAGCCCAGGCATTGAGGAGCAGCAAAAAGGACACCAAACAAAGGGCGGCCCCTCTGTGTCTCAATGACTCCTCTCTTTGTTGCCTTCTTGGGCCCCATAAAGGAAGAGGGACGCTCTTGTTTGCCCAGGAGGTGGTTTAATGGCCCTGAGTAGAACAATGGCGTCACATTCAAGCCATCCAGAGGGGCTCATTATACGGGCCTGTCCCAAAGCACAGGGTCCCTGGACGTTCCCACTGGAGCAGTGAGTGAATGGCGGCTATGGGCGGGACGGGCCAGTTAAGGCGCACAGAAAGGGGGAAAGGAGACCATTGAGGTGACAAGCAGGTTCCATCTGCCCCCAGTGCCTCCTCACCTTGCATCACGACAGCCAGGGGCCTCTCCGTCACAAAGGGCAAATTTAGTGTGTCGGGGTGGCTTAAAGCGCTCACTTTAGAGGAGACTATTGAGTAAAATATCAACACTGTAGACCACGAAGGCGAGCATTCAAGCACTCCTGCCCCCGGCCCATTGACAGGGTTCCCTTTGCGTTCAGACCCTTTCTCCTTAAGTTCCATTCAATTTCTACTTCTCTCATCTCTCCAACTCTTCAATCCACACCATTTTTCCCATACCTTGCAAAGGGGCGTAAGACAAGAATTAAGTTAGTTCTGGCCCAGCCCAGAGGTTTTGTCCTCAGTGAGCTGTAGCAGGTAACAGTGACCATGATGAGATGTATCATCAATCACTGGCCAATCCCCTCTAGTGATCAAACACAGCCCCGATAACCTAAAGGTCAGCTGACCAAAGGGGTATAAAAACTATATCTATAACATGGTTTAGAAGATATACATATCAGAAACATAATAAGAGAAATTATTTAGTAAACATAAAGCAACATTTGAGTAATACTATTTATTATTAAATTCAGGTGTCCACATAGCTCATTCATACATTTCATCACACAATAAGGTTAAGTTTTCTTGGTTTATAAATACTTACAAACCAAGACTTAGACACACTTTACTAAACAGTGAGAGAAAACAAATCACTTTTCCTGGTCAGGAGCAGTGAGCAGCTGCTGTACAGCTCTCTGGGACCCATCTCCAGATCTTGTGCTCAGCTTGGTAAGGACTACTGTATCTGGAGGATTTCCGCGTGCATGTTTCAGGTTGATGGAGGAAATCAGAGAGCTCACAGGCAACCCACCAAGACACGGGGAGAAACATACAAACATGCACCATGCCGCTCTGCCAATAATAATAATAATAATAGTAATGCATTAGACTTATATTTTGGACACTCAAAGACGCTTTGCATTGCATTACATTGCATTATTCATTCACTCCAAACTCAGTGGTGGCAAGCTACTGTTGTAGCCGCTATTGCCCTGGGGCAGACTGACAGGAGCGAAGCTGTCAGTGTGCGCCATTGGCCCCTCTGACCACCAGCAACCATTCATGCACACACCACTCTCATACTAGACAATGTGGGTGAAGTGTCCTGCCTAAGAATACAACAACATTTCCTCCTCCAGCCGCCCCACTGTGGGACCTGCTGTTCCAACGGTCTCCCATCCAAGTACTGACCAGGCCGCACCTACTTAGCTTCCAAGATCTGACGGGATTGGGCATTGGCAAGCAGGTATGGCTTACATCTGATTCATTGACATAAACATGTATATTTTGTATAGTTTGTTTTGTGATGTTTACTGAGTCACCTATTTGTCTGGAGACACTTTACCTTCCACTTCTTAACCTGTACCACTGTCAAACGGATAATTTGTCTCATTATCTTGCTGCATTATAAAATCTTCTTGTTGCATTTGTTCAATGTAGCATAGTTAGAGTTTTGTCTTTCTACTTTTCAGAATGACTTACTCTTCCTTTTACTAATAGCTCTGAATCTTTTTAGTTGCCTTCATGCTCAGTTGCCAAATTCATTATTTTGGTTAATTGTTATTGTTATATCCTTGTCATATACTTTCTTTTCATAACTTAACACACTTAGAGACTGGAATCTTAAAGTGTCAACATAATACAAACCCCAGAAATCCCGTTCACCAAAAAAGTTTTGATTTCTTTGGAAGAATACAAAAACATGGTCATGTTTTCTATTTATTTTTTTTATTGAATTTGTGTGACATCTGTAAAAAAAGTGGGACATTCTCCAAATAAATGGGCTGGGGGACAAGGGCACAAATGCAGGACAAAAGAAGGACAGGTGATCACCCAAAATGCAATCACTAAACTTGACACAGTACAAAAACTGTTGTTTTTATTACATTTTGTTACTTATAGGCTCAAAGGTTCAAGATGTAGCACATGCAGCAATTCAAAATTTTAAATTAACACAAAAAAGCCTTAATAAGAGAAAGAGAAAAAGAGAGCTTCATTTAATAGGATCAGTATACCAAATCAGTTGTCCAAAATGATTAATTTGTCATGCAAATACTTTTTTGTATTTTTGTGTCCGTGTTTTATTAGGATTGTACTGTGTCTTGCTAAAAAAAAACTGTATCTTAACTTTTAAACGGTGCAGTGAAACTCGGCGACTCATATTTTTAGTTCTCTGCAACAAGACAGCAATATCAGCAGGGGACAAGATTCTGAGGCACTTTCCCAAGTGAAGTCCTGTGATAGTTAATGAGAGAAACTGGAGCTTACTTTGCTCATCAGAGCAAAGTAAACTTGTAGCCTTGCAGTTCTGTACTTTAGTGAAATACGTGACAACTACTAACATCATAAGTCGACAAACAAACAAATGTCTGAGCATAAACTAATGTTTCTTAGCAAAAATAAACAAGTAACAAAAAAAAATGCATGTTTTCAAATGGTTTCGGGTATTTGTGCCAGAGGTTGGACATCAGACCAATGGATGCTCTTCTGGCTGTCTGGTCAATTAAAATGTGTGATTAAAATTTCAAACTCAAATGGCACATCTGTCCAGCTCCCAGACATCTGCGGTCTAGCCTGAGTTCATATTTTTCATGGGCCTTTGACGTTGAAAACGATGATTAAGTGCTTAGAAATAATTTCTCAAGACCCTTCAGGACGAGGCCATGGGAACGGCAGATGCAAAGAACTGGACACAATTGTCCATGTCTCTAAGATCATATATACCCAGGCCTGACAAAACCTCATCTTTGAGGCCTGTTTGAAGAACAAGGCCTCCATGGTCAACACCAGAGCTAGCCTTATAGTCTCCAGAACCGCATGTCTCCGACACCCCGCTGTGGCCCCAGCGGCTAGTGCCGGAGCTCCCACTGGGCCGACTCAGCAGGGGCTGCTGAGCGGGCAGGCTCCCCGGGGGCTGGCCGCAGCCATTTTGTGCCACACATTTGTACTTGTCTGTGTATGTAGGACATCTAAAATGGACATTTCACCAGATATACTCACATATTGCGCATGGTTTTTGCATGGGGATATGTTTTTCTCTCAGCCCAGTAAGTCAGAGTGGAAGCCAACGTTTCCACCAGATGCCATGGCTCCCAGCAGTCCTAGCGGGGTGCCAGTGAAGTCCCGCTGGGCCTCCATAGTAGGCACATACATAGTCGCCACAGGGAAAGGCCATTGCTTCTAATGATGAGACACATTAGTCTTCCTCTCAGCCTGGCCTGACATGCCCAAGTGTCTTGTTCATGGTGCCATATCCACAGCAGAAGAATGCATGTGGCAGGGGTGCTTTATCAAGCCCTGTGGGAACCTGTGTTAACTCTCAGCAGTAGAGAGCATTTAAGGATTGTGCTGCGCCATAGGTGACGTTTACTCGCTTGGCAGGAGACTCTCATCATGTTCTCCTGCATTTGTTCTCTCACTTCTGTCTTTTATTGACACATTAGAGTGCTGTTCTACAAAGCTAAGTTGCTGTCAGTAATTACATTCAGTTTGGGTTTTGAAAATGGCTTGTGCTTTTAGGGTTTGTAAGCGAAAATAGACCGTGTGAAGCGGGAAAGTATTTAAAATTCTAGTTACCCGATCTAGACAGAACCAATCTGGTTTGTTTTTTTATGCCAGTGAGATTTGACTGCTCGTATAGAAGTGGTGTTGGACTTACAGGTCACAATATTGTGAATAGCCAATATAAATCTCACCCATTAGTCTTCAGTGTCTTCATTATTGGCAAGTCTTTAGATGAGAGAAAATATGCAGCCTTCAAAAAAATAAAAAGTACATTGAATCCCTTTTAGAAATGAAGTGGCATAGAAAGTATTACAACTATATACAGTATTCAACTAAAATAAGACTAAGACTTAAGGTAAAGTACAAAAACAGTACTTACAGAAGCACTTAAGTAAATGCACTTTACTTCTTGATTATATAATGACAAGGGTTTTTGGAGAGAAAGCACATGAGAAACTGCAGCCACAAACTCAGAAGAGATGCTATAGCAGAGATTATAAAGAGCATGGCCCATGAGCGGGATGGATGACTCCAGAGGTTGTTTGTTGCATGAAAGACTTGTTCTCCCTCTGCCTAGCTTTGTATCCATCTATCTCTTTCTTGCTTGTGTATGGAAAGCAAACTGTGGCTTGCTAGCCTCCAGCCAGGAGGTAAATCTGAACTGCACAACCAGCCTGCCAAATGATGAAAGACTCTGGCATCCAGGGATGCACTGGGCCTGGACCAAGAGCTCAGAGCGCAAGAAAATGCTTGCTTTTTAACTTAACTCTTTTTTCCTGCTACATTTCTTTTCTGGTGCTTTTTGGTGTGTGTGTGTTGTTTTTTTTTCATCACCAGGGCAGCTATTTTCCCTTTTTTATAACCACAGCCTTGGAGCAACAACTCCTCATGGGAGCGCACTGGAGAGATGGAAGTAGTGAGGAGGAGGAGGAGGAGGAGGAGGGCAGTGGATGGGCAGTCAAAAATGTGTTTAAATCTGAGTAAAATGTTAGAATACAAGTAGCAGTGTAAGCAGCAGTGTGTCTTCATTACACATTTGGTTTATTCTAAGCCTTTAGCCTCATAATATGTATTAGGAAAACTTGTTATATGTCCTTCCCCATCTAGTTGTTGGTCTGTGTCTTTGGATGATAAGAACCTGTTCAGTCAGTGGCCAAATGCAATCATAGGTAAAGGTTTTTACATATATGTATATTTATGCTTAGTGTTAATGCATGTTTGTCAGAGATGATGGATCGGTGTTTGCCTTCAGTGTGTACCGCTGAACCACAAGCGGAGGAATCCCTGTTTGTCAGGTCAGGCTGCTTCAAGTGTCTTGCCAAGACTCTTGTTCCCAGTCATAATCCTGACTCCAACACAGCAAAAATGTGATGCAAGGTCCTCGCAACACAGACTAGTTTGTTTCATATATATTTGTCTTTACTGTAAAGCTACTCACTTCAAAATTCCATCCAGGGGTGTAATCCTCCATCTTACGCCATCCCGTCTATTCATCACACTTCATTTTTTATCCCTGTGTGAAGAAGGGAAGGTGAGGAAACTGAAGGAAAGACTTTCTCTGTGTTTTTGTGTGCAACAAAGAAAGTGTCACCAACAATACATTGACAGACAGGATGGATATGAGCTGCTGTGTGCACTTGTACAGTTACTCTGACTGTGTCTAAATCATGAACAAATCCAAATGTATTTCCTTGATTTCCTGAGTTGGATTTCACACACAGAGATTAGCATAAGTGTGTGACTGACTCTGTTGAACCCATAGAAGCAACAATCTCGGAGCAGTGGCCGGAGTCCAGATCCTAAACCAAATGAATGTCATATGTGGAGGCTGGCTGAGGAGGTGGTGCTGATGGAGGGGCTGCGCACTGAGGCTGCGGCTGTGGACCACACTGTCAGTAGGGTGGCTGCAAATTGAATCCGTGCTGCATGGGATTAGGCCTGCACTGCAGAGAAACCACTTTAACAAGACATTTGGTCTAGTATTTGATCCTAAAGTAGTTTTGTTTCAAACTTCAGACATGATGTTGTCAAAATGTGTTGTTGTGTTATACAAACCACTCGCAATACTAGTGTAGTAATATGACTACATATTGGTTTTAATTGAATTTTACAATATTTTTGTATTATCTTCCTCCTCATTCTGTTGTCATTGCTTTTGTACATTTGAATTTTGTATTTCTTCTTCTTGTGAAATGGCTGTAGAGTTCCTGTAGGAGAGTGGAGGCAAATGCTATTCAACTTATTCCGCCCCGCCCACTTTTACCTCATTTTGCCACAGATACACGCTTCTGTTGTAAACGCACTTCCGTTTGACAAGAACTCTGTTGAAGCTAATGGCGAATGAGGGGAAAGTCTCGCGGCTAAAATGTTATATAATATAAAGTAGATTGATTTGTCTAAAATGTTTAAAGTACACGGGCAACAACAAGTCAGCAATGCACCGATTTCCTGGGTGGCTTGAAAGCGGCTTTTTAGTTCGTGTAGAACTTATTTTCTGTTGAGCTCGTCTGCCCCATGTAAACTAATACAACGGAAACAAGATATCGGTGCCCACGACAACTCCGGAATAAGGTGAATAGCAGTCAATAGCAGAATAATCAGTCCAGCAGTAGTCCCTCACACTATTTAAGGACTGGCTCCACACCTGCTCAGGGCTGCTGACCTGTGTGGCCAGTATGCCATTTTGTGTATGTGTTTGTCTCATGTTTGTCAGAGCTGTAGTGGCAGCGCCTGTACTTTGTGTGTTTGAGACACTCACTTGTGGTTTTGTTCTTTTGTCTTTTATTTTCTTGGTTTAGTTTTGTGTTGATTCTGTTAATTTACCTTTACTTCCCTGTTCATTAAATTACATCTTTATTTAAACCTTTTTAGGTTTTGTTACTTCCCCTTGTCCCTAATTGAGCTGGGTTGTAACTAATGGTTTCAAGACTAACTTGGTAAATGCTATAGAATGTTTGGCAGTACAATTTGGACCTTTATCATATTGCTTGATAATTTGTTTCTTGCCATTAGAACATGGTTCCAATTGTGTGTTCTTTCAATTGGGAAAGTCACCAGAGGCCAGGCAAAATCAGTGCAGCCCTCCATGTGTGGCGGATGTTTTCCACAAGCCGAGCAGCAGCTTGGCCACAGCTGTCCAAACCGCAGGCCCTGGGAGAAGATGATGAGGAGTAGGAGGAAGGCAGCTCAGGGGGCCAAGCGGGGAGGGTGGCGTACTTGGCAAAGGTCAGACAGGCTGAGGCGGCTGGGAGTGTGGGAACTGTCCGGGAAGGCATGTGCGAAATGCTCCAAGACGAGGTATCATGTTACATCCAGACCGCCTGAGGAAGCCCAAGGCTGTGTGCCTGCATGCGCGTGGCAGCGTGTCTTATGTGTGTGCGTGTGTTTCCCTGCTGTAAACATTCTTGCTGCTGAAAGAGGGTTTCTGAAGCGCAAGTCATGTAGGAGCTATAGACTGTCAGCAGAAGTATGTTTCACTTGTGTGTAATATGATTGCATGTCAGGAGAGCACTGACACTGCCCTGTCACTGGCAAATTAGCCTTCTGCACATTTCAGTATTTGTGGTTTGTAAAGGTTTGCATGTGCAGCTAAACTGCTGGTCCTAAATTGTTGTGGTGTGTCCCTACACCCTACAGCTCCTTCCACAGTGTTGTGGCATTCCCACACGCTCCTAAGCAAACTGATTTGATAATCATCCCGCTGAGATGTTGGTGTTTAAAATGAGACACAAGATTCCTCACTTGCACTTTCTATGCACTCTTAGGCTGCATGAGCATTTCCACTCGAGTGCACGTTTCTTCTCAGCCTTGCAGCACCAGCCTGAAAAGCCTGACATGACATAGCATACAGGTGAACTGAATCCTGATATTGAGGTATGGTGTCTGTCTGCCTGAACATGCAGTCTTCATGCTACACCTTTCTCCCTCCTACTATTCTCTGTTTGTGAAATCACAAACAAACCTTCACCTCTGAAGGATTGACTTTCATGGACCAAACCATTTCATAAACGGTACACTGCGGCTAACTCCCACCTTTGTCTGCTCCTCCTGCTCCCATCTTTCACCACAGCCAGCCCTTTGAAGAAGCCTAATCCGGGTTATTTGCTTTCCCATGCTTGTGTCAGGTCCTGGACTGAATTGACTGTGGAAAATGCACTCAAGTCCGCCGGCCGCTCCCTCTGTCCCTGATTTATCCAAATAGGATGTGGCCGATGGGCGTATATAAAGCAGTTTGAATGGTGAGTAAATATGATCTCACTGCCATTCTTTTTATCCACAAGGCAACACTTTCACTGTTACTCAAAAACCTTTATGCAGGATGACATCTATTCAGAAACTGTTGTATTCAGACAGGGTCAATGAGAAGTCCCTGAAGAGCGCTTGCACACAATGAGACCCGGTTCATTACAGTAAATGACTGTGGCAGCCGTCACATTGTGTCCATAATGTCAGTTGATTTTTGCCCACTTAAATGAGTAATTGTTTTTAAACCCAGTGATGTTTCCTTTTTGAAACCTAAACGGGTACCAGTGTCACCCCCCACCCAAACCCCCTTTTCACCTTCACAACTGATGGAAGCATAGAGCATTTGACGCTAGAAGGAGTTTTAATGCGATTTCTGCTCTCTAAAGTTTTTATTTCATATGTATTTGTAATAGGATTTAACATGACCTTATGATGATTATAATGCTGGTGTTGATACTGATATAAGTCTGTAGTATTGATTTTGCCCTATAAGTGCCATGGCCATCTGCTTGAGTGTTTCTGGCTCCATAGTCTCTGTGGATGCACGTCAGTCCTGGACCATCTGCAGACTGTCCCTCCATGGGAGTAGGATTTCTCCTTCACTGTGGTTCTCCTTAAGGTTTCTGTTTTTCCCACTGTTTTGTTTTTTTCCCTTGCCGAGAAAAAGGGTCTAAGGAAAGGGGATGCTCAGGGACAGTTATCCATTTGCTTAATTCAGATTCAGAATCAGCATCAGAAAAAAGTTTATTGCCATTGTCAGTGAACAAAATTCCCAAACTAGGAACTCGCTGTGGCGGTAAGGTGCAATATATAACAATGAATAAAATAGTAGCAAAATATGTAAAAGAAGGCTTGCATAAAATTAAGACTTAGCTAATAAATTCCTGTGAACACTGGTTAGTCTGTTTCTTTATTATTGACCAAAGAATGTTTCATTGTTGATTTTCTAACTGATTTTGACTTGAAATTGATTTGAATCTGGTGCATAGTAGTGGCACATACCTGGTGTGGTAAAAACAAACAAATGATTATGATACTTCAAATGTCCAAATGCCTTGATACAGAATCTCCTTTTTTCGTTTGAATGGCCTTTTTCTGTAGATCTCTCCACTCTTTAACATCGCACAGTCACGCGATGGCCATCTGCTGGCGCCTGCCAGCTCCTCTGTGGCCTCTCAAAGCCGCGTGGTGTTTTCCGTTCCCAGGGGCCCTCACAGCTCCAGCCTGCCTCACTCCAGCCTGGCCCGGTGCTCCGTGTTTATGTCCTGTGTAATTGCAGACCTCAGCCTGAGCAGGAGGCCAGCGTCTGTCAAAGTTGCCATGTGTTCCTTCAGGAAAGCCTAAATCACATCAGCTCCCGCAGTCAGACCGCGTTTCCCACAACCTCCTGCCTTGACTGAGTGTGGAGCTCCTGATGGGACAGAGGAGAAATTACATCAAAATGCCTCTGGTGTATGTGCAACTTTTTATTCGTTGACAAGGTAGCGCTATCAAGTTTTCTCTAAGGACCTTAGTTAAATGACTAATTAATTTGTGGTGTCCTAAGCGGCACACTTTTCTTGTACAGTTTCCTACCGTGTCATCAGTCAATAAATACAAAATCAAAGCAATTTTTCTATTTTTGCAAATTTTGTATTTTATTTTTGTAGTGGCCAAAATCACAACAACAGTTGCCTCAATGGGCCACAATCCGTTTATACATCATATATCATCATGGCATACACATCTTCCAGATTTATATTAGAGAAACCAATCTCGACGCTTTGCCCAAAGAGGGAAAAAACACATACTGAAAAGTCTGAAGCCCTAATATCAGATGTATTGTAATGTCCACTACTGGCAGCAATCGGTTCATGCCAGACATGTGACCTATACGACACCTACAGCCACACAGGTTCTAGTCCTAATGTAAACAAATATCAGAACAGTCAGAATACTTTACTGACTGTATTCTTTAACGCAAATTTGGCTTTGTTGCAGTGAGTTTTTCATAAAATGCTACTCATTGATTAACATAATAGGACATGAGGAAGTCTTCTAACAACTAAAATACGTTTCCATTGTAGAGCTACACAAATTATTAATTAAATTTTTATATGATTTTTACTTTTTGTTGCTTACTTCTGCTCTTAATAAAGTCTGCATAAAGTCATAGAAAAGTAATTTGATAAAATAAAACCAGTATAGTGCTGACTGCCCTGAGTGGCATTTATTGGCAGAAACCAACTCTCCTTCAGTTAACTGCATTACCCAAAGGTGGTGTGGTTTAAATTAATTAAATATGCTCTAAAACAAACTTTATCCTATTACTAAGTGTTTACAAATGTCTACCTGTACCCATGTAAACGTACTGACTGTGTGATCCTGAGGTCCTCTGACCCACTGACCCGCATTGACCAGAGAAGCCCGGTCCGCATTCTTCCTCTGACCTCCAGCGCGTCTCCCTGCTCCCACCCTTTCTCTGTTCTTCTGTTCAGGGGCTGTGCCAGATCAAGGGGTGGGTGGTGTGATGGGCGGACAGTGACAGGAGAGCAGAAAGGAGAGGGGGGAATTCCAAAGTGCGTAAATCCTTTCACATCCACCCAGGAATCAGGGAATCCGGCTCACATTCTGCCCACACAAACCCAGCCCTTGTGACACTCCTGGAATGCTCAGGCTTTTTCACCAATTTGGGCAATTACCGTAGCGGTCATGGTGCTCAGAAGGGAGACCGTGACCCTGGGCGGTGCGCGGTGACAGCCTGTGCAGCAGAGGCAGCGCCCGGCTTTGTGCACCAGAAACCAGACCTGCCGACAAATTCATCACTGACTTCTTTGCAGCAGCCCGTATTTGGTTGTGAGAATGCCTGATGACTGGTGTATTGTGTCACGATCATGGAAACCAACATTCCCAGGGAAGATGTTGGAATTTTGGGAGGCCAGGTGGTAATGTCTCACGTTAAGTTGTTTACGTAGCTGCCAAATTAAGTGATTGTGAATTTTTTATTTAAATGCCCACTATGAAACTTCACTGATTGGCCACCTGCTTGCTTCCATGTATGTTATTGCTTTCCCTGGAATGTTCCAGAGTAGAGCGTTAAATACATCTATCTTGCAATTATTCAATTACAGGTGTTTTGTTGCTCACAAAAATAACTTGAGAAACCTGTATTCTCACTGTCACTGGACTGGCCTCTCCACAGACCTGTTGACCTGGTGACGACAGATCATTTTAATGCCATACTGAGATACATTCTGTGCAATTCCATGTGCAATTTTGACCTCGCGGTATCTTTTACTGTTGATCCTATCTTTTTCATCTATACTGCTTCATGAAAAACTAGGCAAGTATGTCAGCTTTTGGTGTACTGTTGAGGAAATATTCATTTTGTAACAGTTTTGTTGGGGGATCCACCACTGGTTCCATGGAAATGTTTTTTGTTTTTTTTCTGGGCCGAAGACTTTATTTGACAGGACAGCCGTAGCATGAACGAGGGAGAGAAAGGGGGAGAGAGAGGGTATAGACAGTCGGCAAATGTCGAGGACTGGCCTTCAACCCATGCATTCTTACCGTTCACAGGTTTGCCGTTCTACAGATTTTACCTGTAACTTGGCCGTGTGGCCTCATCTGCTTGCCTCTACAGAGATTTTATGCCCTACTGTGGAACACTGTTGGAAAAGCAATAACATGAGTTTACTAGAAAAGTTACATATTGCACCTTTAATTAAATTCAGATTACAGCTGGGATCACAGGATCTGGACCACTTCCAAAACAGTGACTTTCAACAACATTTCTGTTTTTTAAAAAAAGTATACAGTATCTGTGAGAATGGTGGTGTGAAGGATAACAAACCAAGAATTGTGGTGTATCTGGTAAACCTTTTGGAACTTTAGCAAGACTTTGATATCATAGAGACGTCCAAGTCATCGCAGACTCCAGTGCAAGTTTCTTTTTGAGTCTTATCCATACATGCTTCTATGGCCATTGTAAGATATAATATGTGCAATGCCTTGCAGAGAATTGCAATCCCACTATTTACTGAAATATGCTTTTTGGCATTACTTTACAATAACTACAAAGCAGGGGTGCACAGTGGCAGAGCGGCCAGAGCTTCTGCCTCTCAACAAGGAGATCGTGGATTCGAATCTGTCAGTGTCTGTGTCCGTGTGTTAGCCCTGCAAAGAGTTGGCCACTGTCCAGGGTGTACCCCGCCTAAGGCCCAAGGTCACTGGGATAGGCTCCAGTCACCTGGGACCCCTAATGGGAACAAGTGGTAGAAAATGAATGAATGAATGAATGAATGAATTAATGAATGAACTACAGAGCATGAGCAAAGACTTAATTGATAATGAGTTTTTATAATTCAGGCTTACTTTCTATTTAATTAAGAGGTTAGGGTTGGGTATTAAATAAGCAGTTACTAAGCCAGAATCATTCTTATAAACTAGTATTATTATGAATTAAGTATTTGTTCATGCTTTATTAAGGCTGTCAAGGCTGTTATTATAAAGTGTTACCGCTGTTTTCTATCACTAGTGCTATATGTGATGATGAGTGCTTATTCGATCATTCTCCTTTGTATTGTCCATTGCTGTTGTTGGCCGTGATGCCTCTCCATAGCTGCCAGACTGTGAAAATAAGCAGTGCCTTTTAGTGCAGGCTATTATTACCATGTCAGTCCAGACGGCTGGCATGTTAACCCTATACACATGCACATAGCTTCAACATTAACGGGTTGAGGTGCCCAGTGGGGGGTTCACACTGTGTCACAGGTTTCACTGCTCTCTCATATCCACCGCCACTGACGTAGACCCTAAATTAGCCTTGACAACAGCCACCTATAATAATCTTCAAAGGGGCTGCTTGGTGGTATGTCTGGAGTCCAGCTCAGGCCAACAGCCCCTGCGACCCACCATCCATCAGGGGTACAGGGTTCAGGTTGCATGGGGTTCCAGTAAAGATCCCGTTACAGTGCAGGTGTCCCATCAAAGCCGGTGCATTTCGGGCCGGGCGATGGTTGAGCAGAGGCAGCCAGTGATGCATGCGTGCTCTGGGACCTCCAATAGGGTTCATGTAGTCTGCTTCAGGGGGATATCTCTCTCCCCTTTCACTCTTTCTTTTTTGTTGCCCAGTGCTTGTAATTGAAAATGTATTTATTGCAGGGCTTGAGGCTGGACTGGACCAAAGGGAGGCCGTGTGGCTTATGGAGATGTGGTTGAGGTAGTAGGCTGCAGGGTCTGGCTCCTCTTCTGCACCGCCAACACACTTGGTCAGTGCTGATGTCTCTCCCATTTGGCTTTGTTCTTTGTGTCTTTGCTCCTGTTTGCTTTCAGTATTCAGCCTTTCATTTTTGCCCTTTTGGTTCTTTTATCTTTTGTGTGGCTTCATCACTCTTGATTGGCCATGTATAAGCTCTATTTCAAATGCAAATGCAGTCCGGCATGGATTAATACACTTGTGACAATTGTTCCTTAAACTCCTCTATCTTACACCTGCAACTTTAACAAAAAAGATTTCTGAGATGAAGGCTTGATGTGATACATATATAAAAAAAAAAATATTGATCATTATATTGACTTATATTGGTTTGTCATTATGTAATAACAGTAACTATCAACTATCTAAAATAAATTAAATGAATATAGAATGTTTTTGTGTGACTCGGTGTAACTCATGTTTATTAGATTAAGCAGTTTGACATTGAACCAAGTACATCCAGATAAACTACCAATTATCCCATGATACTGAATCAGACTGAAAACATTTGAAGTAACATGTGTATGCACGGTGTGGTCATTAGACCAAAGAGTGCAAACCTGGAGAAGCTCTCACTCAGCAGCGTTCTGGAGAGGCCCTCATAAAGTGTGCTTATCCTTTACAAGTTTCCCTCTTGTACTTGAGTATGGTCTGCTCAGGGAAAGTGCTGAGGCCACCTGAGTGCAACAGGAGGTAAAGAGAGGACAAAGAGGTGTTATGCGTGATTATGTGGAAACTTTTATTTGCACCTAGAATACAAAGCATATACAGCGTTGAAATGATTTACTTTAGCTATAGTTATGTTTTTTCCATCTAAAAAAGACTTACTGTAAGGTTTCAAAAACTGTAATTTTAACCTTTTCCATAACATATTGTGTTTACAATAATCTATACCACTCCTTGTTGTAAATTCAAAGTGCGAGGTCATCTGAGGACAGAGTTTTCAGGTCTATTTAAACCAGCCACATTGTCTTTGAATTGACATGGCTAGATCTTGGCTTAAGAGAATATAAGATAACATGCCAGAACTGTTGCCACAAAGAAATACAAAGAAGTTGAATTTGAATGTTGCCTCCAACTACATAACCATGACTGTATGAATTAATATATGAAGCACTAGATCCATTGTCTTGAAAGTGATTCTTTGACAACCATATGACAAATCTTAGTAGCGCAGATGCTTGGCAGACTGGAGTGGGCCACTATAGAAGGCTCCTGCACATGAGGAGCCAAATAGAACCTCTAAAATGAAGCTAGATGTAGCCTGGCTTTTTATGCTCATTCTGGCCCTGTGATAGCTGCTGCGGCGTGGATTTGTATCCCGGCTACATTGAAAGGCCGGCTGAATTGGATGGAGCCTGAAAGTGAAGCAAGAAAGCTCTGGAAAATCAGCTCTCAAAGGCACATTTGAACTGGAAAGCCTTTCTTTTAAGCTGTCACTCCTTGGTGGTTGACAATCCTATTATGGCACCAAACTTATTGTAATTAAGTGGGACTGAGATATATGGGCACAAACACATTCATCAGGCTATGGGAGATACAAAGACCCGTGTTGTCCTGGTGTTTACGGGCAGCTCGGCAGTGGCCAGCGCACTTTATTTACATTGACAAGTGAGTGATGTAAACGGCATCCAGGAGCCAGTCTGTCTTTCCCCCTGGCCTCTCCATCCCTTCACTCATGGGCACAAATTTAGAGAGGCGTAATGGAAAATAGGTTTTATGGCTTTTCTGCTTTCCAATTTCTCTGGTCAACTTTCAAAAGAGAATCCTTAGGACGCAAGAGAGAAGGCCTCACCTTGTTAGCGCTTCATGAAGTTTAATTTTCAGGGCCATATAAAGCTTGGAAAAAGATTGGGGCAGTACAATATCACAAACTATTGATATCACAATATTGACTAATTGATATAGAAAATAATTTGTCCAAAAGTTGTCCATCCAGCTGTTTTGTTTGTTATTTTTAATTCAAGAATGAGTATCCTGAATAAAATCTGTGTTTTACATTTAACTCCTACTGGTCTTGGTTTAGACTTTATTCACACTGATTTAGTATAGAATAGTTTTGTTTTTTTATGTGATACTTGTCTTTTAATGAATCTTAAGGTGCCAAAATGGTTAAAACATGAAGGGCTACACTGCTGACTTCAAGAGACTAAAAATTGTCCAAGTGCATGTGTGAGCTTAGATTCCTTCAAAGGTGCATTTCCCTCTTTTGTGTTGTGAGATCTTGGCAGGCTGCTCTCCTTACCCCCTGACCCAGGGCTGAACTGGAGCGGGCTGCTGTCGACATGTACATGCACTTCCAATGAAAACACAGGTATTATTTCTCACCAGGAGGCCTGCTGCTCAGCTCCCCCTCTGTGCCTGTTTGGACTCTGTGATTTACATGATGTGTGAAAGAGGGCGGCTGGCTGTGTCTGGCTGTGCCATGAGGGAGAGACTAGTGGCCCGTAATGAATCTGTGTTAATGAGCTGTTAACTCTGCTCGGCCCAGAGAGCCATAGTATCCCCTGCTGTCTGACTCCAGCACAACACAAATATACTCTGTCTCACACACACACATGAATGCACACTATAGTTTATAAGTGTTTGTGAAGGACACATTTCAGCACATGACGCTCTCACAAACGTCACCTCAGCTCCATGTTCAGTGTCACAGGCACATATGGACGTCGTACATGCAGCTCACACGATCGCTCACAACACCTCCTCAGTCGCACAGAGGCTGTAGATCTTCCTCCGCTGACATGTACTTGTGGCTGGCGAACACCCAGCTGAGCTTCAGCACATCAGAGTCAAATAACATTTGCGAAGAATTCCCACGGTGAGTTTCTCCTGCCGCAGTAAGTCAGAAACAGTAAAAGGTTTATTGCCATTATAAGTAAACAAAATGCACAAGGACTTTGCTTTGGCGATGAGATGCAACATAAATGAATAATAATAGTAAAGTATTAAAATATAAACAATGACTAAATAAATGCATCAATAAAATAGGGTGTTAGAATAGACTCTGACTGAATATAGATGCAAAATATACAGTCCAAATAGATTAACAGCACACATAGTGTTGTAATTAGTAAAGTGAGAAGTGTAAAGAATTGTCCAAAATCAGAGGAGAATGTTCTTGTTGCCCCCCTGAAGACACGGACCATCGTCGTGTTAGAGAGGTTCTTGCCTGAACGGACCGTAGCCGTCTGCCTGAGGCTCTGACTCAAATAGTCCATGTCAGAAGGGTCAGCTGTGATCTGAGCTGACCTGCTCTTCCCCGAGTCCTGGAGATGCACAGGGTCTGGAGAGATGGAAGGCAAGAGCGCACGATGTGCTGCAGTCTGTTTATCCCTGGCAGTGACTCCAATGAACGTCACGGTGATGGAGGAGGTGAGGATGGACTCAATGATGGCTGTGTAGATCTGCACCATCATCTGTTTTGTCAGCTTTTCTCAGCTGCAGCAGAAAGTACTGGGACTTCTTGATGAAGGAGTCGATGATGGTCTCCCACCCACCTCCTGGTTGATGGTGGTGCCAAGTAACCGGAAGGAGCCCTTGGTGGTGATGGAGGAGTTTGTCAGGACAAGTCCACAATTATCTCCACTGTCCTCTGTGCGTTGAGCTCCAGAACACCAGCCGGTGGAGGTGGAGTCAGGCACGTTAAGCTGAAAGCTTGTCCTGGAGCAGAGCAGGGAGGATGGTGTTAGATGCAGAGCTGAAGTCCACAAACAGGATCTAGGTGTAGGTTCCTAGAGGAGGGGTTTGAGTCCTAGATCAGGGGGTGAAAAGTTTGATTGAAGACTTGACTTCAATCAATGAAGAGATACAGCAGAAGAGCCATGTTGAGACGTCACATTGGCACACCAGGCGTTGTTGACAGTTTTTATTTAAGAACTAGTGTCAGCTCTGAAGAGTTTAACGTTATTTTTCATTTTCTGTTTACATGCACTGGCCTAGACCCAAATGAAGTACTTGTCTTGATGAAGAAAAAAACCCTCTTAAACTAGAGGCCTGGCACCCCACTGCAGAGTGATCCCAAACCTCTCATTCTTTTACAGTTACTAATCACTGAAAAATTAGGGGACTCATTTATAGAAAAATGGACTCATTTATAGAAAATGAGTTTGAAATACATGGAATAGGTGAACAATTCCACTGTCGGCAAAAGCCAATAATAATGGAAGAAAGCTCAGTGAAATGTTGACACATGTAGCACTTGTGGTCGGATAAAGGAGCTGTGCTTGTGGTTTGATGCCTTTTCCGACTATACACCCAAAAGAAATCATTAAACATTGATGCCAAGAAATAAAGGATACAGTAAAGTTATTTTCAAGTCTTTGCTGTAGATTTAGAGGAAGGAAGAAAGATCCCCACCTGCTTGGTGCTTTAATAGGCCCTGACAGCGCTGGTGCTTTATGGCTGCAGCTGGTCCAGGTGTGTGCTCCTCTCTGCTCACACTCTTCACCACTGCCTCATTACGACTGGCCCAAACAGCAGGGTGCTCTGTGGTTAAGAGCCCCGTTCAGCAGTGTGTGTTAGCAGCCCATGAACACACATTAAACAGCAAGTCACCCAGAGGGGGACTACAGTATGAGGCAGGGGATGGCTGATGCTCAGGCATTCACAAAAACATTTAGTGAAGCAAATAAAATCTGCCACAAACAACTGCTGCGTTTATAGATCCTCTTCCCAACGCAAGGTTTCAGGGCTTTACAGTGTGATCTTTACAGACATCAGAACCACCAGATTTGTGTTGGTGATCTCTCACTGTGTTACTGGAAACCATTTTACAAGTCTGCACTGGTGGCTTGTTGTTAATTAAACTCTCATAAAATGACTTTATAGCCTTTCTGTGTGCAAATGTATGTGGTACTTATTTACATAGTTCTTTAAAGGCACTGAGCAACTTTTCTTATGTAGAATCTGCTGCTAGTTTGTCTGCAGATGCTGGAATGTTCCATAGCATGGCATTAAACTTGTGTCTGTTTCAAATGAGACAAGCAGCAGGCCAAGTTACAGATCAGATCTGTGGAGAGAAAGCATGCACTTTTCAAGGCATTTTTGAACAATAAAAACATTGTTGCAATTGAATAAATAGAAAAGCTTGATAAATTTAATATCATACTGTGGAACATTCGGGCAACACAGTAACATCTCCCACAACCAGAAAAGTTTCACAGGGCATCTACCAAAATACTGGTATGAAATGAGTTCACTTAGTCCCAGCAGTTGCATCAGCCCAAATAATAAATAAAGCTGAAATTGAAAAACAAAAATTCTGCAAGAAACTGTCAATTTGAAGCAGGCAAATAAAATGTATTTCATTTTACATAAAATAGCATGTCAACACCATCAATCAATAGCTTATAGAAGTTACATATTGTGCTAGAATCTTACGTTTATGCCACACTCAATCATAAACTGCTAATTCCCTGCATTATCCCAGAAGTGCCCTTTGCAATAAGATAAAATTCCTGAATTCTTTGGCCGTGTGTGCCAAGCAAGAAACCTTCCCTTGCAATAATTTGTAAGTTTAACCCATGAGTGGATGTAGCACAAGAGAAACTTGCACCATGGGACAAGAAATACAAGAGATTAAGAGTTTAGACCGATCCCCACTATGTCTGATGAGGCCACATTCACCTTAGGTCAGCCATGCTTAATGTTCCTGCAGCTTTCCTGGGCCAGGGTTACAGAACAAAAGTGTTAGACCCACTCACTCTCCACAGGTCTGCTAATGAACATTACATACTGGTTCAGTGAGGGCCTTAAGATGCCCCCCTCCGATCATCCTCAAAGCAAGTGTTTTCTTTGACAAGGCTTTCACGTTCTGGAGTGTCCATCCTCTTAAGTCCCATGTAGCAGGAAATGAGATGTACGAGGCTGTGTCATTGAGTCTGTTCAGAGATACTTACAAGTTTCTATTGTTTCAGTGTGTGTCTTGTTTTGTGTGTCTTGTTTTGTGGCGTGCTTTTCCCAGGGGTTGAACGAAGGTTGAATGAGTGTGAATGGTTCTCTGTCGGGAAAACAAGGCCATATGGACAAAACCTGTACTCAACTAAAAGTACTCTTACTTCAACTGATGTCCTCAAGTAACACGTAAACAGAGGTGGGTAAAGTATCCAAAATGTATACTCAAGTAAAAGTAATATTAATTCAACATGTCCAACAAGTACACAAAGTAGTACAATAATTGTGTACAATCATTACTCAAGCAAGAGTGAAGAAGTATTTGCAGAAAATACTTTAATATAGAGTCACTGTTTAGACGTGCATCTAATTTATAATTAACTAAATAATGTTTACACACTGATACTGTAAAATATTAAAGGTACACATGTACATTTTCTAGTGGAGGGCCAATCCCCTGCTTGTCTCCATGGAGATGTTAATGCTTTGTCTGGCCACTGAAAGACTTACTCATAGAGGGAAGAGTAACCAAAAAGCGCTCTTACTTCAAACAGTACAAGAATTGTGTTAGAAAACTACTTTAAGAGTTAATTTGCAAAAACAGATTAGAACCATTTCAAAAGGGGTAGCATTTAAGTCTTCGTATAGTAATGTTTTCAAAAGTCAAATGTATTTTCCTGCAATCAAAATATCATTCCATCCCTCCTCGACAAATTCAGCTCAGTATCATTTCCGTTGATGATATCTGTAGAAGACGGTAACAAAAATCAAAAGAGTTTTAGACAAATTTTCAAAATGGAGATATCTGTTTTTGCAATTGAACTCTTCACTTGGAGAAGTACATTTTCTTAAAAACATATGTAATATTAAATTGAGTACTATCCATCTCTGGACGTAAAGTAATTCATTTGTAGTTACTTAAATAAATATATAGGATTTGCTTTTTCCATGCTTTCAATTGCACGCAACATACTTGGCTGTTACTGTTTTGTCAATACAGATTGTGTGTTACTAACACTGCCAATTTTTACTACTTTGACTATTATACTTACTATGTGTCTGTTACCACTATTGCCATTACAACAACCACTGTATTGTGTAAATGCTGAAATAGGAGGTCAAGTTGCAGAGTAGAGAGACAAAGCTAAGAGAGCTTCTCTAAATTCCTTCTTTGATCCCAACAAAAAATCATCCCTTTGAAACTCTTTACAGATAGTTTGAGCTTTAGTTAAGACAGACGTTTTACAGGATGTGGCTTTTTCTGTAGGATCTAGATTTGAGATGATAAGTGCAACCACAAAATATCTTTACTTGTCATTGCACTTTTTTTGTCAGGGGTGTTTTTTAAAGCTTGAAAGAAAATCTGGTCTGGTTTATGCTAGGTGTTTTGAAAATATTACAGTGTATGACAAATTTCCTTTTGTGCTGCTGTGGATTTTGGTTTGTAAATCTGATAGTACATGTCTTTCTTGTGCTTGGACATGCAATAACACGACGCATGGCTCCTCTTCAAACCACAATGAAGAAGCATTAATGATAAGCACCTGGATTCCCACAAGCTCTCAGTTAGACCCAATTGGTGGTAACTCATAAATTGGGATGGAGGCAGTAGTGAATGAGGGCTTTTCACATGAAGGATGCAAAAGAGGGAGATGAAGAGATCCTTTATGGCAGTGAGTGTGCGCATAAGAGGAGACCGCACGCTTTTTGGAGAGGCCCCTAAGAGAGGGACAGTGTCTTTTTCCAGACTGACCATGAGAATCCAATCCTCTCTCCCACGCGTCTGGACCAGTGAGTGGCCTACATATATGTTGTGTCTTTGTCTGGTACACTCTTTTACCCCATACAGCAGAGCTAAAGTGAGGGAAGAACACCTATTGGCTTTACAAAAAAGTGTCTGCAACTTATTTGTTTAGAAACTAATAGTGTATACTTAGATTTTTTAGCCTTTAATTAACCAAGGAAGTCTGAATATTCAAATTCAAGATAGTCTTTTACAGGGTCGTGTCATGGCCCTATATTTTAGGACTAAGAATACCTGGATGAAACAGTAGTAAAACATACAAACCCCAGACACAAAGGCCCCAACCAGTCTGAGAGGTTAACCAATAAGCCACCGTGCACAGTTTATTTATTAAATAATATAAAATGTATTTCTTTTTTCTTTTGTTAAACCTGTAAGAATATAGCTGTATGCTTCACCATTTGCCTGATGCTAAATGATTTACATTTGCAGAGAAAAGTCAAACCTGATTCCACGTGTCGGAAATTGCGTGTGGCCCATGTACATGGCCTATGTCACATGTTGTCCTTGTTCATCAACCTCTTCACTCTCTCAATCCGGGCCACGCTTTTCGGCGACTTTGATGCATTTTTGATTCGCTGTGTATTACAATAATCTTTTTCACCCCAGCTTAAAGATCTGGGGTTATGGGAAGAAAGGCCTTTGCTCTTGGGCTTTTCGCTTCATCAAAATCGCTTTCGTCCGGTGCCACTGTGCGGGCTAAACTTGCAAGTGAAAAGACACAGGGGTACCAAATCCCTCTCATACAACAACAAAACAACACTGTAGCCTTTTGAGTGTGACTGGCCACAAGGAAAAGCAGCTATTCTATAGCCAATGTCTATCTATCTACGCACTCCCCACAGATGTTGACACTGTTTGTTGTGGGTTAAGATGTCCTCTAAAGACCATTGTTCTGTTTGAATCTTCTCGTTTATTGAGTTTTTCCTCTCTCGCAGATAGAGACCCGAGGAGAAAGCGCTGAAAGACCTCCGGATGGCGGTCGACGCTCCAGGGGGCCATTCTGCTGAGAGAGACCCCTCCAAAGAGCAGCATTGTGGGTAGCAGCAGGCAGTCAGCGGGGTCTGTATGCTGGAAGTATTGTGTTGCCCGATAGACCCAAGTTGCACTCTAGAGTAAGGTCAGAGGTGGGGCCCCCTGTGGTGTGCTCCATACCTGCCCTATCACCCCCCTTCTTTTATTCTGTTCTCCCAAAAAGACCGACCATAGAAACGCGTCATCATGGACTTAGAGCGCTCTTAAGTTTAGGAGGTAGCATTGTCTAAAATCAGTTATATACATTAGTAAGTCAATTAATGCTTCTACAAAACGGGCAAATATACAAACAAGGTGAAGCTTTTTCTCCCTGCACCATCGGGATAAGCATAATGTAAACAACAAGTTATCATCTCAGCTATCGGTGCTGTTGATGCGGGATGGAGTCATGGAAAGGAATTAGCGTGTCAAACGTTGCATCAGTGCTGAGCCAGATCACTCCCCTATAACGCCTTATCTCCACAACTCGCTGCGTCCAGGGAATGCTCTGTGTAGCCTCAGCACTTCACCGACAAACACAGAAAGTGATCTAATTTTTTCTAGTCTTTTTACAGTAAATGAGTGATAATTTGGTGTGTTGTGCGCTATAGTTTTAGAGCATTTTTACCATTCAAGCATCAAAAAGGTCAACCGAATGTATTGTGTATAGTATTGCAATAATGGTTGTATTATATTAAAATTAGGGTTTCCCAAAGTTAAATATCAATCTAATTATCAATTCTGATTTTCCCTAAAATGCCTAACTAACTCCACTCAAATTGAAAAAAAAAAAACTGTACCTTTTTCAGTATTAAAATGGTTGGTCTCTGTGAAGCTGACACACTCCCTCTGGAGTAACTTACCCTTGGGTTAGGTAAGTAATAAGATTTCTATAATCTTGCCTAGATTTTTTTGGAGTAAATAAATGGAGAAGTAAAGCTGCGGCTTTGAGGTGAGGATTGGACACAGTACATTGACCATTTAAAAGTTAAAAGCAATGTTTGTTTAAAAAAAAAATAAAAATTCTGGACTTGTTTTAACATTTCATCTCTTTTGTTGGAGACACATATCAAAAAGTTTAGTTTTCCCGTGACAGTGGACAGAGCAGTGGGAGACGGTCCTTACGCTCTGTGACAGTGGCTGCTGATTGCTGCTGTCAGGGATGATGTATGAGGCTGACCTCAGATTAACAGTACATTAACCCTGGTCGTGGCGAGTTGTGCGTGGCTCTTTAAACCCCTGACCCTCTGTCCCTCCAGACTGCCACAGGGGGTCTTCTTCCACTGCTCTCTTGTCCCAACCCTGACATACACTATTGTGACTCACTAATAATGTCCATTCTTGTCCTGAGTTCTCATGGGGAAAGTGTAGTGGTCACTCTGGGCGCTGCAGGTAGAGTCCGGGGAGCGCCCCCAGAGTCCTGCTGATAGAAATTAGCCGTCTCCCTCTGGGCTTCTTTCTGCTGGTGTCAGCCGCGGGGCCCCTGATGGGAGATTTGTTGATATGATAACTCGATTAGTCTGTGGGATGGATGACATTTTGGCAGCAGGCCAGTGAGCAGCACCAGGGGAGCCGCTGACTCGTCTGCTTAACCTCTCCTTAGGAGGCAGCAATTAGCACTAGTAATTTGTGAATTAGCAATGTTATTCCATGTTTTCTCCATTTTATTCACACAGCAGGCCCTCTTGGTTTCTTAAACTCCAAAAGTTGGTCGGACTTGCAGGAAAACACTGTATAAGGCAAAGGGAGGATTTATATTTGGTGAGGATCAACAACACAGACTGTATTTAGGACTTCTATTAAGTTATTCTTAAACTTAACTTTAGCTACAAAAACTTTTTTAAAGGAAACATCAAGTCAATTGTGACAATGAAAATAGTTTTTTAGAAGCATTTACCCTCAAACTAAAAGTTTTCCAGTTCAGTTAAATTGTGTGACAGACAAGTTTATTCTGTCCAAATGTTTTTGTGTATTTTTTTTTAATTCTTCATTTTTAACCATAAAATACCAACTTTTTTTTTTTTTTACAAACAATCAAATTTTCACAAAAGGTGATTTTCCTTTCACTTGGGCCTCTCTTTTTTCTCATGCTATTCTCCACACGTTCATTTCAGATGAGATAATTCAATTAATGTGGCCAAGGCCTGAATTTTAAAACACGGCCTTTTTGTCTGACACATTTGCATCATAAAACTGAGCCACCAAACTGAAGGTCCTCAAAGGTTTTATGTTTTTAGAATGACAGCTATAGCAAGGCAAAATATACATTCACTCTGAATCAAGGCTATTACCTTGACTGCAGCGGCGCCTCTTTGTTTTCACATGTAAATGTCTCATAACTGCACAATGTCACTGATGACAAAGACCAGTGTGGAGCCTGTGAAGCTTTTGCTTTCATTTTTACTGAAGGTCTAGTGCCAACCTCCAGCCACTATTCATGTTTTTTATCCATAGCTATAGCGTCTTTTCAAATGCTCTTCAATATAAAGGTTATTTTCCATCAGTCAAATACACAGCCCTTCTTTGTGCGCAAATGTGTATGTGCTGTAATGATATGATTTTATACACTAGATGTATGTATGAGCTTTAATTTCCCTGTTACTGTTTTTATTTTGATTTCACACTTTTTTTTCTCTCTCTCTTTTTTTAATTAAAGTAATAATAACCATACACATTTTACACAGGAATCTGGTGCCTCAGTTTTTTTGTTTTTTTTCAGTGACCAACTTCTTATTATCAGAATTTAATAAGATGTTTGCATAATCCTTCAGTCATCCAAGCAGGCTCTACGGCGAAAGGTTGAATTTAGCCAAGTTTTAAGAATGAAGATTGTCTCTCATCAAAGCGACTTGATAAGAGACTTGACGACTGATTTTTATGTGTTGTTAAACAAATTATCTAAGAGAAGAAGTTAGCCTACACAATAAAACAATCCACTAATATTGTTTCTAAGGAGTTTATGTCATTTGTAGTCTTTAGTCTTCATTCTTAAAACACTATCCTGTTGACTTAATTAAACTTTCAGTAAAGTTTAGACCAGACCAGATGAAAGTGTCAGTATGCAATAAGTTTGCGCGGCACACACTTTCCATTAATTGTATTTATGCAAGTAAAAACAGCTCTCTTCGAGTAAACATCGAGTGCCTTTGTAAATGTGTTAACTTTGTAAATGTCAGCCTGGTGGAATATAAAAGACTTATTGTCCAAACTCTCTTCTCCAAACTTCATTCTCTTCAGCCAATGTGCTTCTTTAATTACCTACTCTCCATCCACTGCTGTGTCCACTGCGCTGACCCCTGGCCCTGTGCACACTGTGTGGATTTAGTGCGCTTTATTCAAGGTGTTGCCATCTGTGCTGCCCCCTCCTCAGTCCTCAGCCCAATGTGGACAAGCCCCCAGTGTCCGAGCCTATTGGATTGGAAAAGTTGCTTACAGTGCGATGTTTGTAAAGCTTTGTTGGACGTCCAGTGTTTAAAAAATGGACACAGGAGAAGGGTGAGGGCTCCTGGAGGACACTTGTGTGCAGTCTTTGGTTAACTTTGCTTCGGAGTTAACTTGTAACCCACTGACGCCAGACTCAAATGGAGCACAGCCGCCGAAAACAAACAATGTGGTATTACACTGTACAGACATTAAAATGTACTTCTAACTATGAGAAATTAAATGTGGAAATCAAATCACAATTACTGATTCCTCAGTCATATTGTCATGCGTTTTTGTTTTTGTACATGTTTGAGGGATTGTCTATAGAAAAAACACAAACATAACGGCCAGTTTTGACCCGTGAAGTTTAGTAAATTGATGATGATGTATTACTTAAACTAAACTGAACTATCATGCGGTTGTTTTTAGTATCACGATGACGATAGTAATTCCCGCCACAAGAGGGCAGCAAACGTCCAAAGCATTTGTGCGTGTGGCTCAATAATTACAACATTTACCCTGATTTCTGAAGGGATTTCAAGATTATCTGGTTATTCAATAATAGTCAAGCGTCAAGAACTAAAAAAAAAAAAAAATCGTTTTTTTAGATAGCCACATATTAGATTAGACAGTGTGAATAAAGAATCTTGGTGTCAATAATTGAAATATCTTGATTTGGCAGGAGACATTATTATGTGCTAATTCTGAAACTCGTCAGCCTAGCATAGTATATATATATAACAATATAACAACTTTGATAATAATAATAATAATAATAACTCCCATAATGGGTTAGCAATCATGGAAAACATCTAAGAACAAAAACAATCAAAGAGCTCGAGGTGCAAAAGACAATTCATGTTTTCTGCTCTTGCTTGCTGTTTTTTCTCACAACAATCGTAACTTGAACTGAAACTAATCGATTAGAATTGAGGATAATGTGACTCTGCTTGAGGACATTCTGATGGAGCATATTTACAGGAAAAAAAAATGTTGTTTGATCAAAAACAGTAAATATTCATGTTTCCTGAGTCTTCTTTGAAGTAATTCTTGCTCAGTCTTTAGTCAGCACATGCCATGTTTTGAAGTCTATGTACAGTCCAGATAACAAACATCGATTATTGAATGAGTTTTCATTTACCCCGATAATGTATTCGTTTAATCGATTAATTAGTTACAGCCCTAATCGCAGCGCTAAAATTGGATATAAATTGTAACATGGAGGGACAACGAGGGACTAATGTTTTATTGGTGAAATTAATTATTATAATGCTATTTTTAAATTTGAAAAAATACATAATGATATTAAACATTTAGGAAGTAAATGCAATGTAAGAGGTTCACTTTCTTTCCAGTTGTGCCAGTGAGGAAAACACTGCATCTTGTTTTGCAACACATTTTAAGAGGCAAAGCAAATCCTGGGCTGCAAATGTCTCACTTAATATTTCTTTTCTAGAGGATTGCTGTGTTGTTGCTGACAGGCCGCTGACACTTGAGGTGAACCTGAACATGTTTCAAACACAACTTTGAGGCTCCAATCATCAGATTTTATGTGAGTGAAACAAATCAAGCTTCGTGTCCACAAATACCACAAACCACATGTGAGACGAGACACTTATCTTATATTAACACTTCACTCATTTGTAAAGTTTGAGTCATTCTCTCAATGTTTTTTGTAGTTCTGGGGACTATCACAGCCTTCTGTTGCTGTAGCACATTGAATTACTTTGAATTGTGTGACCTCTAGAGGATGGATTGAGTTCCAGCAGCAATCAATGAAAAAACAAAAATAAACATGTACAATGCTGCCATCTTAAGGTTATTTGTTGACTGTTCCTGGTGGTTTGTAAAATATGTTCTAAATCAACATTTATTTATTTATAGCAATGGTTACTAAAGCTTCTACTCAAATTATTCACTGATGGCCTATTTTTTATCCATTTTAAAAAACAAGATGGTTTGGCAAATTATAATTTTTTTTTTGTTCATTTGAAAGGCTACATTTAAGTATTAGAGCCTGGTTAGAGATGTATTTGTATAATCAATAAGCTGTTAAAAATGATAAATGTGGATGTTTAGGCTTCGCTGGACAAAAGCTTTATAGTATGTGTAGACGCAAGTTGTCCAGAAACCTAACTTGAACTAACTTAAACAAAACAAATCAAAAGGCCACTGAGGCATTGTCCAGGGGTCGGCTTTACGCAGCAAATTAAAATAATGTCCAAACAAAAGAATTACATGGTTTATTTAGACCAAGCAACAGCAAAAGTGCAGGTTTTATCCTCCTGCAGCCTCTCCAGTGCTGGTAAAAAAACATGTGCCCACAAAGCCTGCTGCTCCCACCCACCTTGACCTATTTATGCAAATAAGAGCACGGTGACCAAAGAAACAACTAACTTAGTGACTGAATTAACAGAATAATGTAAACAATGAATAATCAATACAAAATAAAAATATGAAGTCAAAATTTTACTTTAGCAAAAAGAAACAATAAACTCACAAACGTGAACTTACCCAAATAAATTCTTAACAAAATAAAGACAAATTGCTCCGTAGTTTAATTATACTCTTTGTGAAACCCTTTCCCAATGCCATTTTGAACCTAGAATGTATTTTTAAATATTTTTTGTTAGATACGGTTGTTGAAAATGTATTATGGTCTACTTCACTTTGTTTTCCTGATTACCTGGGGCCTCATCTATAACGAATTATGTTAGATTAGATTTTTTGCTGAGCACGTGCTAAGTGCCCTCTAGAGGGGTACCACGTAAAATTCTGATTGATGAAACCACAATCACTGCTTTATAGATCCCACCTGACGCTAAAGACATGTCACCTTTGAACCCGCCCCGACCACACCTTCAGCACCCACATAAGGACCATGCAAAGAGCTCATACCATACACTCAGGGTTATTCAAATGAGCTGCGCGTCTGCCTTTCAAACCAGCATAGATGGCATCCTGAAAGAGAAACTTTACTGAAGCAGAAGTAGAGGCTCTTTTGGAGGTGGTTCATGCTCATAAACAAGGCTCTCAAGTCTCGCATCAGCGTGAAACACACATCACACAACACATGCCACACCTGCATTTCTCACCCTGAAAAATCTCAATTTTGGCCTTAATATTGACGCATGTGTGTCATTAAAATTGTGTTCTAACAGTTCATCAGTCAGTAGCATCTGAAATTCTTTCAATTTATAGAAAAATAGACACCAGATATTTTTTTCTTTCTCCGCTGTAGCTCCCGTGTGTTGTTGCGAGTGAAGTGCACTCACTGCAGGTGGCAAACGCTGTTTATCTGGGAACCTGACATCACAGATGCGTTGAAACATTTCTGAGACTTTATGGCGCAAACTAGACAGGACTTTGACGCCGACAAACACAGTCGAAAGGTGTGGAGACGGAACAGATGGGTCACAGCTAGACCTCCCCCGTGTCCTGCCCGTGTCTCTCTCCCGTGTCCCGCCCGTGTCTCTCTCCCGTGTCCTGCCCGTGTCTCTCCCGTGTCCCGCCCGCTCACACACGCGCTTCGACGCCTGTCAGCACGAGTCCCGTGTCCCAGTAGCCCCCGCCTGCACAGCGCTGCCCGCTGAGGGAGAGAGGGTGACGCGCTTATTCACCGTTTAGCCGCTGTGCGTCGTCGTTTCCCCGTGTTACCGGACTGTGCGTAGAGCTCACAGGAGGGTTCTCAGTTTGCGCAGAGATAAGCAAAATCCTGCGCCTAGTGGACGTTTTATAGATACCACGGATGGCGCAGAGGGTGAGCTACGCACTGTGTAGTGCGTAAGCAAGCTTTATAAATGAGGCCCCAGGTCCTTAACTTCAGGAGGGAGAGGACACCAGTGGAGACCATTGTCCAGGGCCAAAAAGTGAAGCAGTGAACAACAGGCTGAACTGGAGGAACAATAGCTGTGTATAAGAAAGACATGATAGACTATATTTCCTGAAAAAGCTCAACTCTTTTAATCTGTAAATCGCAGGGCTCTGGAGAAGTAGCACCAGCAATATCAGACTGAAGAAAATGGATTAAAGTCTTTTCCATTCCATTATACAAGCCAGAAATGCACATCTTAAATATGCTGAATTCACATGCCCCACTTTCCCCTAAAAACTGCCGAGAGAGGGAGAGAGATCTGAAATCCAATCTCTTCTATTATTCTCTGTCTGCTCTGGAGCGAGTCTGACTCCATTATTACATTCTATGAGTCAGTGTGTCACATCATCTCAACTATATGTTTCTTTCGTCTCACTGTGTCCATGAAGACGCTTCATTTTGTTACCAAATGTTGGGATTTATGTGGATATGGCTGCTTCATGTTTTTCTGCTTATGGGAGCTTTGTTCGTTGGTGAGAAGACTTTTTTAAATATATGTTACATTGTGTTTATGCAAGACTTTTATGATTTAGTATTTAATTATTTGAAGTGGTTGAAAATAACAAAATACAAAAGTAAAAGTACTGTACTTAAGTAAGATTTGTATGTATCTGTGCTTCAGTAAATTTTACAGTGGATTGTTTTTTTTTTTGTTGTTGTTTTTTTTAACTTTTACTACACTAAATTTAAGTGCAGGTATCTGACTTTTCTTTGCTGTTTGCTTGAAATGGCTGAGAGATTATTTTAGCACGCTCATAATTTGAGTTAACATCACAACTTTGAGCAAACAAAAACATACAAATTAAACCATCTTGAAAAAATAAATGGAAATGGATTTAGTTGTTTCTGCTGAATAAAATCACCACACTTCTTTTTAGATCGTGACTTTTGACACTTTAATAATTCTCAAAATCTATTTCAAATACTTCAAAAATTTAAAAAAAAGTCAAATAATAGCATTTTTAAACACGTACTTTAATACTTTTACTTAAGTCATTTTTTTCATGCCGTACTTTTATCTCCCCAGATTTTTGCTTGCACTTGTCATTAAAGCGTATATCACGTAGGCCCTTATTTTTCATTTATGTGTGGGGGGAACACTTGTGTGCCAGGAGGTGCTGCCAGGTGTGCCTTGAAAAAAACAAATTTACTCTTCGATTTAAGTGAATGATTTACTATTTTGGAAATTCCTGAGCAAACTTCTGCATCAAAAAGAACGCAAAACAATAAACACTGCCCGATTTACCAGAACCAGACGGGACATGGTCAATACTAGCCACATAATATGCAAATAATTTGAACTAAAAAATATGACTTGGTTATGTTTTAGTGTAGAGTCTTTTTAACCAAAACAGGGTGCATCAACTAAAAAAAAAAAGGAAAAACACTGATGTTGACAATCATTTTGGAAGGACTTTTAGTAAAATCCTTTATGTCACTGTCACATGTTTTCATTGAAGTCTATGTCTCAGGTTCCTGGGCAGAATTTGGGTCGCTGTCCCTGAGGCGTTTGGATCAGGACACAGTCAACTCAGGTTTCAATTGTTCAAAATGTAGTTCTTTCTTTTTCGTCTGCTAACGTTCTGTGTTCTGTGTATTTTCACAGATTTAGAGACTCATGTAGTTTATACCAACAACACGACAGCACGTCTAATGCGCCGCAGAAGAAGCTCTGACAGTGGACGCTTAGATGTTCTGGGTCCAGCTCATCTTCCTGCTCTTCAGGACCTTCTTTCAAACCGGAAAATCACAGGTTATTATTAAACCAAAAGATTTATTTTTGTGCAAATGAGAAATGGAAGAGTCCCCACAAGATGGCAGCAAAACTAAAGAGTTTAACTGAACTACAAGCATGTATGCTTTTGTAGTGATCAAGTATATATACACATTTTAATGTATGAGTATGTTATTTTTGGTTTTGACAATTATTAGCTTTTGTTAAATAGAATCAAAATTATTTTTTTTCAGCAAGGGGAACTTCTTTCGTTACAGGCATGCAGAAGTTAAAAGCTAAAATTAGTTATCAGTATCACAGTATAAATTAAAAACTATAAATCTGTAAACTAACAGCTTCTTTTTGTGCATTTTCTCTAAATAAAAGCTCATGTTTAGTTTATTAGAAGCGATTTGAATTGTATCTCAAGTCTCAGATCTAACCCTAATAATGCCATAAAAGCATAAATACCTGCATGAGTGTGGTTGTGTAAGGTTAGTGTGTGGGTTACTGTTGTTTCCTGTAGTGGCTGTTTTGTTTTAGTCTTCTGTCTCCTAAAGAGTAAAGCAATTCGTACATCAGAAAAAAAGAGCCAAATAAAAAACTGTAGTACCAAAGTTGTGAAATTTACTTTTGATCCTGGTCTGAAGGAGGTATTTAAATGTCTGTATTTTGTTTTATTATTCTAAGTCTTAAGTCTTTACACATAAAGTAAAGTATTGTCCATTTTCTTGCAGTGCACTTAGGCCTACGCATCACTGTGAGCGGTCCCAGTGAACTTCTTGAACCTCAGCTTCGGCTTCTTCTGATCAAACAGGTAACAGCATGGATTACTGTGCAATATGAACACAATAAAACCTCGTACAAGTATCACCCAGCTGTAGTAATTACATGCAATAGTCTACTGTAACAAAATGTGAATCACTACTGGTACAATTCACTGACCTATTCTGTGCATTTGCTGCATTGTACATAAAGTCTTAGCCACTTATTTTACATTTTAGTGTTAGCCTTATAGTTTTACTCTGTGCACAGTGTGGTGTTACATTAAAGTATATTTTAATAGTTGTTTATCTTGATTTTTGATTGCATGTCTCTATTCTCCTACTGTCCTTGGACTGTGCATTGCAACACAAAGGTTCTCTTTTAATCTCACTGTCTAAACATACAAAAATAAATATTGTTTGAATCTAAATGATTGCTTAAATCACTGTTCTAGATTCATTACAAAGTAGAAGAATGCTGGCTCTTGGTTGGAAGTTACACTAACACAAAGACATTACATAAGTGCGTGGCCTAAAACAACAAACTCATCCCTGAATCAATATTTCAATAGTCTAAAGAGCAAAGGGTAAATACGCAACTTCTACTTTAAACAGAGATCAGTTGTACAAATATATGCGTGAGTAAAGTTGTACAGCGTTTTAGAAGGATCACACTTAATTAATAGAATACAGCAGATTAAAGGGATTAAGTTGTGACAGCAGAGTTTGATGTAGTGGGGAACCAATGGTTAAAGACATTTTGAGTTGACATAAAATAAAAGACAATTGGCTGTAGGTATTTCAAGTTGGTTCTCATTATTGTGTTCTTGTTTTTTCCCTTTTTTGTCCTCAAGCCTGGACTCTTCAATGTCGGGAACAAAGCAGGACTGTTCTCCATGAGGGTCCTGGAAGTCAGAAAAGTCTCCACCACATCCTGAATTTGTGAACCAGCCCTGGAATGTTGAATGAGACTAGTCCGTTATCTTGGAGGTCTATGTATTGTAGATAAATATTACTAAAAATAAATACATTTGTCAGCATCCCTTTTGATGCAATAGTCATCGTTTTTTTATTTATTGTTATAATAAGTGCTGATGAATTTGAAAACCAGACTTTTTTATTACAAGCGGTAGTGAAATCTAAATCGAGGCACTATTGTCTCAAAAAGCTGTATTGATTTTATTTTTACTCCCAGCTTGGATGTCCAATAGCAGTGTGCACTGAGCCCGGTCCCGCCCTGTCTGCAGTCGTGGGTGGTTCCTGAGCCCGGCACCGGAAGGCGCTGGTGCACGTTCAAAGCGTGTCCGCGCAGCCGTGATTCCCCTTAGCGATGGCAGAGCCGTTTGAAGACACAATTTCCGAAGAAGAGAAGGAGTTTCAGAGGGTTTTAGCTCTAATAGGAGGGAGAGAAAAGATCCATCTGGTCAGCGACGTTGGTAAAAGTAAAGAGGACGACGACGTTGGGATCTTGAAGGAGTTCCTCCGCGACCTTTTTGGTCAAACCAGCTTCCCAAACGGACAACCACATTCCGTCCTGCCAGACAGTCCGTGTGACTTTGAGAATGAACGACTTACATCCTGCCAAGCAGCATCAGCCAGTGAATTGCCCTTAACCGTGAGACCAAAAGCTGTGACCACCCCGAGAGAAGGAGTAGGGAAAGAAGCGCGCACTGGCAGTCAGAAAATTATGGCGAGGAGAGACATTTACAGCACTAAAAGAACTATCGACTGCCCTGTAATTATATTTATTTTTAGGAGCACTTTTCTGAGCGGTCATGCAAACCTGCTGTGCCTAAAAGAGATCCTCAGAGACGTTAAGGCGCGAACAAAACGTGCAAAAATTGCACAGCCAGCTCTCATTGGATTAATACACACAAGTTTGGAGAGCGCAGAAACCAAGCAGTGCGCACCGGCTCTGGAGAATATGATGCGCTCTGTGTTTCACAGACATGTCACAGACGCTGTGTGGGTCGGAAACTTCATTCCCAAGAACGAAGAGAAAATACTCGAAATCAAGAAAAACTTCTGTAGAGCCATCTACTCGTCCAGAACAGCAGGTGTAATTGCACACTGTTTTAATATGGTTGTCTTTTTTTGTTTGTTTTTGTGTGTATGTATATATTTATTTATAAAATTGCAACCCTTTATGAAAATGATGACTGAGAAAATAGCAGCTTATATGCACTCCATTCTTTGAGTTAATTTATGACATTCATAAGACCTCATTTACAACTCTGGGTCAACTCCATGGTTTCACAAACAAAAGCGCCATTCACTGAACAGCTACAGGCCTTTTGATGAACTGGCTGTGTGGTAAACATGTGTTTGTGTCTCTTCGTAGATAATACAGGGCATAGAGGGAACCCTCTTCTCTGGCCATTCCAATGTTTACTTGGATCTAACAGAAGAACATCAAGAGGACGAGCAAAGAGCAACTCAACAGACAACTGCCAAACAGGTTGGATTGGTGCCTATTCTGGATTAGTAATGGTTTCACAAAATCATGTCTGTAGGTCAAAATGCTCACAGACATAGCACAAAAACTACAACCACTGTTTTAAATTTTGTATTTGTATTTTTACCTCATTCCCAGATAATCCCAAGGACCTAGAGGAGAGCATTCCTCTGAAAACCGACCAGGCCTCCGGCTCTTGTGTGGATGAAGAGCCATCTGTAAAAGACAGCTAATGTGGTCTGAATGGCCTTTAGATGCTTGTATGTTTTAACAGACTCCGGTGTAGATCAGGAAATGTATGATATTTATTTAATATATGCAAAAGAATACTAAGGAAAGTGCAGCATACACTGTAGTTAGTCACTGTTTACTAAAAATTGTTATACCAAGTTTTATTAAAATATGAATTTAATCTATTTTGTGCTTAGGACAACTAGGCCACTTTTTTTAACAGTTTAAGTAATTTGTTTTGTATAGATTTTATGTTTTTTCATTCATAACTACTTAACCACATTGGTTATTCTCTCTGTGGGTGAAACTAAACCATCATTGTAGGATGCAAACGTGATTATTAATAAACAGGCTTTATTAAAAGTTAAAATGTTTTGTTTGTTTTGTTTTTTCAACAACTAAACACTAGACCTTTTCCTGAAGACATGGAAGAATTCATAAGCAGCACACAGTCCTGTAAGCATTGATTCTATTACGTGTGTACTACTGGTTACAGTTCTCTAGAGCTTGGTTTTATTTCTTTGAGTGGTGTAATGTATGCAATTTTATTGAGTTTATAGTCAGCTAATGTATTTAAGTTGGGTTTTCAGACCAGTTCACAACCAATTAAGTCTAGGTTTAGGCCCTATTCTCAGGGTAGTGTGAAAAGGGTTATCATATAATTACATTTAAAAAAAACTTTCCATTTGACTCATGAAATACTAATCTAATATAAGCTTTTTACAATTGTGCACCTATGGCAAAAGCTGAAATAAACCTAATACATACTGTTACATGGTAAAAGAGGCTGAACTCCCTAGTCCTTAATCCTAACGGTGACAGTGATGTGACATTTACAGCAAGACTGAAAGAGTTAGCTGTTAATTACGCCTGTTAATATTTGGACACATTATTCAGATAAAACGTATGTTTTTAGTTTCATTCACATGTATTAAGCACACCTTATCAAGTGATATGTATTTTATTCAAATATTTATATCAAACATTGGAGCTGGTCTCGAAATATTTGCTTATTGTTAATTTATAATCCGGCATGAATGAGGACAGCCCTTTTTGAGGTCCTTTACGGGGACCTTGAATGCCTTGCATCGGCATCAGACAAAAAAGAAGTTAGCAGCGTCAGATGTCCTGCCTTTACAGTGACTGTAAAACATTTCTCTTTGTGATCTAAAATCCACTACGGATTTTAAACGTGACCCTAGGCGCGGGACAGAGGGTTATTGAACCAACCATGATTACATCCGCCGGTAAGTATTTTTAAGATGTAAGTTATTTGTATTGGCAATGTTAGCTAATGTTAGCTCCCATTGATACAGCTGAGTCACACAGCGCACTTATTCACTGAAGCTAGGCTAATAACAACATGTTTACTGTCAGAATTACTCTTATAAGTAATTTTTGATGCCCTCACTTGACCCAGTACAACTTGGTATTAGTTTGTGTGTGTTTTATTAACAGATTGTTTTCTGTTTATGCGGCTAATACTTTTACTTTTTTCTAACGTTGTCTCTAAAGAGTTAGGTCTTTGACAATTGAGCAACGTTTAGGACTTGCAGAAAATTTTGTTATTTCGTTAAATGAGTATCGTTGACCTCATGTCATACTTGCCCAAGTATTTTTTCAAGGTATTCGGGAAACCACTTAAAGTCTGTATAACGTGTTAGACGTCACAATTCACTAAAATGTAAGTTAGCTAGTGAAGATAAAGAGCATTTCTTTCTGTTTGTCCCCAGTTTGACTATTTTAATATGACATAGTTAGAGGTAATTCCACAACTGTTTCCTAGCAACCATTTTGAAAAAAAAGGGCCAAAATCCATATACATTACACAATAGTTATGATTTGACAAATTATAATACCTGATAACTTTTTGTTGAACCTTTATTTTGTTGAATGACAGTTTAAACTGTCCAAGATGTTTCGGTTGACTACTAACTGTCAATTTATTTTCAATTGTTTTTACGCTTTTTGATGACATCAAATATAAATAACTCAGCACTACTTCCAGTCATTTTAAACTTTTGATTTTCACATTTTCTTCTCAAACTTCTACTTCACAGATGTCAGCCATGATAAATATTTAACACAGGTGCCCTCCCACTAAACTAAGTCGGAATTAGAAAAACATGAGAACCTGTCATATAGACTTTAAGTTATAGGAGGACTTACTGAGGGGAAATATTTTTTTCTGATTGACTGACGATGGAGCCAGGGACACAAGCAGCGGAGAGCAGACAGAGACAGAAAACAAATTTAGGCCAAAAATATTGACATAGTTTAGTTGTGTGTGTATGTATGTAAAGGGGCTACTGGTGATTAGAGAGCGTTGTTATAAACAGTGTTTTTGATTTGTATTTTTGTTTTTTTCAGCTGGGATTATTTCACTTCTTGATGAAGATGAGCCACAGCTCAAGGTATTATTGATTAAATCTTTAAACATTATTTGGTGAATGACTTTGAGTAACTGTGACTGGAGGTGGGTTGAATAGCCAAAACTATACACAAGTCACTTTTGTCACTTGTAGACTTGATTTTACTTACAATGTACAAGTCATTTCAGTAGTTCAAACATGCAGGTTGAGATATGAGCTCAGTTTCAGTGGATATGTTTCTTTTGCAGGAGTTTGCTCTTCATAAACTTGACTCTGTAGTCAATGACTTTTGGGCTGAAATTTCTGGATCAGTTGACAAAATGTGAGTATTTGTTGCAAATGTGGGCTGTATGGAGGGATGTTTATTAATTGTTTCAGTATTTTTTAATTTGTTAAACGTTTTAAATGTATCTTTCATCAAGTAAATGTACTCTTGATGTATTCCTTTATTGTAATGCCTTCTTCCAGTGAGGTGTTGTATGAAGATGAATCATTCCATAGTAGAGAATTTGCTGCCCTTGTGGCTTCAAAGGTCTTTTATCACCTGGGAGCTTTTGAGGAGTCGCTGAACTACGCTCTTGGAGCTGGAGATCTCTTCAATGTAACTGATGACTCTGAATATGTGGAGACCATCATCGGTGAGTCCCAGTAGAACAAATGTACACCTCCTGAAAACCACGTGAGGCTAAACTCTTAAATGATTCTTTTTAGCCAAATGTATTGACCACTACACAAAGTTGCGGGTGGAGAACGCTGAACTTCCAGAGGATGAAGAGAAGAAAAGCATTGATCCCCGCCTCGAGGGAATTGTCAACAAAATGTTTTTGCGTTGCCTTGACGATCATAAGTACAAGCAAGCCATTGGCATTGCCTTGGAAACAAGACGCCTTGACATGTTTGAGAAGACCATCTTGGAATCGGTCAGCAATTTTTATCAGACACCTTTCTTTTGTAAAGCACTGATTTGTCACATGGTCATGTATTAACTTTTCCTGTCACGCAGAACGATGTGAACGCCCTTCTTGCCTACAGTTTGAAGGTCTGCATGTCCTTGATGCAAAACAAGAAGTTTCGTAATGAAGTACTTCGTGTCCTGGTTAAACTCTATATGAATTTGGAAAAGCCAGACTTCATCAATGTTTGTCAGGTACTTTTATGTTTGCATCGCACAAAACCATTTTATGTACACAATTCCCCTAATATTTTTTCTACTTCCTAGTGCCTGATTTTCCTGGATGACCCTCAGGCCGTGAGTGACATCTTGGAGAAACTGGTGAAAGAGGACAACCTGCTGATGGCTTATCAGATTTGTTTTGATCTTTATGAGAGTGCCAGCCAGCAGTTCCTCTCCTCCGTGATTCAGAATCTTCGCACAGTTGGGACTCCTATCCCAGCCGTACCTGGATCTACCAACACAGGAACAGTGCCAACATCAGACAAAGACAGGTGAAAAGATCAAATATAATCCTCAATCCCCAGTAGTTTCATTTATCATGGCAAAAGTGTTCATCTTAACAAGATATGCATGTTCTTGAAACAGTGAGGCCATGGACACAGATGAAAAGCCAGGAAGTTCCCCGGCTGGAAAATCAGCAGATTCAGTAAGCTTAACTTTTTATATAGTTTTGTAGATTGTAACAAAAATATTATACATTTTATTATTCTGCTTTGTCTTTGTAGAAAGATGAGCCCAAGGATCAGAATGCCAAAATGATAAAAATTCTGAGCGGAGAGATGGCTATCGAGTTACATTTGCAGTTTCTAATTCGAAACAACAACACAGATTTAATGATACTGAAAAACACAAAAGTAATTGAAGTTTAATGACGTGTGCTGTTTTTTCTCTGCTCTGATGTGTACATGTTGTAAATGTTCTGTTTTGCCCTTTTATTGCAGGATGCAGTTCGAAATTCTGTTTGCCACACAGCCACAGTTATCGCCAATTCGTTTATGCACACAGGAACCACAAGTGACCAGTTCCTCAGGTAACTGCACACTGTCGATTACAACTGTAGAATTATCAATGATCATTCTGTAACTTTAAAAAAAAATTTTTTTCAAGGGAAAACTTGGAATGGTTGGCCAGAGCCACTAACTGGGCAAAATTCACAGCAACAGCAAGTCTTGGCGTAATCCACAAGGTGCGACGACATTAAGACAACGCATCTATCATGTATTTTACTTGTATATATTTATGTTTGTATGCATAACTAATACATCTTTGTATCCAGGGTCATGAGAAGGAAGCACTTCAGTTAATGGCCACGTACTTGCCAAAAGACACATCTCCTGGATCGGCCTATCAGGAAGGAGGTGGTCTTTATGCTCTGGGGCTCATTCATGCCAACCACGGCGGTGACATCATCGACTACTTGCTAGGTCAACTTAAAAATGCTAGCAATGATGTAAGTTTGTTTTACCTCATTTCTAATAGACATTTTAAAACATTTTGTCATCAGAATAATCAAAATTCAAAATGGAGACATCTGAATACTAAGTGAAGTAGACATTATATAATTTTAATGGTAAACTAGCATCCGATTAAAAATGCTAATGGTTGTAAGTCTTCATTTAAAAAAAGCAAGTTTGGTTTCATCAGTGGTGGATGAAGTACCCAATTTTGTTACTCAAGTAAAAATACAGATATAATTGCAAAAAAATACTCAAACAAAAGTAAAAGTATCACATTTTAAAATCTATTCAAGTAAAAGTAACAAAGAACTCCTCATTCTTTTTGGTTTGGAGAATTTTTCTCTCCAGAGGCTTTTTGTTTGCTCAAAGGGAACTAGGAGAAAAAACAGGGTAGATGTCGCCATACATGTGCTAAAAATAAACCTGTCAGCCTTTTCATCAAGTCTAAAACCTTAAGAAAATATACTTTTACTTTTCAGTCCAGTTCAAAAATGTACTGGCGTAGAAAGTACAGATAAACACTCTGAAATATAGTGAAGTAAAAGTAAAATGTATCTACAGTAAAATGTACTTAAGTACATTAAAGATATCTGTACTTTACTTAAGTACAATACTTATACTTTACCTTCTACCACTGGTGTTCATTTGCCAAAACCACCTAGATTTTTCTTTTTTTTTTAATATTCTGAGGCAGAGGTACCTTTCTCCTTTGAAATCACATTATGTTCCACTTTTGCCTAAAATGATTATGTTTACAAACTTTTAAAAGCTCTATTAACCAAACAAAGTACAGGCCCTATTGTAACCGCTGGTGTTAATATTTGTGATTTACAGATTGTTCGTCACGGCGGTGCCCTTGGTCTCGGCTTGGCTGCTCTGGGAACAGCGAGGCAGGACGTTTATGACCTGCTCAAGTCAAACCTCTACCAGGACGACGCCGTCACTGGTGAGGAGGCGACGCCATGGTGTAATGTCAACGTTAGTCTGAAGAGATTTAATGTGACTGAATGTGCCTCCAGGTGAAGCTGCAGGTTTGGCCCTGGGTCTCGTCATGCTGGGCTCAAAGTCTGCCCAGGCCATCGAGGACATGGTCGGTTATGCTCAGGAGACGCAGCACGAGAAGATCCTGCGCGGCCTGGCTGTGGGAATTGCTATGGTCATGTATGGACGTATGGAGGAGGCGGATGCGCTGATTGAGAGCTTGTGTCGGGACAAGGTAATCTGATAAGATTTTGCTTAACTTTAACTTTGCATATTTTCAAAACAACATTCATGATATTATCTACATTTTGACATCTATTATGTCTTAGTTGGAAAAATATATTTTGTAGCTCAATATATAATGAGTGTCCATTTTTGAGCTGTAGAGGGTTGAACATGTATCTATAATTGTTGTTTCATTCTGCATTTTGTTGCAGCTCATGCTTTTTTAACAATATTATACATTTAGGGTTTTCTGGGATTATCCTGTTTATGATTATAGGTCCAGCTGCATAAAGAGTTTCAATATTATCGTTTATCGTAGTATTTTCTGTAGCAATATATCATGCATCAACATTTGTTCTTGTGACAGGCCTAGACTTGAACCCTGTGGCACATACCAATCCTTAACAGAATAGTCAAAAATGACTAAAATGAGCTCAGTTTTATTATGAACTTGTGGTTTTCTGTCTTTGCCAGGATCCTATTCTGAGGCGCTCTGGTATGTACACCGTTGGCATGGCTTACTGCGGCTCGGGAAACAACAAGGCCATAAGACGCTTGCTGCACGTCGCTGTGAGTGCCTCTTGTTTGACCATTTTCACAACACATACACATTAAAGCAGGACAGGTTTATTGTGCTGGCATAAGTTAAACTAAACAGAACGATGTGTGCAGCGCAAACTTTATAAATAAAAGAGGCTGCTGTTTTGGTTCACTTAATGATTGCTATTCATTTGTGGAACTAATTATCTCCATAAATGTTATTTAATGTATTGTATAATGAAAGCCTGTTCTGGACAGACTCTTCAGTAAGCTCAGGGTTTTGTCACATTAACCCATTGTCCAATAGGTGGTGCTCTACTCATTTAAGGTTTTTCTAAATTTGTTATAGGTAAGTGATGTGAACGATGATGTCAGGAGGGCCGCTGTGGAGTCGATTGGCTTTATCTTGTTCAGGTAAGATATTTTAAATGTACCCAAAACTGCTTAGTCCATTGCAAAATACAAGAATCAGCCTAAAATGCAAAGTTCAAGTTCACCCATATGTGCAATATTACAAATACTCTGCAGAATCCAGTATATTTGAAATTCCTACCACTATTAAACTATTGCTTTGTAAACCGCAAATGGTTTTCTGATCAAATAGCTGCAAGAAGTAGGATGTAAATCTTTTTTTCTTTGTTTATAGAGACACCCAGACTAAAACACAGTTGACCTTTTTTCACACAGCACATTTCCCTCCATCACACTATACAAACCTAACCAAATTTGTCATTTTCATTGCTTTCTTTCTGCTGTATAGTTTGGAATTAAGTAAATGATGTCTGTGGACTGCTCATTTTACTTTGTCAACTTGGGATAACACAAAATGCATTTTTAAAAGAGGACATCGTAGATTTTTGTCTGGCCATATTAAAAACAGATGCATTTTATTCCAGAATTGGACTTGTTTTACTGGAACTACACACAGCTGACGCGCTCCTCGTGTTTACAATCCACATTTTCAGTCACAAGCAATGCGTCCAAAACCACAGCAGCAGCTGCCTGACTAGTTGCCTGTCTGCACCTTAGTGTGCTTTGATAGCTGACTCCAATGCCATTCTTCATCCCATGTTTCATGAACAGTGTTGAGTTTTCAGCCACCGATGATTGAAATGACATCCGTGTGAGAGTTCTATCTGTGGTGGTGGTGGAGGAGGGTGGCGGCCTTCCCTGTGTTTGAGGCCCGTAGTTCTTGTATTGACATGTGATGTAGCGTGTGAATGCCTCCCTGAACGTTTTGTTGAACAGCGTGTACACCAAAGGGTTGATGCCTGAAGACACGTAGCCGACCCACACAAAGATCTCCATGAGGCGGGCGATTAGGTTCACGTCGCAGCTGGTGCACAGCACGGAGGTGATGTTGGTGATGAAGAATGGGCACCACATCACCACAAACAGTAGAAAGACAATACCAAGAACCTTCGAGGCTCGCTGTTCATTGCTTAAAGTTTGCATTGACTTTTTACCCATAGTGGACATTCTGCGGATGGGGATGTCCTCACCTGCAGACGCGTGCAAAGGGCCGGCGTTGGGCTTTTCTTGTAACCAGGGAAATCTAAGGTCAAACATTTGCTCTGAGTGAGACGAGGTGACACTCCCGGGATGTTCCCTTTGAAATACTGTTGACACATTAGAATAGCTAAGTCGCTGAGTCACTCTGGACCTCAGCAGATGAACCTTTTTACGTAACACTTGGACTGTGAGTAGATTGATGACCATCATGATTGTCAGTGGGATAAAGAACGCTGCCAAAGATCCAAACATAATGAACTCCTTAAATGTGTCGGTCTTCAGCAGGCACGAGTGGTTACTGTTAAATGTGATGTTGTTGGGAAGAGGGTAATTCTGAAGCCCCTTAATCGGTATTGGAATGGCAATACCTGCAAAACAAAAGCAGTTTTTATCATGTATGCATATTTTGTGCATAACTAAACAAATATCTTTATTTAATAAAAACAACATATCAATTATTCACTTCCTCACACCTTTTCATCTCACGATACCAATTCTCTTCAGCTCATTGTTTGTGTATAATGTCTCTAACAGCGCAGCACGACAACCCTCTTTTTAATCACAGTAAACTTCAATTCAAATTGATGCAATTATCGAATCATCATAATACAAAGATTTAGGTCATAAAATGTCCAACAATTCCGTGGAGGAAAAATGCAACTCGCTAATCCTTGCATCGATACAAAAACTGGTCGATACAGAAAAATGTGTTTAATCAGATATGGGCTTCAGAATATCGGTTCAGCCGATATCCTGATTGGGATTTTAAATTGATTTATTAAGACTATTTACAGGCCCTTCTTGATCCAGAACATCTCATGACGTGTGATGTTTTGTTTAAATAAAGCTGTTCTGTAATTATTTGAAGGATAAAGAATAGAGGCACAACCCATTTGGATTAGTTTTGTCATATGTTATTCTTGTTTTAAGAAAATAAATGCTATTGTCAGCCTCTGTAGAGGTATCGGTTGATATTGGGTATCAGCAGATACTTAAAGCCTTTGTATTGAAATCGGTATGGGATCTGAAAAAGCTGGATCGGTGCATCCCTATCCATAATATTTTATTATTTGACTTTTCTCAAATGTCAAAGCTTTTGCATGTATTTAAAATGTGCAGTGTGATCTGAAGCTTGATTTGAAAACACAGTTGCAGTTTTAATTGTGATGCTTGTTACAAAAACACAATTGGATTATCTGCTTTTCCCAGTGGTGCAGCCCTAGAGCGTTGTATATAAAGTCGTATGCTTACAAATGGATATTATCCACACCAGTGCAATCTTCACCAAGGCCTTGGCTCTGGACTTGTTCTGACTGTGTTGAATGGGCTTCTTGATGGCGATGTATCTGTCTAGTGAGATGGCACAGAGGTGCATGATGGAGGCTGTAGAAAACAGCACATCCAGGAAGAGCCAGATGGGACAAACAAACTCTGGAAGAGGCCAGTCTGAGTCTAAAATGGAAAAAAAAAAATAAACATAAACTTAAGTAGTTAAAATAATAACATTTCATTCAATAAAACATTTTACTTTCACATAGTTCTAAATGTTAAAACAATAGGAAGAAAGTAAGGTTTAAAGCCTTTAAACCACCACACATATGAAAATACCACACATCAAGATTGATTTTTGTTTAGCTTCTAGAGAAATAACTTTCCTGGAATAAAATGGGCTCCACCAAATGTTTATAAAACTAAAGGGTTGATGCAGATATGAAGACCATTCTCAGCAGTAATGTTTATTTTGGGTTCTAGGCTTAAACTGGCTTTGATGCCAATGGCCACAAAGAAACCGTAACAAAAAATGTCTCTCTCCAAATGTAATCCATCACTCATTCTATGCCAATCTGTACCAATTCTGAAATATAGTAATTTAATACATTTAACATGTATTTTAAAAAATAAATAAAATGACTGTATAATTGGATATATTTTTTGCTGTTCTTGGAGGGAGCATCTTTTGCAAGTGGTTGCAATGGCATTACATGCTTAGTGTATATTTTCATAAGTATCTTGAGTTGTGACCATTGTGCATTATTTTTGTGGGTTTTTGAGGCAGCCGAGGCTTTGACTGTAGTACAGTCTAAGTACATTGATAAAACAGATGCCTAATGTTAAGTCCAAATGTTGACCCTTTGCCAGTGATAAACTACTTTGGATTTGACAGTGTTGTACAACTTACTGTAGAGAACGGTGACCAGGGCAATGGGCATTACCAGAAGTCCCACGAGCAGATCTGCCACCGCTAGAGACATCAGAAAATAGTTTGTGGCATTTTGCAGCTTTTTCTCAAGTGACACAGCAAGAATGACTAAAATGTTTCCTCCGATAGTAGGAATAATGACCATGACGATCAGGAGTGCGGGCCACTGTGGCCCTGTCCCAGGGTCCTCTCCCGCTCTGGAGCTGTTAGGCGGGAGTGCACCCGCCTCTGACTGAGACATGTTACTGCAAAGAGGAACGCAGGTCCGAGCGTGGCTTGGGGCGTGGAGCTTTCTGCTGCTTTAAATGTGTATGGCATGGTCACTATGTCACACAGGCCCAACACACACGGCAAACACTGCTACATCCTTTATGAAGACCCCCCACTTGTGTCTCTGCGTGGTCATCCAAAAATAAAGAGTTCATCACCAAAATGTCCAAAAATGGTGTTTTTCTTTTGTGCTCTGAGCACTCCTGGTCTGCGATAGATTATCCAACACCTGTAAAGAAGCAGACATACTTGCATTATCTCACTTATTGATTTTGCCAAAAAGGAAAAGCTTTCACGGAATTGTTTAAGAAAACGCAAATTAGTTATCCTTGAGAAAAGACAAGCGATACATTTAGAAACTATTCTTAAAAGTTTCTCACCTCAAAATAAGAACCAGACAAAACAACTTTCTTCTTTTGCTTCTACGAAAACCTGCACCAACTTTATATTCTTCAGCTTCCAAAGAGAAATGCAACAGAAAATGCCCTCCCTCAGAGACGCCTAAATCTGTCCACATTTGAAGCGGTCCGTGATGTGGAATTTGTTTTGCTTCCACATTTTGGATGAAGCCCCAGTCTTGTTCTGCATCACCTCCGCGGTCACAGCTTTAAAAGGTTCAGATGTTCCAGCTCCTGCGCTGCGTTCCCTGTTCTCCTCTTACAGCATCTGATCAGGATCCTGTCTCACGTCTGGAGCTCGCGTCTTCTCCTCCCCCTGCTCCTGCCTTTGACTCAGGCTTCGCTCTGAACGGATGACAGGCTTCTTTCTGGAAACACGCCAGCGATTCTGGGAGGTCATTTCCCCCAACTTCACCAACCCACTGTTTGGATTTGTCACTTTGTTCTCTCCACAAGTGTAATAATGGTTGTAGTATTATATATAGAGAGTGCATTGTGTCATCTTTTTAAGACTTCAAGCAGTTAACAACTTGGAACGTTTGTGGTTTAGCACATATTGTTCATTTTCCATAAATTCTCTTTCCAGAACGCCAGAGCAGTGCCCCAGTGTGGTGTCCCTTCTGTCTGAAAGCTACAACCCTCATGTGCGCTGTGGAGCTGCCATGGCTTTGGGCATCTGCTGCGCCGGCACGGGCAACAAGGTAAACCGGTTCACTTCCCTGCATTGTAATCTAGCACAAAAAACGGTTAACGATTTGCGTTTACTGTAATTGTGATGTAAATAGTGGGCACATCTTTCACCCATATTTTCTTTTCGTACGAGCGAAGGGCTTTACTGTTTTGGTGAGTCCAGCACTGTAACTGATTTTTCCTCATAGCAAATATCCACATTTAAAGCACAATATTGGTGCAATGATTTTGAAATAATTTGACTACTATTTAAGGCATGTACATTTTTTCACTTAATGTTACAAGATATTATTGTGTCAAAGTCTGTTTGTAATATCATATCGCAGCACTTAACAGCTATATCGCAATCATTTCTAATATCGTGCAGGGCTGGTTCACTGTGGCCCAGCTGGTTCCACTGAGACATGAAAAGTAAAGGAATTGTTTATTTTTGCCTCTCCTGTTTTTTCCTGATCCTCAGCAGCGACGCCTCTGAGTTTTGTGGGACATGTTACAATAATTACCTCGCAGTGCAAACAAATACTTTTGAAAGGAGGCGCTGCTCTTTTCACGTTTCTGCTGTAAATTGTTGAGCGGAAACTGTGCTCGGTCGTCCTGGGCAACCAGATATGCTTGACACTAATGTCATTAATTTGTGTGGTCTGGCTGCTTGCGTTGAGATCCTTTTCTGAGTTTTAAAGTGAAGTCTGATGTTTTGGTATGAAATGTGACTCTACATTTTAGAATCCATTAATTTTTTGTGTTTGCACATAATAGTACTCCTCTGTACAAATGAATTATTTAGAATCTCTCAGGCCATTTGTGTCATTACAATTAAACTGATTTACAGTTAAACTAATCATGTCCCTATTATGGCTGTTCACCATCAGGAGGCCATCAATCTGCTCGAGCCCATGACCAACGACCCGGTCAACTACGTAAGACAAGGATCGCTTATCGCCTCAGCCCTCATCATGATCCAACAAACTGAGGTCACCTGTCCAAAGGTAACTGCTCTTTATCCCAAAGCTTTAGGATTAGTGATCATATACAGTTGTAGAAATGATTGGCTGCATTGTAATGTTTTGTGTCTATGCTTGTTTAACGCTCGCCCTTTTTAGGTGAACCAGTTCAGGCAGCTGTACGCAAAGGTGATCAACGACAAACACGACGATGTAATGGCCAAGTTTGGAGCAATCCTCGCTCAGGGAATCCTTGATGCAGGTTTGTAGCTACACTGCAGATTTACTTCACACTTCACACCAGGTTTCTTTACTGTGATTGCAAACCTCTGACCTCTGCTCTGACCACTGAAAGTTGTGAATAGCGCTTATAAACTCATTGCCGTGAATATTTGGGATGCTAGACATGTATTAGGCTATTGAGCAAGACATTTGGACCATTGCAAATATTTAAAGGACAAATAGTATGCTAAATTTACACTTTTGAGCTTTTTACCATTAAATTCTGATAACACTGAAGCTAAATACATATACATAATCGAGGTATGTTTTTGAGGAGGGAACATTCACACTTGTTTCATTAATCTTGTTTAGAAAGTCCTCTTCCCTCTGACCATCAAAAACACAATTCAAAATTCCAAGTTACCCCGATTTGTGATTGATGGAGCTAGATTACTGGCTCGTTACAACTATGTGGCTGTAGTTCACCTTATTTTGCCCCGCCCACTTTTGCCTCTTTTTGCCACAGATTCACGCTCCTGTAGTAAATGCTCTTCTGGTTTGACAAAAGCCCCGTTCACGCAAATGGTGAACGAGGGAAAAGTTTTACAGTTAAAATATTATATAAAGTAGTAATAGTAGATAGATTTGCGTAAAATGTTTAATGTAGACGTGCAACAGCAAGTGAGCAATGCAACAATTTCCTCGGCGGCCTGAAAACGGCTTTTTAGTCGCGTAGAACTTATTTTCTGTTGAGCTCGTCTGCCCCATGTAAACTAATACAACGGAAAAGGATGGTGGCTCCCACAGGAACTTCCAGAATAAGGTTAATAGCGTGTCTGAGCTTGTATTTGTTTATCTCACCTATGTAATTCCCTCTGTAGCCAGTAGGTGGAGCCAAATGTAAATTCCCACCGTGGGAAATGCGTGTTAGTAAACTTTTTTTTTTTCTAAAACATGAGATGCCAAAGTAAAGGTATTCAAGAGAATGTTTAAAGGCCAATAACAAAACAAATAATGCAATATTTCCCCTAAAATTAAATAGTTTGGGTTTTCATGTAGAAGGACCTTTTTTAAGATGCGTAGTTTCACTTCAGAGTTGACCACCCATCCACTGAACAAAACAGACCCTAAGGTGCAGCAGCGTTGGTCAGCTTTGCAGTGACACGCAGCCCTTCTGGTTTCAGTGATTACTGTTTGTCTGATTGCGTCTGTGTTTGTGGACTTTATGTTGTGAGTGCGTGAGGTCTGTACATTATCACATACGGCCGTACAATCCCAGCACGCCCACAGTCACATGTATACACAAATGTAGAAAGCCTCAGCACTAACACAAACGCAGCGCCTCACCAGAAGGAAACCAGTTCTGTTTACATACTCCTGTCAAAATACTCTCAGGTGTGCGCGCAGAGAAGCGTGTCTGGAGTATGAAGCATGCATTTAGGACTGTGTCAAATGCAGCAGGATTTAATGTCTGGACGATTACTTTATTCAGAGTACATTAGAAGTTCCGACTATAAGTGACGTGTTTTGAAGCGGATCTGCTGTTTCAACCACACGGCTTAGTATCGAGCTCTGCTTCTTGGAGGATAAGGTGTTTTTGAGGTGCAGCAGTAATTGTGTATAATTTGACGGGCGGAAACCATTAGAGCGCAGTTTCATGATCGCTGCTGCTCATTATGTAGGAAATGTTTTTGCTCTCTCTCTCTCTCTGTACCTCTCATTTTGCTCCTTTTCAACGCCGACATGTTCCAGTGCCTTCAGAAATCCTAGAGGGAGTTTTTCTTTTATTATATCCATTAAATAAAGTGTAAAAGCTGTGGAAAGCAGAGAGCTCTTCACTGGTCGAAGAGACTCTTGAGCTCCACATTACTACATGTTGTAAACTGAAGGGCAGTGACTCATTCTGGCCATTGTTCATTCTGTGGAATTGGTTTAGTCTCCGCTCCAGCTCAGATACGAACATAAGAGCGCGCTAATATATGCTTTCAATGACCTCAGGAGACAGACGGTGCAAGGCAGGACAAAAGGAAATTATTTATCTAGTATTGTGTCTGGATATCAGTTTGGGTGGCAACATATTTGAGCCATCACCCGTATTGTGTGACTCTATTAAAGGTTACGTCTCAGTATCTCAAAGACGACATGTTCAGTTGCCTCCCATTTAGTCTCTTCCTTCCTTTTCCCTCCTTTTCTTCTGAAATCAATCATTTCAACTTAACATAAAGGAACAGTGATCACATGGAAAAAAGATAAGAAAATGAATTGAAAACAAAACATTAAGTCAATTTAATGTTGAAGAGACACGAATAACGCAGATGATGATGAGCTGATCATTCCTGTGGTCACTGAACATTAACAGTCAACTCGATCATGGTCCAAGTCCAGGATGTGGGACACAATACATGTTCAAATACAAGTCCAAATGTCAAAAATCCTTCGTGCAAAAATAATGGTTTCAGTCAATTGTTTTCCATGTTGTGGCCAAAGATAATTTAATGGCTTAAAGTACATATGACAGGTTTTCTTAATTTTCTAATTTCTACTTAATTTTGAGTTATAACACCTGTTGTAAATTAAAATTGAAGTTTTGCACGGATCAAGTATGAGTTTGTGAAGAAAACTTCAAAAATATGTTGGAAATTACAAGTTGCAAAGTTCCAAAACACGATGACATCACACTAAAACGTCTGGCACAATTTACACGCAAGAAACATTTCTTTCTACATTCTTTAAACTTGAATCCAACAAAATAAAGGTGTTTATTTTAACTGTGTTTTAGTGAAATGACTGGTCCAACCTGTCAGAGGCACTTTAACATTTTAAAGTGCCTATGACAGGTTGGACAAATCATTTCACTAAAATGCAGTTAAGATAAATATATTTCAAGTTGTGCTAAATCTTTAGAAATGTTACCCCTGTGTAGCTATTTTATTTTCCTAGTTGTAAATTATGATATCGTACTAGGAAATTACCAAGAAACCATCCTGTAAACTGGACCAAAACTCCTTTAATGTCAGATATTTTAATTTGACCAAGAAAAACACAAAACTATAATTTATATTAACAAGAGGTATTAATACACTGAAAAAAGTCAAAATGAGAAAATCATAAAAACCTGTCAGAAACTAGACGAGTTTAAAAATTCAAACAGTCACACACTTTAGCTGAAGTGACGCTATAACCATCAGAATATATCCATGGGATTCAGAATGATGAAAAAGTAGCATCAAAACAACAAAATGGAAATGAACAATAAACAACACATTTTTGAATGGGAGAAGTAATTAAAAAATGGCACCTCTAAACAGTAAGCCAAAACCCATACAATAGATAGGATGTGGAATTTCTTATTTTCACATATTTTGTGTTAATTTATTTAATGGTGTAGTTGTGGTTAAAGACATTCAGCCCCCTTCACCCTAAAGCCAATGTTATTTATCATTACATTTGGACCTCTAATATAGGATAAAATAGACCTAGTGTTTCAGTTCAACATTGTTTTTCCTGTGCAGGTGGGCGTAACGTGACCATCTCGCTGCAGTCCAGGACGGGCCACACTCACATGCCGTCGGTGGTGGGTCTGCTCGTCTTCACACAGTTCTGGTTCTGGTTCCCTCTGTCCCACTTCCTGTCCCTGGCCTTCACTCCCACCGCCATCATCGGCCTCAACAAAGACCTCAAGGTAATGCAAGTCTAATCCTCTCGACATGTCATTGGGAACATCACCATTTCAAATCTCAGAGGCCTCACAGTTTACCGTGCCATGACCAACCAGTGGAAACTACATAATCATCTCTTCTGTGTGACCAGTTTGGCAAGAGTCGACTAATGAAATACGCAACCAAAAACATGCTCTGCTGATGGATTAGTCGATTTAAAATAGTGCGTGTGGAAAGCTCTAAAAACGTGACTGTTTCTGACCTAAACCGTGCTCTCAAGACGACAACTACAAAGGCGTTCGCAGAAAACAACTATTTTATTTATTTAGAAACCTACAAGAAAACTGTCTTTATGTATATAAAAAAAAGTCCAATTAGACTCACTCTTAAAACTTAATCTTAGCACAAAATGCCTCCTTCTTTCTACTGTTGTCCCCTATAAATCCTTATTTTACCACCAATTAATTGACCATGAACTAACACCCAAAGTGACCAACTTTATAAATTAAAACGATGATAAAATAAAGTTAATGTGACATAAACAGCCAGATAAAAAGCACTTTACATTTAGGTTTAAGTGTATTATTAATTGTTTTGACTTAATTTTGCCTCACAAATGATTAAAACGACTTTTTTTTGTTACTTCTTACAATTATATTGTGGCCTCACTAATCACGATTTTGATTAACTGAATTCTCTTGACATCAATAAATGTCCTAGAGCTGAAAACAATCAAATTGGCATCAAATTCTAGCATTTGGTTACAGCTTTTATTAGCAGTGAAGCCCTAACAAGGTGGTCTAATGTGGGCACTCACAAACTAATCCCAGGATCAGAGTGACTTTTGAAGAACATGCAGTGGGCATTGTCTCAGTTTAGTCACCCAAATCTGCGGCGTCGGGCCCCAGGGACACTCGACCGTTTGGTGCACATGGATCTACAGCTGGACAGGCCTCGTGGGAGTATTAATGGTGGTGTAAAGACCCTCACGAGGCAAACGCAGGTCTGAGAGAAGCTCACACCTGTTCACCACTCTGCCACGCTTCACAGAAACAGCTCAACTCTGAGACCACGGACTGTCAGTCTGCTAATCAAAGTCGATGAACGGAGCACGTGGTGACCTACGAAGTGGAAACCTGCTAATCTTAATATACTATATATATGGCTTGTTAAAGTTTCTGTTTTGACAGTTTGTGGAACTCAAAGTTATGACTTTTTCAGTTGTTTCATCAATTTTTGATTTGGTGTGGGCATTAATAACCTTAATAGTACTATCGTAGAAAGGGGTTCAGAGGTTGTCATCCGGACGCCGTTTAAAGATCGAGACGTTTCGACTTTTATCCAAAAGTCATTGTCAATCAGAGAGCTGGTATGGGAACCTGGGCCTTATATGCTACTCTAAGTAGTGGGAGTCCAGCCCCCAGGGAGGAGTCACTGCACTCCTGTCTTTGTTATAAGATTGTTTGTTTGTCACCTGGGATTTAATTAATTGGTCTATCTTGTTGATTAATGGTTGGCCTCACCTAGTTTCACCTGTGTCTAAAGGTCTATTGTTATCTTGATAGCTGGCTGTTGCTCCCTCCTCACTACTGATTGCCTCATTAGCATTTGACTGGTCTATTGATCTGGACCAAGGTGTCAGGATGCTGTCATAAATTTTGGCTAAATTAAATCTTAAGCCCCCATTCCTGATCAGGGAAGGATTTTCTCTTTTACAAAAATGGCCTCCTTTACTCCTCTTTCAAACCAGTTCTTCTCTCTGCTCAAAATCTTCACCTCACTGTCCTCAAACGAGTGATTTGTAGCTTTTAGATGCAGATGGACTGCACTCTGCGGTCGGTGGAGGAACATCTTCTGTGTTGGTACAGCCTTTGTGCAATGGCTGTTTTGTTTCTCCTATGTAACGTTCTTTACAACTGTCCTCACTGCACTCTATCGAATAAACTACATTGCTCTGTTTCTCTGTCGGCCTCTTGTCTTTTGGGTGGACCAGTTTCTGTTTAAGCGTGTTGCCAGGTTTGTAATAGACAGGGATGTCGTGTTGTCTAAAAATCCTTTGAAACTTCTCAGACAGGCCTGAGACATAAGGGATAGAGACACCCCTCCTGCTGGGGTCTTTATCCTTTCTGTCCTGTTTCTTAGCTCTTCTGACTTTGTTAAAGGCCCAGTTAGGGTATCCACAAGCTGAGAGGGCACGATGGGCGTGTTCTTCCTCCTTCTTTCTCCCTCAGAGCTGGTGGGTACTTCATGGGCTCTGTGTTGCAAGGTCCTAATCACTCCCAGCTTGTGCTGCAGTGGGTGGTTGGAATCGAACAGTAACTACGGGTCTGTGTGGGTGGGTTTCCTGTATACTTCTGTCTGAAGGCTGCCTTCCTCCTCTCTGATTGTGGAGCAATCAAGAAACGCCAACCGGTTGTCCTTAGCATCTTCTCGGGTGAACTTAATGTATACATCCAACCCATTGATATGCTCAGAGAAAGTTTCCAGCTCTTGTTTCTTGATTATCACAAGCGTATGAATCCACGCCAGAGGCTCGGAGGTGTGCCCAGGAAGGAGGTCAGAGCCTTCTTCTGAAGTGTTCCATATATAGCTTGGCTCTGATCAAGTGAGACCGGCGAGCCCATAGCACAGCCGTGGATCTGTCTGTAAAAATGTCCCCTGAATTGGAAGTAAGTTGTGTTAAGGCAGATGTCCAATAATTGGCAGATGTATTCAGGTGTGAGTTTGGTCCTTTCCGGTAGGGTTGAGTCCTCCTGCAGTCGCATCCTCACTGCTGCCACTGCCTCCGAGGTAGGAATACAAGTGAAAAGGGACACCACGCCGCACGAGACCATAACGTCATCTGGGTCCATACGGAGGTGTCTCACTTTGCTCACAAAAGTGCTGTGTGTTGTCCACATGATGTTCTGAGTTCCCCACTAATGGAGCCAAGATGGAGGTTAAGTGTTTAGCTACATTGTATGTGATGGAGTCCGTGCTACACACAATGGGTCTCAATGGGACATTCTCTTTGTGTATTTTGGGGAGGCCATAAATACATGGAATGGCTTCACCAGGATACAGTCTGTAGTACAGAGGCCTGTCAATCAACTCCTCCTTCTCAAGCTTCTGTAGACAGTCTATAACCTTCTTCTTGTAGCTACTTGTGGGGTCCCTTTTCAGTCTTTCATATGTGGAGGTGTCCTCAAGGAGACTGTTGACCTTGGACTCATAGTCCGCTGTGTTCAAGATCACTGTGCAGCGTCCTTTGTCAGCTGGTAAGATGTTTATGGTATGGTCCTTTTGTAAAGCTGAAAGTGCCTTCCTCTCTTCTGGTGTGATGTTAGAAGGGGGTGGTTTGGCACGTTTTCAGGGTAGCGATGACCCGTGATCCTGAGGTCTGCTGCCTCGGCATCATTCAATTTGTTGTTTCTGATGGCTGTCTCAGTGGCTGTGATGTAATCTGTTGTTGGGATATGGTTGGAGGTGACCGAGAAATTGAGTCCTTTAGAAAGGACATCTATTTCTGCCTGAGTCAGGATGCGGTCTGAAAGGTTTTTGATCCAGCTATTCCTGTTAATACTTGTCTCACCTTGGGCTGTCCCTAACCTCCTGTTGTGCTGATCTTTACTAGTGTTGATCTTTTCCACAGCCCAAGCCAACAGATTACATCACAGCCACTGAGACAGCCATCAGAAACAACAAATTGAATGATGCCGAGGCAGCAGACCTCAGGATGCGGGTCACGCCACCCTGAAAAGTGCCAAACCACCCCCTTCTAACATCACACCAGAAGAGAGGAAGGCACTTTCAGCTTTACAAAAGGACCATACCATAAACATCTTACCAGCTGACAAAGGACGCTGCACAGTGATCTTGAACACAGCGGACTATGAGTCCAAGGTCAACAGTCTCCTTGAGGACACCTCCACATATGAAAGACTGAAAAGGGACCCCACAAGTAGCTACAAGAAGAAGGTTATAGACTGTCTACAGAAGCTTGAGAAGGAGGAGTTGATTGACAGGCCTCTGTACTACAGACTGTATCCTGGTGAAGCCATTCCATGTATTTATGGCCTCCCCAAAATACACAAAGAGAATGTCCCATTGAGACCCATTGTGTGTAGCACGGACTCCATCACATACAATGTAGCTAAACACTTAACCTCCATCTTGGCTCCATTAGTGGGGAACTCAGAACATCATGTGGACAACACACAGCACTTTGTGAGCAAAGTGAGACACCTCCGTATGGACCCAGATGACGTTATGGTCTCGTACGACGTGGTGTCCCTTTCACTTGTATTCCTACCGGAGGCAGTGGCAGCAGTGAGGATGCGACTGCAGGAGGACTCAACCCCTACCGAAAGGACCAAACTCACACCTGAATACATCTGCCAATTATTTGACTTCTGCCTTATAACAAATTACTTCCAATTCAGGGGACATTTTTACAGACAGATCCACGGTTGTGCTATGGGCTCGCCGGTCTCGCTCGATCGTAGCCAACCTATATATGGAACACTTCGAGAAGAAGGCTCTGACCTCCTTCCTGGGCACACCTCGAGCCTCTGGCTGCGTGGGACGATACGCTTGTGATAATCAAGAAACAAGAGCTGGAAACTTTCTCTGAGCATATCAATGGGTTGGATGTATACATTAAGTTCACCCGAGAAGATGCTATGACAACCGGTTGATGCTTCTTGATTGCTCCACAATCAGAGAGGAGGAAGGTAGCCTTCAGACAGAAGTATACAGGAAACCCACCCACACAGACCAGTACTTACTGTTCGATTCCAACCACCCTCCAACCACCCACTGCAGCACAAGCTGGGAGTGATTAGGACCTTGCAACACAGAGCCCATGAAGTACCCACCAGCTCTGAGGGGAGAAAGAAGGAGGAAGAACACGTCCCATCGTGTCTCTCTCAGCTTGTGGATACCCTAACTGGGCCTTTAACAAAGTCAGAAGAGCCAGAAACAGGACAGAAGGATAAAGACCCCAGCAGGAGGGGTGTCTCTATCCCTTATGTCTCGGGCCTGTCTGAGAAGTTTCAAAGGATTTTTAGACAACACGACATCCCTGTCTATTACAAACCTGGCAACACGCTTAAACAGAAACTGGTCCACCCGAAAGACAAGAGGCCGACAGAGAAACAGAGCAATGTAGTTTATTCGATAGAGTGCAGTGAGGACAGTTGTAAAGAACGTTACATAGGAGAAACAAAACAGCCATTGCACAAAAGGCTGTACCAACACAGAAGATGTTCCTCCACCGGACCGCAGAAGGCAGTCCATCTGCATCTAAAAGCTACAAATCACTGCGTTTGAGGACAGTGAGGTGAAGATTTTGAGCAGAGAGAAGAACTGGTTTGAAAGAGGAGTAAAGGAGGCCATTTTTGTAAAAAGAGAAAATCCTTCCCTGAACAGGAATGGGGGCTTAAGATTTAATTTAGCCAAAATTTATGACAGCATCCTGACACCTTGGTCCAGATCAATAGACCAGTCAAATGCTAATGAGGCAATCAGTAGTGAGGAGGGAGCAACAGCCAGCTATCAAGATAACAATAGACCTTTAGACACAGGTGAAACTAGGTGAGGCCAACCATTAATCAACAAGATAGACCAATTAATTAAATCCCAGGTGACAAACAAACAATCTTATAACAAAGACAGGAGTGCAGTGACTCCTCCTGGGGATGGACTCCCACTACTTAGTAGCATATAAGGCCCAGGTTCCCATACCAGCTCTCTGATTGACAATGACTTTTGGATAAAAGTCGAAACGTCTCGATCTTTAAACGGCGTCCGGATGACAACCTCTGAACCCCTTTCTACGATGGACCACACCTGGACGAATGAGGGTTTACATCGACTTAATAGTACTAATATATTTTTGGGGTATTTTCCAATTATGTTATTCCAACAGAAATGTGCTAAAACATGTCTCTAAATTAATAAATTCACAAATGTGAAATTGCTGTAAAGTTACCCACAAAAGTACAGAAATATGAATTTGTTCTTATTTGTTATTTTATTTGATTACTTCTAAAAAATGTATATGCTGTTTTTGTTTCTTCAAAACAATAATCTATCTTCCGCTATTTTCAACCAACTGTTGGCCTCTAGCTTGACGTCATTGCATTTTAAATAAATTTTTCCACGTAATTATCATGATCCATCAAAAAAAGTGGTGCATTTACTCCAAGCAAATGGGCAGGATTATGTATTTTAAGAAAGCTCCTTTGTTTTATTGTTTTATGGTAATGTATCTTTTAATTTCAGGGCGGCATAATAATTTGTCAGTGAATATAGGTTAATTAAGCTCATAATGGTGATAAACCGATTATTTACACCACCAATAGTGTTTAATTTTGTAAAGCCAAAAATCACAACAGCAGATTGCCAAAATTGCTGATTTTTACCAGCAGAAAGTTTTAAAATCAAACGGTGAAACAGTCATTTGTTGGTAATGGAACTGTCCTAGAGCTAGTCTATTACAGTGGATGAAGAATGTTGATAATAATAATAAAAAACCTTGTCTTTTCAGATGCCCAAGGTTCAGTACCGTTCCAACTGCAAGCCCTCGACCTTCGCTTACCCGCCCGCGCTGGAGGTTCCCAAGGAAAAAGAGAAGGAAAAGGTGAGAACTGGGCACTCACGACAAAAGGCCTGTTTTGATTTTCTCCCCAAGTAAATAATCCGTGAAGCATTTTGAACCTTTCCTCGGAGTCCTGTCATTTTCCTGCCCACCACGTTTATTATTGTAGCATCAGAGGTCTATTTTTCTCCGTACTCTTGCTTACCAGTCTGACAAGCTCTCAGAATATAACGCATCAATAGCACCAGTGATTATGTTGTGGTTGACTAGTATCGTAAACTTGGAGCCGTGTTTGCAGATGAGATTAGTGGTGTCTTCAGTATTGTCTTACTTGAGGTAAATGTCCGTGTCTGGCAGGTGTCCACTGCTGTTCTTTCCATCACGGCCAAAGCCAAGAAGAAGGAGAAGGAGAAGAAGGAAAAGGAGGAGGAGAAGATGGAAGTGGTAAGGCTGCTTCTTTTAAATCAACAGCTTCGGACGATATCAAACAGAGTACTGGCTGTAATAAATATTTTGAGGCGCACAAATCTATTAACATTTGAAAGTCTCAGGGGTACAATCAAGTATTAAACAACCTTTCATTCAGGACAAAAGGTTCTACCCTAATGTTGTGACTGTAGGGAGTTGCAGGGGAAATGAAAGTAATCAATAAAAAATGAATGTGAATAAACAAACCAGACGTTAGATATTTGGGTTTTTTTTTGGGTTCCTTTGGAGATGCAGGTAGAAAAATATTACCCTAGCTATAATACAAGTGTTTAAAACCATCAAAAGTACATAAATATTTACTAAAATATTTGAATTCTTGGACAAATACACAAGCATTGACAAATTCTTGGAAGCACAAATGTCCAGATCTCCATCATCGAGCCGTAAAATGTTTGGGGTGATTTGTCTTTGGCGTTCGACTTTGTGTTGAATACTTTGTGCCATGCTACGTAATGCTGACGGATGAGCATGAAAACCTTCAACACGAGTTTATGATCTCACATTATTTGTATTTCATTCAAATCTGTTGACTGATAAACTGTTACGTCGTCGTCTAAAGTCTTAGTTAGGACCATTTGGACGGTATTGTATTTATTTGATGGACAGTAGTCAACAAATCAATACACACATTCTTATGGATACTAAAATTACGTTCGAAACCAACTGAAAAATTAACCAAAAGTAAGACAAAATGTGTTTGACTAGTTTTATTTGAAAACTTGTATCAGAACCAGTTTAAAAGCCTGTGGTAATATTAACGAAACTGTTATTAATTTTGTTTAATAGCATTTCTATCATCTAAAATTTTAAAAAATCTGTTTTTATTATAATTGTGGTTTCAAAATAAGTATTGTGCATTGAGCTTTTCCTCAGTATCAAAATCAAGTTTACCTTTTTTATCAAAGTGACACTAATTTGAGAGATTATTTTGTGCAAGAAATGTCTCGTTGGGTGCTAACTGTGTGCCCACTCTTGCAGGAGGTTCAAGAAGGAGAAAAGGAGAAGAAGGATGAAGAGAAAAAGAAGGATGAGGAGAAAAAGAAGGATGAGGAGAAAAAGAAGGATGATGACAAGAAGAAGGATGAAGAAAAGAAGAAAGAGGTTGAGCCAAACTTCCAGCTGCTTGAAAACCCGGCGCGAGTGATGGCGGCTCAGCTCAAAGTCCTGACGATGCCCGAGAGCTGCCGCTACCAGCCCTTCAAACCGGTAACCTCACTGCACAACCTTTATCTGATGCACGCTGAGGAGGTTTAATTCAACTTTGATTAAAGTCAACATCGCATTTTCCAAAAAAATACTTTGCATGAGGAATTTCAATCAAATTTCCACATTTTCTGTAATAATCGGGTTTGGGACAAGAGTAGAAAGTGCCAGCGCCTCTGCCTGGGCCATTTCTGTGACAATTTGAAGATTTTTAACAGTGGAAGACTATCTCCAAGCTGTGTTTTCCTTTTTCCAACTTGGTTAGTTCTGGCCATCTCTTTCCTCTTCAGTGTTGCCGTGAATGTCAACTTTTCCAGTGTAAATTTAAGGCCCTGTCACACTGGCTCTGCACAGACGGCCACATTATGACAACATCAGTCATAACCTCCTGAGTCTGCTTCCTATTCAGAGAAAGTTGAGGAAGTCTGATGTTTTTGACGTAAATCTGGTCAGTGCCTGAAAGTTTAGTGGATTGCCAAATTAAAACGTCGTTTCCTGAGTTTATTTTATATTTATTGGAGCTAAACGGCCAGACAAACAGATCCATTTCCCTGGAGTTGTATTTGCTCTGCACCACACAGAGCTCACTGAATTTGACTTTGTATCGTTTGCCTCATCTATGATTTAAGCAGAGAAATATTTACAATCAGATAAAACCCAAACAGTGATGTGTGGTTTATGAATACATCTTGAGGGCATCTGCAGATGTTTTTACAAATCAAATCATTGTCCTATAAATTGCCAACATTTAATGCACTGTTTCAAGCCAAGAAACACTTCTCAAAATGAAGGCTGGATTTCCTGTTGTGTCCACAGCTTCACACTGGAGGGATCATCATCATGAAAGACACCAGTGAAGAGGAGGAGGAGCTGGTGGAGCCCGTCTCCGCTCACGGCCCAAAGATCGAGGAAGAGGAGCAGGAGCCCGAGCCCCCGGAGCCCTTTGAGTACATCGACGAGTAGACAGGTGTGTTTACTGTCCGAGGGATGGGTTTCTTTTGTACCTCCAACAAAAGGTGAAGATGTGACCGATTTGTTTTAATGATGAAGAGTAACATTAACTCGATCCAGTGCAAGTGACTTAGAGACGGAGGATTAAAAAACGATGTTCACACAATCAGATGTTTTGATCTGGTTTATGAATATTAATATGTCTCATTAGTGGGCCAATCCACACCTTAAAGTGGCAGAAGTACAATGTCTTCTCTGTCAACTTAAAAAAGAAGTTAAATTATTTCTTTATCAAGAGTTTGTCTCAAAGGCATATTTGTTGTCAGATGAAACCATTTAAAGCCATAAGTTTAAGTTTGTGGAATCAGATTCTTACAAATAATAACTTTTTTCCTTTTCTGCATTTTGTTTTTTATATTTCTTGCACAAACAGTAAATCTCCCACAGTTTTAAATCCATTGGTTTCAGAGTGATGAAGAATTAGCAATTGACAATTTAATTTAACATGCTATTATAACTGTAAAATCAAAAAAACTCAAATGGTGCCTGTAAACATGAGTCTGACACTAGAGAATAGGTCCCTGCCCTGTGTAACTGCTGTATAATATTGTACAGCCCTGATCGGATGGCGTTTGACCATGTCCCAGTTTAACCCAGTAGGATTTAAAACAGGACTTCCCGAGCCCTCGAAGGGCAAACCTCTCAGAGTTGGAGCCAGAGGATCTTAATGACTGCTGGCTCTGTGCTGTTTGTGTTGGAAGTGCCCAGGCCTCGTATGTTGCTGTTATATGTGAGGAGACCGATGGAGTGTCAGTGACCAAATTAGGACTGAAGAGTCTGCTGTGTCATGTTTTGAGTCTTATTGCAGGCTGGGCTTAGCGTCTTTCTTGAAAAGCAAAACGTATGTCGTCTACGTACTTAAAAGTGGCATACTGTACTGTAGAAATTAAGGTTGTCTCAAAATCAGTACCAATGTACATATTAATACCAAAACTACAACTGCATATAGATATTTATTTAAACATTTCATTAATAGGACAAAATTAAACTTTTCCTGAGTAGTGTTTAAATGCTCTATAGTAAGCCTTTCCTTACTAATAAATAGTTTTAAATGTTCGTGTCTACACTAGAGGACCATGACTTTCCATTAGATCTTTGTGAGTTCACTTCTCTAATTTTGTTTGCTTTTTTTACAGGTTTCTGAAGATCTGAAAAGTCATGTTGTTCATATCCCTCTGTGTATCCAAAAACGCCCTTCACTCCTGTTTTACACGTTACTTTTCTGCTCTGGCTCCTTTTTTCCAGAAAGAGTGTTTTACATTAACAGCTTGTATAATTTTTCTGTTAGTACAATAAAAAATTACGTATATTGGAGCTTGTGTTTGTGTAACTGGGGGAAGGTTACATCAGTTTTAATACGCACATACATATACATTAAAATTGTTCTGTATTTGATTGTTTATGTCTGTAGTCGCTCTATAGTGGCATGAGTGAGTAACTACTGTTTATCCCCGAAGATTTAAATGCATTCCTCAAAACAATTGATATAATCAAAACACACTGGATCTTTTGCAAAACCAAATCTTTTCAAAACCCTCAGAATGCACAGACCTCTGTCTGTGCTGCATTTATGGAACGAACATCTAAATGCTTCATTGTTTTCAGACCAAATGAGGCTCATGTTGGAAATATGTATCAAACATTTCCAACATGAGCAAAACAGGATTTATGATTAAAAGAACCTTTTATTTGTCCCACAATTAAGAAATTCCAGTGATGCATCACAAGGTACCAGAACACAGTGTGCGGGTGGAGATTTAAAAACACCTTAATTGTTTTACTCTGTAATTGACTGACGCAGGTTCACTCTCTTCTCACTCATGATCAGTCAAAATGACAAATCTCTGCCATTCAACATTTTGAAACAAAAACATAAACCAGTTTTACGTGTAAGATTATAACTCCGGTGGATTAACAAGTGTTTATGGAACATACTTTTATACTGGCTCTACTGCATTTCCAGTCTTTCTCATGCACACATAAAAGAAACTTTTTTTTTTATTTTTTATTGAGGTTCTTTACTCTAATGATTCCCTGTTGGCAAGTTTGATTTCTGCTTTTGATCTGCTTCAATCACAGTCCGGAGGGCGGAGGGGTCAGGAGTGCAGAAGTTGAAGATTAATTACATATTGGTTATTTCATTCTTAAATGTGGTGTTTGCTGGTTACATTCACAGTTTCAACCGTCTGTGTGAATCCAGTTTGTGATTCTGTGTTTTTTGTCTTTTACTGCAAACATAGTACATTATCAATTGTTTCTCCAAATTGTTGAATGAAACTTCTTTTGAACATGACACCGGGAAACGCAGACAGTTGTATTCTGTGTGATGGACCATGTTTTTGAAGGCGTAAAACTGTTGGAAAATTCTTGTGCTGCTGTGAAGTGGTTTTTGGATGATTTGCAGCTTGACAGTTTCCGTCAACGAAAAATCGTGTGTGGAGCATATGGGCATTTTCGGCAAACTAGTCAAATCCTCCATTCACTTCCCTTAGGTTTATACTTGAACTGAACACACAATACACTTCTATATTTACGAGGTCAAAATGTAGTGTTTTTAATAGACAAGACAAAGATAACGTTGAAAAAATACAAACTATCTCTTACCTATGTGTAATTCTAGATTGCAATTATGTTTTGGACTGGCAACACGTCTGTCTCATTGTGTCAACATAACATTTTAGTGTTAAAATTATTAACATTACAGTTCCACTGGTATATAACCAGACCAGCTTTATGAAATCAAACTTTCTTAATGCAAAAGTCTATGAACAGCCACATTAAAAGCACATTTAGGCATTCTTTTTTGGAACACAGATTTAAAATTACTCCGAAATAGTCCGGATTATTATGTTTTTGTTCATAAGATTATATTGTGACCTGAATAATCATAATTATCGCTTAACTGAATGATATGACAGCCCTAGTGGAGACATTTGCGGAACGAGTCCATGATTCTAATTTTAAAAAAACGTTGAAACACATGTAATGAAGCAGTGTCCATCCGGTTTGCTGTTCTTTCCGAGATCATTTCCAGTAAAGAATCCCTCTTCATCCTGGGCACATGTGGAATGAGCTGAATGTCTGACTTCACAGTAAAAGATATTTTCTGCTCCGTCCTCTGGCTCATCTTTCTCGGAAGCTGAAGGTTTCCATACATTCAGAGTTGGATCTGATGACATTACCACATGTGAACATTGTAGACATATCAGTTAAAGGTCCACTGTGTAACTTTTCTGCTTGTGGCTCTGTTACCTGCTCATCTCAAGTTATTTATTTTCAGGTGTTTTATTGCTCAAATGTATCTTGAAAAGACATGGATTGTTATGATTCATTTAATTTAGAATAAAATCTGCAGGGCTGTCGTAACACAAAGGTTTGCCTGGGCTGCAGCTCAGGGGCCCATAGAGTCAGACAGCCCATCACAGCTGAGCCGCTACTCTCTCTTTTGAAGAACTTATCATAGCATTTTTCCATATAGCTGTATATATAGCAATATACATTTAATAATGTCAATCATTTAAAATGGCAAATTCATATCACATACTGTTGGATTTTGACATAAAACTGTGGGATTTCAATGACTATATTGTTTTGTGACTGTTATATAATTAATTATTATTTCAGGTCAGGATTTGCTGAGTGGTTGTAATATTTTTTTAAGAGGTATAAAGCATGCTTGAGGGGGGCCTCTAGGGCTCACTGATACCTCCAGACGGCCCGGCACATCACACGTTCCTTGGAGACACCACCACTCCACCAGAAAAGTTGCATAGTGCACTTTTTATGTTCTGGGCTACAAGTGCAACCAATGTTTTACCCGGACATTACAGGGCCAGGGAAATATGGACCCCCCAGACTGTCTGAGCGGGTCAGAAGTGTTGAGGGCCCAGACTCTGCCTCGACTGATGTGCTATTGGTCTGTGAAGGGCTCTGGCCTGGACCACCCCTGTCTGCACTGGAGCAGCCAAATGACCTCAGGTCTGTCCTCATGATGTGGACTTTGGCCTGATTTTCATCAATTATTAAAAGGAAGCACAATTAAAAACAACACTAGGCCTGTATAAAACACCATTTCATCAACACACCAGTATGTTAAACAAAATGGTCTATAAATGTGTTACTGTCCATTTGTCATTCCATTCTATTTCCATTAAAATACCAAACACAGTTTCATTATGCACACAGCACTTGGCACTTCTCCCAGGAGCGAGGTGCCAGTTCAGACTGTTGTAAATAAAATAAAATGGAGAATCAAAGCGCTGACATTCCTCTCCGTTGACTAGTTTAGTATGTTGACTTTCACTTGTCCCTTACAAACTGTGCCATCTTGACATCCAAACACAGGAGTTACTCACTGCTCGGTGTCCCTGGCATCTGTCACCAGCAGCAGCTGCAGGAGCCATGGCAAATGTAAGCATCACATTTTAAGACCCGAACCGCTTCACACACAGTTTTGTGCCTCTCTGTAATTTGTCCCAGGAAATAATTTGCAAATGTAAAAACCTATGTAATATATCCACGTAAATTGTTCTGCATTTAGTCAGTTTTGTTCTCAAATATTGTCTTGACATGTCCTCTTGACCGTCTTTCTTTTTTGGTTCAATACCTAAATGCTTTGAACCCGGGAGTCTCACAGCTGGGCACCAGTCCTGGAGCAGAGAGTCTGGTCTCTGGGGAGGCTTCTCTGAAACAGAAAAAGCAGCACACTTTCACATTGGAGAGACACACGCATGTTGGACAGATGAACAAAGACGAGGATTGGATTAGTGTCCCGTTGCAGAAAAGGCATCTGTACTTGTGCAGATTATGGGCAGCATCGCAACACTGTTCCCAGCACCAGACCACTCTATGAAACTCTTGTGAAGTACACATAATTGTATTTGTCATAATTCAATATTCTGCAGAAAGAGCCAGCCATAAACACTGGATTGTATGTGGCTTTGAAGTCGACAGCCTGCACTGCACCTGCACAAAGTCAGAAACATTTAAAACGAATGCTGAAACCAGTTCATTGATTTTTATGAAATGATACAGTGGTTAATTTTTGAGAATTTATTTGTTCTAAAAACACTTCAGTTACCACTAGACTAGACTCAACATGAATATTGAGGAGCGTCGTGGATTCTGGCAGGTCTTGGTTTGGCCGTCCCTGACTTTGTTCACATGGAGCTTTTATGGAGGGGAACGTCTCCAGCTGCGACTCCTTATTTCTCTGCAGGCGCTGACCACAGACACTGAGTGAAGAGGATGAACCGCCTCGGAGCAAAATATAACAAGAACTAACTAATGCAGAGGTGTTTAAAGGTTATTGCTTTCATTTGAATGTTCCACAGTAAGGCATTAAATGTATATATCTCCATGGAGACAAGGATGTGACACCTCCAGGCCAAGTTATAGGTCACATCTGTGGAACAGTGACTGTTTAAAGCAAGAATTCTGTTTTTTTGAAGTATATTGGGCCTATGTTAGCAATAAAAGAACATGTAATTGAAAATTTGCACAATAGACTGGTTTAATGCTGTATTGTGGAACATTCCAGGCAAAGCATTGACATCTCAATGACACATCCCACCAGTAAAGTCATCTTTAAGTCTGATTATTGAGGTTTTTACTCCAGTGAGAGCATAACATAAATGGTATCACGTTACACTGACTACACCTTAGTAATAATAATAAAGCATGAACAAAGACTTAACTCAAACAGAATTGTTCATTAAGAATGATTCAGACCCATTAAACAGTGCTTTCTAAATAAACATTGCTTGTAACTACTTTATTAAAGAATTTGGGGTTTGGGTATTAAAGTCAGTAGTTACTAAGCCTGAATCATTCTTAATAAACTATTTTTTAATTATGAATTAAGTCTTTATTTATGCTTTAGTAAGACTATATAAAGTGTGACAAGTCAGTTTAATTCCATATTCCATCCAGAAGTTAATTTTAATTTCTTTGTCCAGGTGACTTCCTTTGAAACTTTTTCTACAATATCTATGATTTAGTTACAATAAAGTGTTACAGAATAAATCTGTGATGACCAGTGGTGGAAGTAAGAGTACAGATACAAGACAAAATGACTCAAGTAAAAGTAAACGTTAAAAAAAAAAAAAAAAAAAAAAAAGGAATTTTATACAGATTTGAAGAGTTTAAACCATTAAATGTTTGATTTTTATTAAGAATTGTGCACATTTTTGGTCAACAGGAGCAATTAAAATCAATTTTCACATTGTATGTATGTAATTTTGTTTGCTCAAAGCTGGTGCTTAAAGTAAATACCTTTAGGCAGAACGTCACTTTGAGATCACATGAAAAGTTAAAGTTAAAAAATGTGGTGTAGTAGAAAGTATACTGCTCTCAGATGTAGTGAAGTAAAAGTAAAAAGTATCCACTGTAAAAATGACTGAAGTAAATTACGGATCATAAAGTACAGCACTTTTCGTTGCTGTCCATCGTTGACGATGACTTCTACATTTGTCCCAGACCTTGTGATCTATTAAAGACAATGGCAGTGAGTTATCAATTAAGTCTGAAAGAATCTACCAAGATACTTTCGTCTGATTTTTCTCCCACAACCTCAGAAAGTGCAAGTATGCGTTGTCCTCGTTCGTGCATGTGGAGTGATGGCTCTGTAATGATGCTGTAATTGACAGTGTGTTTTCACATGAGTTTGCAGCAGACTAAACAGACACGCTGCCTGGCTGCTGCGCTCACAGACGACGGTAAATCACTTCAGGAGGTGGGCACTGTAGATGCCTTTTGCTCAAATACTGTAAGGAAAAGAAAACATTGGGTGGAGTGCGGCTTCAGAGAATAAAAATGTGTTGTAAATGTAGCTCTCTCTCTCACAATGTGGTGTTGAGACGCTTCCTGTGCTTTTCCCTTGTCCAGCACTTTTCATCCTCTGCTGGACGCTTTAGAAAACTTCTCTCTTGGACCCAAAGCTCAGTCCATATTACTGGGAATGTTTCAGTATCACAATTTAGTTGTAATCATTGCGAGAAGAAACATCACAATTTCACATCTATTCAGGATTATAGAAACACAAAAAATGGTCAAATCAGTGAACACCTTCATTTTCATTCACATGACCACTCCTCTGGTACAATCTTTTTCAGCCTTGAATTGTGGCACACATTTTTTGCTGAAAATATTCCTTGGCACATCACGGAACGCAAACGTTACAAAATTAGACCTTTAGACCAAAATTAAAAAAATGCATAATGTGGTAGATACTATCCATGCCATTGTCTTTATCTTTAATTTGGTAATAGTGATTGTTTTGCTTTTTTTTTTTTTGCTTGGATGATTGCAAAATTCTAATTTTTAACTTTGGCACACTGGTTGAAAATCAAGACTCTAGTATGAGACCTGCTCAGTCAAACATTCTGAATGATGAAGTAATATTAATGTGACAAAAATTTTTTAAATTATCTTGTTTGAAGTACAGATTTAATTAAAATTACGACCAAAGTGATCTGTGACAATGATTATTTTCTAGTTCTTGCGATTATATTATATGACCTGAATAACTGCAATTAAAGAAAGACAAACTGATTGAGCCACATCTGTGTGTATTGTATTCTGCGGATGTTACAGGTACAATGTACAGTACATAGTGATGTACAAGCAAACAATATAAAACAGGCTAAAATGGAAAGGTACAAAGAACAGCATGTACAAAAGATTATTTTATGATTCAAGTACCACTATACTTCAGTCCTCTGTCAAACACATCTGTACACAATGTACATGATCTATATCCCATGATGCATTGGCCTCGGTTTCCTTTAACTACAAACATTACAATGTTTAGATAAAAATACAGTTACAGTCTATAGACATTTTTCACAATAAAAAAGTGTCTGGGTCTTTAATCAGCTCCACAGTTAAAGGCTAAAATACTGTGAAATGTACGTAATAATTTGACTGAAAGTACAAAACACTAAATATGAGTTCTTTACTGCTGGTACAAATAACAAAAGAACATTAAAGGGAGGGTATTTTACTTGTTTAAAAAATAAACTACGATCGCAACTAAACCTGGATTGAAAGTGTCTTCACCTCCATATCGAGGACACATGCACTTTTGCTCTGTCAACACAAATACACAAAGTAAAAGCTATACTTGAACATGTTTACTTTGTATCTAGAGACAGAGATTTATTTATTTATGAAATTTGAAATATAAATTTGACACCCCCCCTTTAACATGTAAATCCAGATTAAAACGACAGACTGTATTCACTGTAGAAGGTTCAACACGTCAAAGTCTTACCATCCCAAATGGTAAACATCAGTGTCAACTTGAACACTAAGTTTTGTGCAAATAAGTAAAAGCATTTGACATTCACTAAAGCATAATGTTTATACAAAAACAAAATAATAGTCCTATTTTGAAGTTGAAATGGAGTATTGTCGTGTGAATCTATCATTATCGATCAAACAGAGATGATTTTAAACCATTAATCTGACAACACTCAGTCCTGAACAATCGGACGGAGTCAATGGGGGATTAAGTTTCTTGACCAAGCCGATCTTTCCAAAAGCGCTCTGTGTACCGTTCTCTCATTACGGTCACTAGTTTAAAGCAGTTTTTAAAAGGCTGAGTGGTTCTCCATCAGCGGGCCGCCTCTTCATCGACTCGAGAGCCTGCAGTAATCACATCTGCAAGTCCAAAACAATACTAAAGTGTAATGAGTTCAGCCATCTTGTTTATAATCGAAAGTCCTCAGCTTTGGGGGCACGATTAGCTTCCACGCTGCCTGAAGAGAGACGTTCTGGAGCGGCGCCGAGCTGGGAGCGGGGCCGGGGTCAGGGCCGCGGGGGGTCGTAGGCTTGGTAACGGTTCAGCTTCTCGGGGTCATTGGACGCCATGTGGGTGAAGTCCTGGAAGATGTCCTGGTAAGTTTCATCCCCTGTAAGAGCAAAACAGAAAAGACTTCAATGGAAAACAGGCAATTAAGGAGAACATTAACAATTATCTTTAGAATATTGACAGGTTTAAGGAGTGAGACATAAAGCTGGGTCCACACAAGTACAAAATAAATACTACTACAGTACTAGGGCTGCAACTAACATTATTTTGGAACTTGACTAGATGTGTTTTCCTTTAATATTTACCACATTTAATAAGAATGCATAAAACAACTGGGGACTGTAAAAAATATCTATTCTTCTTGTGCCGTTTTAATTTATAAACACATCAGTCTTTGCATTAAAACAGCTTTCTTGTTACACAGCATCATAATACTGTATGTTAAATCTGTGCATTGTGCAGACAGTTGATGATTATTTGAATATTTGTCACAATTTAGCGCAATCCTAATAAATCCTCATTTAGGCCCAGATTGAGTCGTAATGTAAATCTGGTTTAAGTCTAAATTTAGTCACAGTTTTGATGTAGTAATTGTGTCAATGCACCAAACAATTAGATAAGTAGGGACAATGTAGAGACATTAAACAGACGTGTTCCGCACCAGATTACAGCTAAACAGCTCAATTCCATCCCACAATTATCATGAAAAGACCTGATCTTGAACTTTAGGACGTACACAACAAATGTAGTTTTGAGTAAATTCACCATCAACTGAAATAAGCTCATATTTTGTCGTGATGTAGTTGCAAAAACTACAAAATCATAACTGAAGAACTGCTTAAAGAAGTGCATTATGTAACTTTTCAGGTGGCTGTTCTGCCTCATGCTCATCTCTATAGATGCTATTGTTTTGCCCAGAATGTTCCACAGTATGGCATTAAACTTATCTACATGGAGGTCAGTCACAGGTCAGATCTGTGAAGAGGCAAGCCAACTCACAGCAAGAATCCATGTTTTTACAGGTGTTTTTTCTTTGCAATTAAAACACTGTACCTGAATAAATGCAAGATGGATACGTTCAATGCCACACAGTGGAATATTCCAGACTAAACAAGAAAATCTCCATGGTGGCGGGTCCTTTAATGTTCAGATACAATAACATAGCACTATATAATTATACAACTACATTAGAAGAACACATTTTGTTCTTGGGGATCAGGCAGAAAAAGTGGTGAAAGGTGGTAAAGGAAAAGTGGGTCGTACCTGTGAGTTTGAGCTTCAACAGAGAGAAACGCAGAGGAAAACAAGCCAGAAAACAAACAGAAGCAAAACGCAGAAGAAAAGTGACACAGGAAAGAACAGTCCCACAGAGATTAGTTTTGTTAACAACTGTATTGTGTTTAAAGTGCACGTTATATGTACAAAAAAATACAGCTGTGTCCCAAAGAAAAGAACAGAAGAATAAAGGCACAAACTCTGGGAGGAGAGAGAGAGAAAGCAATAAAACAGCAAAACAGTGAGAAAATGTACAGAAAAAGAAACAGCATTTCAGAAAGTTATTGTTCAAGACTTCTTCAGTCAATCAACTTTGATCAAAAGAACAGAAATGTATTTTAAATTATAAACGGGCTCCAACCGAGGTCCCACTTCAGATTAGGGTGCGTTCACACTTCACCACATCAGAAATGAGACTAAACCAGAACCAAACCAAGTCCACATCAGGACTAAAATGGACTCAATTTAAGACCAAATAACCACAAATGTGAACGCACCCTCATAGTGTACTTAAAGGGGCACTATGTAACTTTTCTGGTGAAGTGACATGCTCGTCTCCATGGAGATGTTATTACTTTGCCTGGAATGTTCATTGGCATTAAACGCATTTTTATAACAACAAAAAACACCTGCCTTTCTTCCTTGCATCCCGTCTCTGCCTTTCACTCATTTGTTTATTTTTTTCTTTATTTTTATCATTATTAATGTCTTTTTTTTTCTTTTTAGTGCATAACAATTTGATTATTATTATTAGTACTCTTCTTTCTTCAGTTTCTGTTTTGTTATTTACTTTTTATGGTAACTTCAATGTGATACGAGCATGAACGGATGGCAAAAAACACCTGTAATTAAATAAATGCAAGATACATAAGTATAACGCCAATCTGTGGGACATTCCAGTCAAAAGCAATCACATCTCCATTGCGACGAGCAGGTGGCCGACCAGAAAAGTTGTGTAGCGCACCGTTAATCAGCTGGGACATATAGTTAATATAGTCATTTGTGTGATTAGTTCTGCTTTCCTCACATTCATCATCAGTGAAGACTCTCATCAGACACACACTTTAAGAGCTGATTGCGCTGATGGAGAGCTCTTAATGTTAAAGAGATGCCAAAGCAAAACAACCTGAGGATATTTAAGACGCTGGAAGCACTAATTTCCTTTCCTGTAGTCACCAGATTTCCTTGACTTTTTATAGGTCCGAACCGTCTCTCCATTTAATCGACACTGATTGAAAAACAGACACAAACAGCCAGCGCTAAAAGTCACTTACTCTCGGAATAAATAGCTCACACACTACAATCTAAACGCCACAACAACGAAGACCACCTTTTTGTAAAGCTCTGTTTCAAAGTGCTTGTTTGCCCTCAAAGGAACCGGGCATTCTGAAGTGGGTTTAAAAAAAAGAAAAGATAATTCTCAATAACAAACAGAATTCAGCTGGATCATTTCCCTCATCTCTACACGAAGCTCAGACATAAATACTCGAGAAAAACCCAAAACAACCCGAAAAAACAGTAGTTACATGTGCCTGTTTGTTCTAATCTATTGCACTGTTATGAAGTAATGGCATTCACAGATAGCTTTTTTTGAGTTAACATTCGATATGATTGATGCAATGGCACTACGCTTTTTTACAATTCAGGATTTCAGGTGGGAATGGGCGATAAACCAGAACAATCCGATAAAATACTCTCCCATGTTTAAACGGGAATAACATTATCACTATGTATCCATGTATATATACCCTTTACAACATGTACATAATTATAATCATCCAAAATTATACTTATTCTTCAAAATAGAACATCTCTGGACTTATATTTACCACCTCTCAAATACTTACTATTTAGAAAACCAAATAAAATCAGTTTATCCGGTATGAACTGGTTAATGAGAAGTTTACAGTGACATCAAACACACTGGTTGCATATCAATGAACAGGAATGTGCCTTACTTTGTTTACAATATCGAAAGATAGTTTATGGCTTTAATAACGACATGCATTATTATGGGAATACTGTGTTTAGATGGATGGCATACAGTAGTTATTGCCAAGTTCTGACAGTAAATGTTTGTACAATGAGGTTTGACTGCCGCTGGATCCTGGGGAAAACTGAGTCCAGGGCGCTAGATGTTTTCTGATCGTAGCACCCAATGTTTTAGGCCCAAATAGAGTTTCTCGTTTGTATTTTCTAAATGCTGTTAATAGTTATTAATTTATACAAAAATATTAAGCAGTAAAATAACAATTTAAAGGGAATATTCTCTGTCACATCAGAGAGAGATGCTTCTTTGTGCTAATAATACTTCAGGAATAACAGTCATTAATAATGAAGTTACTCCACTTAGGGACAAACTCCAGCGCGTGATGGCTTTAACATTGTCCCAATAGTCACCATGGCAACGACCACTTTAAAGCTTAGGGCAGCTCACAAAAAAGCTCTTAAAAAAATAAAAATTTGACAACATTTTTTCGTGTGTGTACTGAGCCCAGCCCTGAACCGTGGGCTCATGAGCCTCGTCTACGTTTCCCCGAGCTGCAGGCTGATGAACTCCTGCATGCACTTCCTGTACTGCATCTCAGTGGGGCTGTTGGAGTTGTATTGACCTGACTGACTGTAGGGTCCCTCCGCCTCCCGCATCTCTTCATTCATCTTGGCCAATCTCAGCCTGAAAACAACAAGTATTTAGTATTTCAGAGTCACAAATGACACGTTGACTCATCAGGAAACAGTTGATGATGAGACTCACAACGTGACGATGTCAGCATTTGCAGCGTCCACAGCAATAGAAAGAGGCGTTTTTTCATCTATGTCTGCAGCGTTTTGATTTGCTCCTCTTTTTAAGAACAAACACACTTGCCTGAAGAGAAATTCAACCTCATTAGATTTAATTTGTTTAACTGAACAAAAACCCTCAGTAAAACAGAAGACAAACCCAGTGTGTCCGAGCATGGTGGCGTGATGGAGAGGTCCTCGTCCCTGGGCGTCCTGCTGATTTACATTGGATCCATTTTGTAGCAAAAACTCACAGGTGACCAGAGACCCCTTTGGGTAAGAGGAATCAGTGTTATAAATATGTATGTATTAAAATAATCACAACCGCAGGTATATTAGTTTAGGCTGAATTACCCCATGCACCGCCATGATGAGCGGCGTCCGCTTCTCGTCGTCCGTGTTGACCCAGTTGACCTCTCCTCCGTGGGCCAGGGCCTCGGCCATGTCGGGCAGGCTGCGGGCGCAGGAGGCCCAGAACAGCTGCAGACCGGGGCTGTACTCCTTTGGCTCATAGAAAGCCACGTCTTTGCAGGGTGAGGGGGGTGGCAGGGTGGCAGGCATGGCCATAGGAGGAGACTCTGCCCCGTCTGCAACACAGACAGTCGCAACATTTACAGTTAAGTGTTCACCAGCTGTGCAGGTACAAACAGAGACATTTAAAGTGTCTTTACCAGCTTCACCCGGGCTGTTGTTGGAAGGAGTCGTAGCCAGCATCTCTCGGCTTCCATCAGCGCTGTTCTGAATGCCACTGTCTGCACTTTTGACTGGGAAAAGAACGTTTCAATGAGTCACCAAAAACACACTCTTAGGCAAACTTTATAAAATATAAGGATGACCTCTATTGCATTTATTTAGGTTTTTCATTTTGAAAAAAAATTTAAAAAAACAAAAAAATCCCAAATATTTCTTTTCTTTTTTAAGAAATAAAAATGTGTATTGAAAATTAGATGAGGTAATCCTTATAATTTTACTTTACATTTACATTGCTTTATAGCTGAAAAAACAAAACAAAAAAGAAAACAAATATGAACCCTTTCCATCACCAATAAAACTTCCACAACGTCCACAACCGTGACCTCCCTCCTTTCCCAAGAAAATATTTAGTTATGCTCTGAGCAAATTGTCCCAAAAGAAGACCAGGGATCAACAAAAGGTAGGTGAAAGTTATTAGTTCACAATCCAAGCAGTGAAATGGATGGAGAGAGGGCAAGGAGAAGCAGGGGACAGAATCTGTGCATCGAGTACTTACTGTTCCTGAGTTTGGAGGAGGTGTCAAAGTAGGAGAAGAGCGAGTCAAGCTCATCAGGACAGAAGAGAGAGTCACGGCGGGCCTCCGAGCCACTGGCAGCAGCTACGCAAGGGATGATGGGAGTTTGGAAAATTGGTTGGCAAAGGGTGTTGTTGGGTTGCAGGGAAATGTTGAGGTTTGAGGGAAGGTGGGAAAAGCAGGGTTAGTCCAGAAGCACAGATCAGCCACAGGAACAGGGCAAAAAATAACAAACAACAGAGAGAGATAGAAAGACAGAGATAGAGAGACAGACTGAGAGGCAACAGTGACACCATCTGGCCGACACTGGAATAGACGAACTACAAGAAGCATGGGAGGCACAAGGGCTCAGACATATGCTGTTCACAGTGAACAATATGCCAAAGGTAGAAGCTGTTTTTGAGGTATATAACTTTATATACACCAACATGATACTGAAATGCACTTAATAAAACATTCTTCCCATCACCTCTACATTAAAACAGATACAACTGTGCACCACTGATCCATCAAAATACTATGAATGTTCAAAATTCTGTAATGGTGGCGACTGGAGAGAAAATTAAGCGTAAATAACACATTTTCAATGATTAACTGATATTAGATCTAAATGCTTATGGTTTTTATAACAAAAGATAAAGAACAATTTTGAATTTCCAGAGTAGAAATGTGAGTTAACTTGCTTCTCTGTTAAGAAAGATGTAAAAAAAAATACTAAGACTTTAACCTTACACAAACATATCAAATTGTTAAAGCTGAAACCAATGAATGTCATTACTAACGATGAGTTATTTGAGGCTTGACTCTGTTCAAATGAAACCGCTTCCTGTGCTTTTGCCGCAGTGTAAAGCATACGCGCACCGTGCTGGTATTTATTTGGAGGCGCTGACCTCTCCCTAAGACAGTGGTTCTTAAACTAGGGGTCAGGACCCCAATGTGGGTCGCGAAATGATTTCCGGGGGTCCCCAGATGATGGGGAACAACTGATACAATAGTCTTTAAAAAGGCTTGACACCCTTCAAATACAGTGGTAATGTAGATTCCTATTTGTTAACCTATTTAAGTCATTTTACTAGGTCTATATTCTCAAAATAAAATCAAACATTAGATATAAGGCTGATTTATCACTTTGTGTGTCACCTATCTTTTGTGTTTGGGGGTCGCGATTGTGAACTATTGTTATTTTGGGGGTCGCGACTGAAAAAGTTTGAGAACCACTGCCCTAAGACACTAATACTGGGTTTAGAGGGGGCTCATCACTCTGCGCCCAGCAGCTGATCGCACACACTAAAATCTATTTGGCCGCTCACTGTACATTTTTGTAAATATTGTATTATATTTTGTGTTGATGTTGTGTTTTATTAACAATGTCTGTTTTTGTCCATTTTATTGCCATTTTGACATCATGGCCAGGGGACTACAGATGAAAAATAGCCTCTTTGGCTAATTCTGGCTGTTTTACTCATGTTTTATTCATGTGTTTTATGAAATTGCACTGTCCCCTTTTTGATATAAACTAAACTCAAACTCAAACCCATCTCCATGCGGCCCAAACCTGGCCCACTGCCACTGATCTGGGCCAAGCAATACCTTTGGGCTGCACGAAAACTGTAGCGTCAATAACAGGCCATTTGTGGTTATTATGTGAAATCATAAAAGTTACATTTGAGGTTTATTGGAATACAAAACTGCTATATTTTTATTTCTTTTTTGTTTGTACCTTCCTTCCTGCCGCAACCATCTTTATAAATGTGAATGAAATGGTCAAAGTGGGAGAAGTGTATTCTTTGGTTCGGGGGAGTTCTTACCAACTGTGCCACTGTTGCAATCAATTTGATGCATCGGTAACACTTTATAATACATTGAGGCAAGGCAAGTTTATTTGTAGAACACAATTTGTACACAAGGCAATTCAAAGTGCTTTACATAACAGGAAAAACTGCAATAAAGTCACAAAACACATAAAGACATACATTGAATCACCTTAATCTAGATTGAACTAAGACTTATGTTTATTAAAGAGACAAAGACTGATGAGAATTAAGGATTAAAGCAGAGCTAAGTAAAATGTTTACCTCATTAAACGTCTTTGTAACTCCATGTGGTGGTTGCAAATGCACTTTCTTTTACTAGAAGTGTTTTTCATGAGAGAGCTGCAGGGGGAGCTCTGTCACTGAAGATACTTAGTTCTGCTTTAACACTTTTATACTTAATAAATGTCCAAACCCCAAATACTAATCCTAACCAGTTTATGAAGTAGTTGCTAAACCTAAATTATTCATTATTCACTAACTTTAATTGTTTAATACATAGGTGCTAGCAGCTATCGTAGTTAGCCAAATTTTCTATGCTCTGTAATCAGAACTGAATTACTTTTTTGTATACATACAGAGTAGTCAAAATGTGTACTCAAGTGAGCGTAATGTCACTTTTAAAAAATATACATAGAAGTAAAAAGAAGTTACAAAATAATTACTAAGTAGAAGTAAAAATATTTGTGTTTTTTTGTTTTTTTTGTTTTTTTTTTGGTCCCTTTATCTCAACAGCTGTCGAGATAAAGAGTTTTTTAAGAATGCTCTCACTCACTCCCTTGTTGTTTTGAGGCTCCATCAGAATCCATTCATGATTTGTTCAATAGATTTTCGGAAATTGTTGTCTTTCACTTTGATTTGAAGACAAATTCCGATTAAACGGTTTGATTTTCCATTTTTCAATAAAGATCTTTATCTTCAACTTTATTTGTTTTTTGAAGCAAATACCGTTGAATTAACTACTCTCTCTCGGTCCGAGACTGCGTGGAAAATCAAAACCGAAAATACTGCAAATCTAAAATCTATTGACAGAAAACAAATTCATCAGTGCTTGTCGTGGTTTTGAGTGACGCGCTGTCGGAGGCGGAGGCAGCGACCAGCAGACTCCAAACCAACGCCAGGAGGAGAGCAGTTTGAGCGAGAGCAAAGTTCCTTCTGACAATCACGACTTCATGGAGGAGACACCTTCATCACTGAACGGTGATGAAGGTCTCCACTATGAAAGTCATGATTGTCAGAAGGAACTTTGCTCTCGCTCAAACTGCTCTTTTCCTGGATCCCAGTTGAGTTGGAGAATGCTGGTTGTTACACGCCCTCGAAGCAGGAGCCACCAAAGAGAACATCTGAAGAGAACACAGATGTCCACAACAAACACAGAGATTTGTGCAACAGGAAGTCGGAGATCCTCATCTTTAGGTGGAAGATTGCAGGGAGTAGGCTTCCTGTGAAACACTGTTGGAGCTGCAGTATTTCTTTCTTGCTCTGTTAACGTCCTCCTTTCTTCACTGATCACTGTTGCATCAAGAATAACCGTTGGTGATGCAGCTGCTTCATTCCTTTTTGATCCAACCTCTTCTTCGTCTGTGGTGCTTGTCAGAGCAACCCACTTAATAAATTGCTCGTTAGGCTGGACAGTCTTCACAGAGGTCTTGCTTTTTGCCTTGTCTTGATTGGCATCTCTGATTTCTTCATTTCTGTCCAGTAGATCCAGAGATAGAAGTTCCTGTGTTCCTGTGTTTGTTCCTCTTTTTGATCCAGCCTCCTCTCTGTCGGTTGACCAAGTTCCCGGGAGAGTATCATAGTTTAGACTTTTCTCTCCTGGTTTGGCATTCGTCACGGTTTCCTTGGTTGAGGCCTTGTCCTGATGGCTGACTCTTTCAGGAACAGCTGCCACACTTCCGTCCAGTGCAGCCAGAGGTAGAAATTCCAGTGTTGCACTAGTTTCATCCAGTCTTTTCGAGCCAGCGTTGATCCAGTCTTCATTGATTGAGAAATCATCACTGCCAGCATCGGAACACCAATCATCATCAAATTGGGCACAATGGGCAGGATCCTCTGATCGATCATCTTCTACAGACCAGATAAAGTTTCCCAAATTAGTGGAGTGTAAGTCATCTTTTTCTTCACACCACAATGCACACGACAGAGATTCATGTCGATCTGGTACTCCATCATCTTCTACAGACCAGATACAGTCTCCCAAATTAGTGGAGTGTAGGTCATCTTTTTCTTCACACCACAATGCACACGACAGAGATTCATGTCGATCTGGTACTCCATCGTCCCAGTCATATGAGTCTTCTGCTCTGTCTAACGGGTCGGCATAAAAGTGGGCTTCTGGAGAAGAATCTTCACACCAATCATCTATAAATGATAAATGATCTGTGTGTGTTGCCCCTTCTTCTGGTACATCTTGAGAGATATAGGCTGGACACACTTGCATCATTTGTTGTGACTCCTCAAAATATTTGGTGCTGTTCTCCAGGTGAGACATTGTGATAAAACAATGCTGCAGCGCTTGTTTTGGAGACAGTCTCAAACGAGGATCGGGGTTTAGGAGTCCTTTGAGCAGGTCCACCAAGGCTTTCCTGTCCTCGTACTCCTCGTCCTCCCATTTTGGAAAGACGTCCACCAAATCATCCAGTGATTTGAGGTCACAGCCATAGCCATTGTCCTCTTCAGTTTTGGTTTTAGCAATTTCTTCATATTCCTCTGGAGTACGAAGAGTCCATTTTGATGCCCAGGTTTTTTCATCCATCACTTCCTTAAAATAGAGCCATGTACGGACTCCATTTGAAAGTAAATAGTCCGGTGGATATCCCAGTATTTCCACCATTCGCTTGACCATTTGATAGTCACAGGATATGGGGAAAAGGTAGTATCCAAGGTAGAGGAACGCAAGATTGAAGCCCAGAGTGAAGACATCGATGGACTCGTTAAACTTGTTGCCCAAAGAAACTTCAGGAGCCCTGGATCCACAAGGCTGCGCCCACATGCCAGCTCTGACTTCATAAGAGTACCTGGCTTCACCAAAGTCGATAACCTTGACTCTGAAAGGCTGCTCCTTGACATTGGGTAACATAATGTTATCCAATTTAAGGTCTGTATGGATGACTCCCAGACCTTTCAGACCATCCAAAGCTACCAATAATTGTTTGGCAATCGATCGGATTTCAGATGGTGCAAGAGGTTTCCATTCATGACTTCGAATGAAGTCAAAAACGTTCGTCTCGAGCATTTCAAAGGCCAGACATGTCAGGCCTCTGTAATTAAACCGACCAAAGAATTTGACCACACTGTAGGTCTCAGAGTCCAGGACTCTGAGCGCCTCCAACATGGCCACCTCTTTGTCGGCCGCCCTAATGGCTTGGGGGTCCAAGAGTATCTTGACCGCCACCAGCTCATTAGTTTGGACATTTAGGCATTTGGCCACTTTACCAAACACTCCTTGTCCAAGAAACTCCAGCACAGTGTATGCGGAGTTGTTTCCCTGCAGAGTGTGACCAACTGTGATGTCGTCTATGGTCAGAGCAGGCAAAACGTCGCCTAAGATTGAAGCCATTTTGTCTGAGCTTGAAGACAATTTTGTCTGAGTTTGAAGACGTGACGTAAAATGTAGGTAACAGCTGTGTGTTCCTCGAAATATGAACCGTTTGGGTCACGCAGCAGAGTTTAAGTATGCTTGTGTCTTTATGACATCATATGTGTGACACTTTGGAGTGGTGTCGCCATGGCAACGATCGTGCCTGTGTAGAACTCTATGACGTCATCAGTACTTCGGATTCTACAATGTGATGACGTCATGCTCTTACCTGTTCCTACTGATAACATTGTATTTTGCCATGAAATTTCAGGCCTCTAAATTGTAATTGACAATCAGTAGTTATGGTGAAATGTGTAATATATCTGTAGATAATTTTATTACTAACTATTGTGTGGTATTATTTTTATAGTATTCCAGTATTTTTCCAGTAAAATCTAAAAATAAGGACTTTTTCCTCATGAAAAATGTGTCTGTCATAATCCCATATTAAATAAACAAATAATGTATATATGTTTAAACTCACTCACATGTATCCAAGTGGTCTTCATTTGCCAAAACCATCTTGATCTCTCCTATTTCTGATGTATGATGATATTCTGTGTTTAATCCCAGTTTGTCCATTGAAGTCACATTATGTTTCACTTCACTTTTGCCTCTAGTCGCCTCCGTTCCAAAATTTAGAGTGTTTTGTTTACAGACTTTTAAAGAGTCTATTTAAGAACCAAACAAACACAAGACTAGGGCTAGTCTACATTTGGCATCACATTTCTGCTCACCTGTTTGTCCTGAAGAGTTCGAGCCGGGGCGCATTTTGGGGGTGGGAGGCGGCGCTCGGGGGGGCATGTGGTCGGAGCTGCCACTCAGCCTCTTCTCCTGTTTGCTCAGAGACACCACTTTAGACCGGAGCTCATCGTCTGTCGGCCGTCGCACAAACCGTCGGTCGACATATTTGGCTTTTATGTAAGCTTCCACTTCGTGTCTGTCAAACGTTACATGAACATATGATTACTTGGTTACCCTCGTACTTAGTTTATTTAGTACAAAGTAAAATGTCATTGCTGTAGGACGCTGGTGCAAAACCATACCTCGGGTCTCCAGGGTTTGGTTTTCTGGCTCCTAATTCCTCCCGTCGAGCCTCATAAATCTGGTTGATGACTTTATTACCAAGTTCACACATTAACTGTAAGAGACAGAGAAATAAAATATATACTTTCATGCATTCTTTCTTCAACCAGTGTGTTTCTATTAATATTCATAATTATAATTATTAGGGCTGTCACTATCATTTAGTTTAGTACTCGACTTTTTCGATTAATTGACTAATCATTGTACATTGAGATTTTGTAAACACTTGAAATATGGTGACTGAATGTTTAGAAATATTATAGATTTACGAATAAAGTGTAATATTTACTAAAATCCAAACAGTTAACATTTTTATTTAATAATGCCACTGTCTTTGTCTCAAAGACTCAAAGAAGCTTGTGTTATAGAGTCATAGGCATAGTCCAGATAATCATCACCATATAATTATGATTAATTTTCATATTTTTATATAATCACTGCAGCCCTCACAGTTATTCATAATAAATAAATAATTTGTTAATTCTCATTTTTGTTGGGATATGACAAATTAAAGTTAAAATTTCTATTGAAAAACCGACAAGTCTTTACCTTTAAAAGTTCTGGCTCCCAAGTGTCCAAAGTTAAAGATCGCACTTTGGAGAAATGCACCCCCAGACTCCTATATTTGTTGAATAAAGAGAAAAAAATATGCATTTAGGTGGCTGTGTGCTGCTCTCAAAGACAAAAAAATGACATAAAGTTGTTTCAAAAACTGTAACTTTTATGGCTGTAATCAACTGAAGAAATTCTTGGTTGACAAAAGACTTCTGCATTGATTAGTCAACAGAATAGGGTGTGGAATCAACAAAACCTCTGAATCTCTAGAAAAGGACAATTCATGCCCAATTCATGCCCATCTATCTCACTCCATGCATTCTGTTATTTTTACTGTTGTCCATATAAAGCCTTTAAATTCCCCCCTAAAAATGTGCAGACCATTAAAATTGAGGTTGACTAAGAAGCCATTGACCAGTTATGACTAAACGACTAAAGGTCTATAGCCACCTAATCCTGACCTGTGAATGCCGGAGCACTGGATACAGAGCGTGATGCCCAGGTTGATGCTGGCCCAGCGCGGGTCTGGCTGCCCGCAGTCACAGCACAAGGAGTTCCCCGGGATGGCCAAGACTTTCTGAAGAGCCGTTTCCCCTTTTACAGACCGCTCCTTCGTCTCCCCGCCGGAGTCCAGGCTGCCGGTGGACGTGGACGACTTTCTGTCTAGTTTCTGATGCCAGACATATGTAATGAAGCTTAGCACCGTAAAAGAACTCTCACACCACAAAATGTCATCTGATCTTACCTCAGAATCTTCTCCCTTGTCCCGGAAGGCAGTGGCAATGCTGTTTTGGACGGCTTTGATCCAAGCTTGCCGCAGTTTTTCAGAATCTGCCTGCATCATACAACTCCTGCACAAATCAACCCAATGATTAAGGGTTTATTTGATTAAACGATATATCTGACAGTAGTTCAGCAGTTCATAACTTACTTAGTGGGCGAAACGACTTCAAAACAAAAGCGGCGCTCAATATCTTCACAGTGTTTTACTGTGCATAGCCTTAGATCTTCCACCACCACGGTCGGGTTGTCCTGCAGAACAAAAACACCTCTTTAAGTGCACAGTGGTGTTTTGTTTATTAAGAAAAATATAGATACAGGGACAAAAAGTTACTCAGGTAAAAGAATTGCATTAAAAATGTAATTAAAAAGTAAAAATATTGAAGTACAAGTTGAAAAATGAACTTTTAGAGTGAAAAACATTAACAAACTGTTAAAGTGTCAAATGTAGTAGTCTAGATCAGTGGTTCTCAAACTTTTTCAGTCGCGACCCCGAAAATAAAAATAGTTCACATTCACGACCCCCAAACACAAAAAATAGGTGACACGCAAAGTGATAAATTAGCCTTATATCTAATGTTTGATTTAATTTTGAGAATATCGACCTAGAAATGGCCAACAAACAGGAATCTACATTCACCACTGCATTTGAAGGGTGTCAAGCCTTGTTTAAGACTATTGTATATATTTTTTCCCCATCATCTGGGGACCCCCAGAAATCATTTCGTGACCCCAATTGGGGTCCCGACCCCTAGTTTGAGAACCACTGGTCTAGATAAAGAAGGATACAACCTAATCGACCCAAAATCTTTTGACACAATGGCCAAATCTGGAGCAGTCTTAAACGCCAAAGAAAAATACTTCGGTCCAGTTAAAAAAATGTAACTGGAGAAAAAAGTACAGACACCTGGTCTCAGATGAAGCAAAGTAAAAGTAAAAAGTATCCAATGTAAAATTTACAATAATTTTATAAGTAAAGTGCATTTATGTTACTTGTTTTGTACTTTGTTACTCTCCACCACTTTAAGTACAAGACATAATGACACAACAATGTAACATGTCGGCCTTTCACGATAACAATCATTTGGAGATGTGCAATACTCTCAGATGAAAGATTACAATAAACAATAACATTGAAACTACTTTATGCCGTTGACACACTAACCCTAACAGTAAGTTGTATACTTTTACAGCTTTTATTTATTGAACAAGTCAAATAGCAATTATCATGACAGATCTACTAACATGCATTTTCATACCTTAAATTTCTTCTGGTAAACTAGTTGATTGTTCTGTATAGAGAACCAACGCCTGAAAGAAGATCACAAGTTAGCAAAAGAAAAAAAAACTTGCATGCCTGTAGTCTTTTAATGAAAACACCACTGCATAAATCTGTTGTGGTTTTAGGCAAAACAAATCATTTCTGAGATCGTGTGACTTAAAAGATTTAAAGCTGTAAAAGGAATTGACTGCTCTAAGCCATGGTTCAAACAAACACTTGCATATTTTGCTATTGACGTTATTCAGGAAGTTGCCCCGGGTGCCGCCATTATCATTCTGGCTGGGTGATTTTACATAAAGCTGCCGATAAATTATATACAGAATACAAAACCGTTTTAAACTTCCCAAAGAAAGGGTGAATTGTTGGCTTGTGGTGCACATGAACAGTGAACATTTTACACAAATCAACCAACTATTTAAATATTATAGCACTTTTCTTTAGTTCTCCATCAAAATTCCATCGCTTGAACATTTAATTCAAGCTTAACTGGAAAAGCAAATCACAACAGAAGTGTGGATTATAGCAGTCAGAACTAAAAGTGAGCAGGGCAGACTCAGACAGGACATATTTTTACAGATCTATGGCTCTGGTACCTGTTCCATGTTTTGAAGGCGTTGCTGGCCCGTTTGAAAAGGTAGCCCTCCATAGCAATGCCGTTGTCTGCGTCCACATTGTACTCCAGCTTTGTGTCATCATGTGAGAAATCCTGAACAGAACACACAGAACGACAGTACATAAAAATGAGTCTCAATAAAATGACATTGATGTGTTTGTAGTGGATAGTGGAGTATTGACGGTACGAATGTGATTGTTAAATAAATGTATCACTTTCATCGTGGAAAAAGTTTAAAAGGTACTCGTGTGGACAATGTTTTAATAATCAAGATGTTTCGATTTTCCATCTGACGAGCTGAAAATGACTTTGGGATGGTCCTCTTGATTTTTAAAACATTGTCCAGATGACTACCCTTGCAACTTTTTCTACGATGGATCACTCCTGGACAAATGAGGGATTCCACAGACTCATTAATCATTTTTGTCAAAACACAAAATCGTTTTCAATGACATACTTTACACACAGCCGAAAGGCATATGCAATTTTAGTAGTGCTTGCAAAGTTAGTAAGAACTCGACAAAATGTTTGGTGCAAAACTAGTTTAGTGAAGCCAGGATGCATCCATTTTTTTTGCATCAACTATAAAAGAGCCTTGTTAATATTTCTGTCACATGATCCGGCGTGTTGTCATGGGACTGTCCCAGTTTAACTACCTGATCTACTGCCACGTTTCTAACACGCTTCAGGCTTCTCGTGGGTGACACACAACACCAGGCGTGAGAGTTACATTTCACTGAAGGCTCAGACACAAACGACAACAAGACGTCTCTCTCTTTCTCTGTTACTGAATGAATGAGCAATGAAACTGCCTCTCCTCTGTCCCTTCTCGAAACAACCATCAACTGTGACATAAAAACCCAAACATGGACCTTCATTCCAATTAAAACGTCATGCTTACGGTATAGATTGTTAAAATATTAATTCATCAATAATCGTAGAAAGGGGTTCAGAGGTTGTCATCCGGACGCCGTTTAAAGATCGATCATCAATAATGTAAATAATATCCTTTATTATTCATTTCCCAATTTTGCTTGCTCTGTTCACTGAAGAGGGTTTATGTGGCCGTTGCTGTGTAGTAGAGTATAACTATGACTTAAACAAGACAGAATGGACAGGAGAATGAATACAAGTACACACTCAGAATTTGCCACCTTAAAGTTACTTTTACAATGACATCTACAGACACAATAGACAAAATACTGTATGAGAACAGCAGACAAGTGACCTTAATAATTATTATAATCATAATTACAAGTGACGGTTCTAATTATAATTATGCATAGCTTCAAAAATACATCTGTAAATGTATGTATATATAGTGCAATAAAAAGTGTTTTTCAAGTGATGAAGCCTCCACCAAATGTCAATACGTCAACAACAAGCAATAGACAACCAACAGAGAAAAACCACAATGACACATCACAATAAATGATTCAGAGTCAGAGCATCACACACTCCAAAACATAGTAACAAGTGTAGTTTTGTTATCTCCACAACCACCGCAATGCAGTCGTGTGCAGGAGGGTCAGAGATAAAAGATGAAGGTTACAGAAGGGAAGTGAGATGTAAAATGATGCAGGCACTCTACGTACGGAGGATGACCTCCAAGCGCAAAAGTTGCGATAGTCAGGTAAAGACTCCTCCTAGGATATTACAAAGAAACAGACAAAGTGTAGAATCTGAAAATGATGAGGAAGATAAAGTAGAAAATCCTGAGGGAGCAGACGGTTAGTTTCTAAAAATAGCCATGGACACATGACATGCATAAAACCCAATCACACTTTTCTCACACGATCCATCTGAGTGTCAGTCACTCACCAGATACCAGACATAGTGAAAGCGGCTGAAGATCTTCATTTTACAACCCTCCAAACAGTGAGGGTTAATCGAGCATCTCTTTATCAACAGTGTCTCCTAAAGTCCTTGTGTGTGGCATCTCTGTGTCTGAGTCTGGGACGGGCCACCTGTCTAAACCTCACCTCCTCCTCTCTGTGCTTGTGTGTACACATGCGTTTCACTCCGCCCCCTGTGTTATCCTCACTGCTACCTGAAGGTCACCTGCTCTTGCCCCTGTGATGCTGCTGTGTCTGCCCACATGTAACAACAAAAAGTAATTCATCACATTTGTGAACAGATAAGGCTGCCATTCACAAATAAATGAAATATATAAAAGTAACGGCTCACATTCAAGACAACAGACTGACACTTTGAACATAAATAAACACTTCTCACAATATGCCATTATTTTCTGGTAATTATAGAAGACACAAAATCTTTAGGCCAATGACCTTTCCGTCTCTGTTAAAGCGGACGTCATGTCTCTATAGGCAGAGAGCTGAATAATTCATGAACCCTGATGGGACGCATACTAAACACAACCTCAAGACGCAGCCTTCATTTGTGTGCAAAATAACTACAGAAGTTTGTAACAAGACAACAAAGGCATTCAACAGTGACACTGCACTGAAATGCACATTACATGCTTGGCCATTTTACCAAGTACAATCCCCAGGGTCAGATGACACAGTCATGCATGTTTAATCATAAACATGAGTGATTACTCATCTCTTAACAATATAGGCTCTAGAATTATTAATAAGCTCATTTTACATTTTGTAGGAGTATTAGAGCGCAAAAGACCCTTACCTGTAGAGCAGCCTGGAGCAAGCAAAAAGAACAAGAGAAAAGGGAATGAAGACAGACCGTTTGTTAGACAAGTTTGTGTACAGAAGACAAAGGCATGAGGAAGAAGAAAATGTAAAAATAGCATTGAGAGAGCAGTGTAAGGAGGAAGTGGAATCAAATAAATTGTTGGAGATAAATATAAATGTATGTAACTGTACAGCGACGGTTGATAAAGTACAGTTTGCTGTTGAACAAGAAGAGAACTACAAAATATAACTTTGCAGAAATATCACAGCTGGTTTATACAACTTTGCATTGAAAGCAGAGCTTGTTTGTTTGGAAACCTGTTTCTGTGAGTGGTGAATTATGCACAAGTGAGTGGCTGAATCATCTGTACTGATTACATGACTTCAGGGGGAGGAGCAATGTGTTCATTCACTCCTAGAAAACACTGAATACTTTCTAGACCAGAGGGGACCATTAGGCCAAACCTATGCGGGCTTAACTCAACAGGCTATGAATGAAAAACCGTAATGATCCTGGGTCTGGAGGTTTACTACCGTCTGTAGTTTGAGTCAAAATCGTGTACCTTTTGTTGGATGGTGGAGTGTTTTTGCTCCATGTCGCGCTTCTCTTTGGCAGCGTCCACTACCAGCTGGTCCAACTGTAGGAGACAGCATTGATTAGTCAATATCATAAACCGGTCATTCAAAGCATTTCACACTTTCTAAATTATATCTGATAAACAGGCCACATTGAGACAAGGAAGAACCATTTATTTCCAGAAAGCTTTAGACAAAGTTACTGGCAACAATATACTGAGTTTAGACTTGTGCCAGTTTCACCTCAAGCAGCATAATCTTGTTTTCTGACCTACATTATCTTGTGTCACGCTTTCAGCACAAAAAACATCAGTGTAATTTTAATAGGTCATGGATTGTGGATGAGTGCATGTGAATAAAATCAGTAAAAATCTTAACTAGAACTTTATCTCTAATTGTGTCTCTGCTAAATTGTAGCTAAGAACTTACTATGACAGTGATCCTTCAATAAATAATAATGTTAAGCGGTTGTTAGTGGTGGGTGATATTGACAAAAATGAATATCTCAATATACAGTTTTTAAATATTCTCATAGCGATAATCAGAAGATATTTTTGCACATTTCTGTTGTATTGCCAAACTACCTTCGGATTATTGTTATTGGAATAATCGTGAAAGATATTAAGATAAACATTTTTTCAATATCACCCACCACTATTCAAGAGTTTACATCATTATGAAAGATGAAATCACCTGGCCGCAATTTAGCAGAAATACAATTAGATATTAGAACAATATGATCTAAATTTTGATATATTGCCCACTTCAATTCACAGGGTTGTCAATAATTCAATAAATTAACAGCCTCTAGTGTTGAAGAGTTGATCTACTTATGCTGCATAGAATATTGATATTAATTTGCAAAACTCCAGGAGATTTACAATATGAACAAATATGACAGCAACAATGGAAATTCAACCTGGGTTTAGATTTGTTTATAAAGGAAGTGAGTGGGCTGTCCATCTGCAGAGCCATAACATCAGTTGGTAAATGTTTTCAGTTGTCAAATCTAAACAACCACTCTCTCGTCTCTTCTCTGTCACTACACATCCATTTACATCCATTTTTGAATCCCCCTAACTTCTATAAAAAAAATTTTTTTGATATTTTAAAAGTACACTATGGAACTTGGTAGAGGATTTGCTACCTTGAAGTAATTTTCAGTCTTTATCTGGTTTCTGATTTTAATGCCATTTTTTCCTGTTGTGTTTGAAATCCCTTGTGTACTAAATGTGCTCTACAAATAAATTTGCCTTGTCTCCCTCAAGATGTCATTGCTTTGCCTAGAATGTTCAACAGTTCGACATTAAACTTGTCGACCTCCACGGAGACAAGCAGGTGAAGCCAATAGGAAAAATTACAGGTCAGATCTGCGGAGAGCGACCCCACTCACAGTAAGTGCATGTTTTTCTCTGTATGTTTTGTTTGTTTATTTATTTATTTGGTGGGGACAGTGCATGTTAATGAACATATGTGATATACATGCTGTGAACACAAATGCATGCTGGGTTACTTTCCAACCATTGTCCCGTATTCTCTCTCACAACAAACTCTCATGCATACACCAGAATACTATTGTACATGTTTTACATGAGCACCCGCAGTAAACCTACGCAGACACAAGGAGAACATGCAAACTGCACAAAGAAAGGGAGTCAAACTCAGGACCTTCTTGCTGTGAAGTACAAGTGTGAACTGCTGAACTAACGTTACCGTGCCGCCTAGGCAGTTTAAACACCTGTAATTCAATAGATGCAATAATTTGTGGACCATTGGAGGCAAAGCTATAACATCTCCAAGCAGTTGGTGCACCCTCCATTGATCTGATGAGGCAATTTTTAATTAAATTAAATGAAGGTAAAAGAGTTCAACAACACATAAAATCACAAATTGCAGGTAATTATCCAACCTGTTGACAGCTTCTCCACACTTCCCTACAAACACGCTCCACTTTCTTTAGCTTCATGGTGAAAGACACAATATTCCACAGGCGAGTTTTGGGCCGATCTCGGTATTGAAACAGAGTTTTTGTTCACACAGGACTGAACATCAGCATTGTCATCTCTGGTTTGTAGTTAAATCAGACTTTAAAAACATTGCTCTCTCTAGTTCCCCACAATGAAATGAAATGATAAATTTGGACATTCAATTTAAATTAGCTCTGTCGCTTGTTTAGGGAAGTTTATGTCGCTTCTGGTCCAACTGGTCTAAGATTTCCAAGATTTCATCAAGAGACAAGAAATCTTTGCCATGGGGTTTGTTATGGCAATTACAAAATTCAAATAATTCAATGGGGAAAGGTTCTCAAAAAATCCTTAACATTCGGGAGGAATCATTTGTCTGGATACATAGTCAAAAATGTTAAAATTAAAAATCTTAAAATAGAAAATGGAAAAAAAATCAATGTTAATTCATCCTTTGGTCCAAAATTGTCCAGTTTGTAAATCCTGAAGTAGATTCTTGACATCTTTAGTTGGATATCTCTGCCGTACAGTGCTGCAGCCTCAGAGCCATCTCTCTATAATGGACTGTGTTGAGTGAGAGTACTTGGCCAACTCTTTGTGGGAAAATCCTCTCCAGCCGTCTGCTCTTCCTCATTCCTGCACCGTTCAGCAGCCACCCACCGCATCGTGATAATCATCTCATAGCCACAATCGAGTGCTCCAATGTTTATCAGGAGATGCACAAACAAACGAACATTGCAGCGCTCAAGAACACGCACAAGAAAAGAACAACTTGAACAAAAAGGTAAAAAAGTATGAAAAATACTAAATACTAGGGATGTCAGGATTATTCGGTTTATTGAGAATCGCAATTATTCAGGTCACAATAAAATGACGTATACGTATTAAAGAATAATAATCGTCAAAATTTTAGACGCTAAATTAAGTAATTTCAAGTCGATCTATACTAAGAAAGTAAATCTAAATGTGTGTCACATTTAATTTACGTTTATCATTCAGAAAGTTTGATTTAATACAGTGGGTAAAAGAGGAATGATAAAGTTACTAGAAAACGGAAAGGAAAATGTCACTGTTGTTTGATTGTGGTGTCGTTAATTGTGAATATTTGTTAAAACGTGATGTTTCTTCTTTCAAAAATTGTTACACAAAAATATTATATCGTTATATCTCTATATACATCTAAAGTGGGTAAACAGCACTGTCCTCATAACAATAACGAAATCCATAATGAACACTGCATGCCCTACAGTTGTCCTTCAGTCTCCTTTAAATAGCTCTGTGTTTGCTTATAGTGAGTGTATTTAGATTGAATGTTCCTGGGATATTGCAGGATGAGCATGGTGCTTATTTTTTCGGGGATTTTGAAATAAATGTTTAAACAGGAAGTCTCAAATAACCTGACACTAGTGCAACGAGCCAAACAACTGTGCGTAAATACCCGTTATGTAATAAGTGTTATTATCAGATTAAATGTGGTTTGTAGAACATAGAACTGGACTTTCAGACTTCTTGGTGATAAGACCCACATTTATCATGGTTTTTTCACAGGTTTGGATATTAAAAACAGTGTTAAATTCTATATTAAACATAAACTCAAAGGGAGAACAAAGGAGCAGAGCAGTACCTGTCCTCCGAGCTGTTTCATGAGCGGCTGGAGTTCACTGAAGAGATCATAACCTTGATGGAAAAATGTCAGGTGGGCATACATAAAGGACAGCATCTGTGAACAAAAGACAATGTGGTTACTTGGATAATTAATTCATCTGATATTTTAGAAAGGTTAATAGTTACCGATTTCAGGATTTCTGATCTTCTTTTTGACTGTAGTACGTTGATCTAAAATACAATGAATTAAATTAGACAAAAAACAAAACTAATGTACATTGGAACTTGTGAAGTGACACTTTGATGTGCATTTCAAAACCAGTAACATATAAATGTAACAATTCAAGAGGAAGGACAAACAAACACAGAACTAGAAACAGAAAAGGTCAAATGAATGGGACTTAACTGCCAACAAGAATGTCTCAATGACACCTCCTACTTCAGTCACCAGAGGGCGCTCTTTGTCACATATTCTGTGGTTCAGACCTCTCAAATTTTACATCCTATCAATGGTACTGCTCAATTACATACATGTGTTAATGAGTGACAGAAGGAATACTACATTTGTTTATTTCATTCAGAAAGAAGTCATTGCAAGTATTTAAGTATAGGTCAGCGTGCTACCAAGAAAATCTTTTATATCCGCTGTGGTCAGCAAATTTAATTGCTTGTGGTTGAGAAGAAACATTGGACACAGTACTTTTTCCAAGTTTCCATTCAATTTCTGTGTCATTATGGCCATACACACTTTTACAACTCTCGCATTCCCTAAATTATATCAAGTTTCTTATACATTTTGACAAAAAAGATTGTTTGCAATAATCAAACAAGTCAAACCTATGGCACAACAGGGTGAAACAGGCTTGCAATTTTAAAATGAGACATGTAATGTTTCACCACATTTTTCATAGCCATAGTCTTTTCCCCAACTTGTGTATAATTAAGTAAAAATACCACAAAAGAGGGGATAATGTAGAACAGAACACAACTGAAGACAAAACTGCTGACAGAAAACCCCCAAATCTTTAAGGTTGTTGAAATGTGCTGTGCCAGCAGCAGAGCTTATGGATTTCTTCTACATCAGCCAAGAGAGAAGTTGAACTCATTTCTCACAGCCTTTTCTTTTTATCTGCAGATCACATAGATACACGATGATACATGGAGTAAGCTTAATTAAAATGACTGTGTAAGAAGCAAATGTGTTGTTTTGTTTATTCAGACATCAAACTCCTACAGCTAAGTATTCTTTCAAATGTCAGAGACACAGAACAGCTGTGGCTCTTTCCTCAGTGTGTAGATTGCTCTGAGCGTGACTCAGGAGGTTGTGGTCCAAGTCATTTGATAATAAGGTCAAACAGAGAAGCATGAGTCAGAAGAATGTTGTACCTGTAGGACATAGTCGAGGACGATGTGCCTGAAGCACTTGCGTGTGGCAGTGAGGATATTAGTGGCTTCCTCCACCTCGTGCTGCTTATTACGAGGGGCCTGGGCATTCTTGATAAGTGCTGCTTCCTTCTCCTCGCTCACCTTGTCAAACTGCTTTTTTGCGTCTTTAAATTTACGAAGGTCACTAACAAAAAAAGAGGTAACATTGTGTATAAGGTATAGCATTCAGAATGCCACTTTATCCACTGCACACAGTTACAGTGTCTGGTCAAAAGACAGTATTTAGCTCATGGTTACATTCAGGGGTGCTAAGAATAAATCACTGTGGGATGTAATGTTGTCATGATACTAACATTTCAAACTTGATTCAATACTAAGAAATATACTCGAGTCTTGAGCCTGATTTTGATACCACAAGGATAATTATTGCTATTTTTTTTAGGGTAAAGGTTTTAGACAATACACTGAAGGTCAAATTTTGTCTTGTAAAAGGGATTTTTTTTTTAGTACGGATACTTGCTCAAATGAAAATTTCGATACTAGTTTTAGTATCAATTGGTATATGATTTTCGATACTTTTGACAACCCTAGTGGGATGTAAAGCTGTGGCAACACAACTAGAGCAGGGAACATTAATAAATAAAATAAAATTCAGTGCTGCTTGTACTCTATATATCTATATATCTATATATAGCTATATCTTTATAACTAATTTTACTGAAGAAAAATGACAGGATGGACTTTCAGGATATAGCCTCCTTCTCAGTGCACAGCTTTATACTTTTGTGATTAAAGGTGATTTCGCAGTGCTGTAAAGAAGAGTGTTGGTGCCGTTTGTTTGTGCCAAAAGCTAAAGTGCTAATCTCTAATAAGATCAGGGCAGATGCCCTCACAGTGTTAACAGTCTAGATTCAGCAACGCAGTTTGTTTACTCACTCTTTTACAAAGGTTTGAAGCTGGGTCTTGATTGATCTTTGAGCCTGATCAAATAATATCTGAAAAGACATAAAAAAACATTATTATTACTTAATGAAGAGAAAACAATGCTGAAAAACAAATTGATTTGGTGACTATGTTTTTGTTTCCTATACGTTTTTGTTAACATTACAGGCTGTAATTAAAGATGTAAATTTCCACAAACACTGGTTTAGTAAAACCCCCTCTTAAACGAGTCAGCTTGGTTATGACGTGACCTGCTTATTCTTGGCTGTGAGTCACACAGCCTCATTAACCTTCAAATTTCTTCAAAAGCGATGGCCACAAAGAGCAATCAACTTGTACTTCCCTTTGAAAAGGCTCTCAGTGTTTAGGAGTCGTTCGTGACAATCAGCACAGTGTAACAAGAAGACTCTACTACAGACACATAGTGAGCACTGTCTCTGAGCATCGCGAGTTGAAGACGACTGAGCTGACAGTCAGCTGATGTGACCAGAGTTGAGTCACCGTCTTGAGCCATCTCTGAAGTGACTGTGACAACTAGAGCAATTGGACTGGACATCTTCTGGGTTGTCATGGGGGCAAATATTGGGTCTAAATTTTTGTGCATGTGCATTTCATTTTCAGATAGAATATGAAGTCGCCAGGATATAGTCTCCCTATTATCAGAGTCAATCACTTGCTGCGGAACCCTTGTGGATTCTGTGGAATGAACATCGGACTTGGAAAAGCATCGTCAGTCTGTGACCAAATGCCCAGCAATTATAAATTAGATGAATAACACAGCCTTATTTTAAAGCTTCAAAGAATATTGTAGACATGTCCAAAACACGAGCAGAAAAATCCCACATTTAACTAAGCAGATGGAACCATAGTTTCTGAAATGTATCTTGAAGCAACGAGTGACAGCGTCTTTGATGATATGAAAGAGGGAAAGAGCAGAGGATCCTATTGTCCTCTGTTTTCAATGTCAAAGTCATGCAAACGTCAAGTGACAACTGAGCATACCACAAAAGGCTGCTTCTAAAGTCCTGCTCTGGTTTAAGGCACTGGAGGGACGGGGCCAGGCTAAATGACACAGCAGGAGATCATAGTTAAGGACAGTCTCTATACATCTTATGTGTCTGGAGTGTGCTGTTGTCGACCGTGGCTGAATATAAATCTCAGGGAAGTGATTAATCCGTCTACCAAGCTGACTTCTGTTACAACCATCTGCCCGTGAAAGGAGTACATCTGTGTTTTATACCGTGTGATAGTTGATCATCTCTTGAAGGCTTTCTGCGAACTTTGTGAGGCTGGACTGTAGAGAGAAAAGAAAAACATCAATGAAACAGACAACAAAAGAGTAACAACAAGCAAGTCCATTTATTATTAAACCCAGAGCACAGGACAAACAGGAAGTTGTTCTTTGTCATGCATAATTTAAACAAAACAATTAAAAAAGACAGAACAAACATGTGGCGGTTTAGAGTTAAATAATATACAATACAATGTGTCAGCAGATAAACATGCTTCAAGTGTTGCATGCACTTGAAGCATTTTTTATAAGCTGAAATCTGATGCATGAAACAGGTCTTCTCGTCGGTTTGTTTACCTCAATGACCTCATCTTTAGTGGACTGCTGGGCCAGCTCCCGGATCCCATTAACAAACTGCTTGTTGGCTGCATTGTAGGCTTTTCCAGCATCGATCATCCCAATGCACAATTTCACCAGCTAGAAAACAGAGAACAAACCGTGAGGAACAAGCAATAAAAGTCACAAATACATTTTACTGGGCTGTATAAGAAACCTTTATTCTCAGATAACGGATTGCAGGTCATGATAAGCTCACTCAGTCTTTCTTTACACATAGTTTCCTATCACTTCTGACTCATTTGGAGCAAAGATTATTGCAGGTTTTGTAAACTTTATACTTTCTCTTTTTGGGTTTTCGGCCTGTAGTCATTTAGTCTATTAATCGGTCGATGGTGTAATAGTCGACAATATTTTTTTACATAGATTTTAAGTATTTATATGAGACAACAGCAAGGAGAATGCATGGATAGAGTTAGCAGAAGATTTGGAAGTTAATCATGAATTGTGCATCTGCCTTTTACAAACAGTAATTTTCCACAGTTTTGTAGTACTTCTGTGTAAAATAGTGTGGTTGTAGTCCCGTGAGTGCAGTTTGGGTCAGATACATGGTCAGATCATAGAGATACTGAAAAGTGTCTTGCCAGTTTCTCGCCACTGTTTCCTTTTAGTCGTATGTCAGCCCTATTCTATTTACATTCTTTAACCATAAATCTGTACTTTTCTGCAACTAACTATAAAATATCGACAAATAAATGACTGCATGAGTGAATTGACAAACATGCATAATTCAGTATGCATGTTGCAACACTACTTTTTTGTATACTGAAAAACATACAGTGTATCCTTTTCTGGTTCGGGTCTGTTCAATCATTTATTCAATCATTTGCGTTTTATTGCTAAAAAGTACCTTGAAAAGATGCATTCTTGACCGGACACAAATTATAACTGACAGTCGTAAAACTCAACATGAAAATTGACCTATTTGACAGACTGTACAAAATCCGACATAAACGTTGGGCGACTTGGGCTGTAAACTTTTCTGAATGCTGCTATTGTCAGTTTTGTTCTCTCTCTGTGTCATGTTCTGTGTTTTTTTAGGTTTTGTTTTAAATATTGGAAGGAAAAAAACATGGATTCCTTCTTCGTGCGAGCAGGTCACCTATGAATAATGTCTCACTTATGTCATCACCACAAGACTCCAACAATCTTAAGCCCACAGGGGACAGATGGCCATTCTTATAGAGCGGAGTCTTAGTGTATAACATTTCAGCTTATAGCCCACAAAAACATGACAACTATGATTATAAAACAACATCAAATCATCAAGCTGCATGTGTCAGTCTGTCCTGCGTTACATTAAAAACATCTGAGCTTCTGTAAACTAAGCATGTATGAATCACAGCTCCACCCATCAGTGCACGCAGCGACATACATAGACATTATCACGGCCATATTTGAGCAGACACACAGTCCGCCCACTCCACAGATCCTTCTTCCTCTGGAGCGCGAGGGGAAGTGAAGCCGCACTGAGTCATGGAGGTGGGGCCCCTGAAACTCTGTAAGTCCAACAGAACAATAGGCTGGGACCTTCCACTCTCCAGGTTTCACCCAGAGCCAGAGTTAGGTCACAGCACTGGAGGAATACTGTACTACCGTCACACTGAAAGCCAAGGTTACTGACACAATAAACCACAGATTTTATTGAAACGTGGTGAACATGATTATATTAAGTTATATTATTATATTATGACTAAAAGGGTTGCCTGTTTTTTTTTGTGACGTTTATAATTGTACTTTCGGGTTGCACATGAGCAGCTGATGAGACATAGCTAGAGCAGGTGACTGTTACCTAGCAACCATATTGTAAACAAGGGCCAACATCCAAATAAATTACACAATAGTTATTCTTTGACAAATGATAATACCTGATGACACTTTTATTTTGTTAAATGACTGTTTAAACAGTCAGACTTGTACTGTGCATGTACAAGTCCCTGAATGTTTGCTGGAATGTTGTTTATTGATGACACAGACAGAAGGATAGTGTTTTAGAAGTCAGCACTGCTTCCTGTAATTTTCAGTTTTTCTTGACAAGGGGTTCTAGTAACCAAATGAAGTATCTAAGAAAACATGTCATATGCACAAGACAGGTGAATGTTGTCAGACAAAACATGGCTGCCACTCACTAATGATTATTTTAGAAGTCAACAAGACAAACGATTATTTCTATGGTACATTGCAAACTCAAATAAAGGTTGAAATATGGTGACTGAAGGCTTCTAGATCACATTACAAATCTGTATCAGACATAGTTTATTCTTCTTTGACATTTTGATTTAATAATGCCACTGTCTATGTATTAAAAAACCTTTTGGCATCTGGTTTCAACACAATTCAGATTATTTTTAAAGTAAATTCATTGATTAATTATTGCCATTCATTAGATATTTAACCTAGACATAAACTCATCTTTATCTTGATTCATTTATTTTAGATGTATCTGAATCTTTTGTTTGTACAACCAAAAGTACAGTAAGGATTATATATAATGTATGTTTTTGTGCATATTAATGATCACTTGTGACATGTATAATTATGTGGTTAATATGGCGACAAAAATCAAATTATGATGCAGCTCTCAACACAAACAAAGACACGTTTCCCCACAAACCACTCCCATTGGTCAGCCTCTCTCCTGCTCTGAGTGAGTGGCAGCTGGATTTAGCCAATCACAGAGACGTGTGGACTCACAGAAGAAGATGACTTACCTCATAAAAGGCAACAAAAAGATAAAATCATAATTGCGATGTGGCTCTTAATAAAAATGTTTGACAGATTGCTCACTCCTGTGCTAGATTTTCATTTCCTGTTATATGCAACAATTTTAGGACTTTCCCCAAAGAATGTTTTGCATGTAAAAATGTATCATCGCTATGACAACAATCCTCATCATTCAGGAATCCATTGATCGAAAAAATGCTAGTTTCCATCTGTTGACCCTTGTTTTCTGTTTATAACAAAATGGGATTTTTTCATGGGTGTTACTCACTTTGTCCAGCTTGGATTCCAGCTCGCACACATCGCCCTCCACTTCCTCGATGGTGGCTCTGTGAAAGCACAACACAAACTGTTTATAATCATCAATCAATAAATACACCTTATGTACCGAATCGGGACAAAAACACGCTAAATCTAAACCAATGGCGCTAATATAAAGGCCTCATGTTGGCGCGCGCACAAGCCGAAGGGAGACGGCCAAACAGAAGGCTGCCATTTTGGGAAATGCTGCAGGGATGAAATGAGAACTGGCACGATGCCCTTTGAAACATGACGAAGCACCACTAGCTCCCCCACAACACGGCAAACGACTGCAGCGACACGTGTGCAAACTAAAGCCCTGTCTAATGTTTATCATAGCATTTTGAAGGGTCTATTGAATGTAACGTCATTACAATGTTCAAAACTAAAGAATGGAGGTGACTGGAGGCAAAATGACGTCAACCATTCAAGATTTTCAGTGATTAACGGACATCAGATCAAGTCTTTGTGTTTAAAAAATAAGCCAAGATTTTGAATTTCCAGGGTAGAATGTCAGTTTGCTTTCTTACTATAAACAAATGAAAAAAATACTATCTTTGTGCTTTAAAACTGTATTTGAATGTCACAAAAAGTAGAAATATTAGTAAAGTATGGGATAAATCTGTAGATAAAATAAAAAACTATTGTGGGGGCAACGTTTCTGAGAGGAGTTTGCCTTAGTCAGAAATGCTAAATATCTATCATAATCTGCTATTAAATAAACAAATAATGTAAACTACAATAGTGAATGTGTTTGAACCAGAGTCTGATGTCACTTACATGTGTCTGAGAAGTTTCATTTACCAAAACCAGCTGGATTTTACATATTTCGTGATACTCTATGGTTAATCGCAGTTTCTCCATTGAAATCACATTATGTTCCACTTCACTTTTGCCTCCATTCCGTAATTCAAACAGTTTAACTAATTTAATGTTTAAAGGGTTTATATCACAAGCAAGAATGTGGTTAAATCTATATGCATAAAACCAAGGAGCAGTTGGAAGTTGGTTTATAGAAAAGTTTGTCGATTTTCCCATAGATTTCAAGCTTTTCGTCTTAATTTAAGTGTGAATAATTTGGGATAAGCACATTGTTTTCATAGTTGGGAGAGAGCAGTGATTTCATGTGGCACGGTGCAGTATCAGGGGACAGGCACCAGCCAGGCCCCACCAGCTGTTTGCCACAGTCACATCTGCAAACGTCTGCCAACATCTGCCAACATCTGCCACACAGGGCTCCCAAAGTAAAGCACGCCTTTCAACATCTTCAAACACAGAGTAGGTTTGAGCAGTGACTAATGATGGGACAAGATCTTGTGCCGCAAGATCTCGCAAGATGAAATTTCCAGATTGTGCACACTTGGAAAATAATTATGATGTGTTTTTCCAGGTGTTTACAGAAAGTAACTACGTACAAAAGTAAGTAAGTACTGTATTTAAGTAACAATTTTATTACATTTGAGATCAGCATTTTCTACTCCACTATATTCTTTAACCTTCCATATGATTTGAGGGGTTATTTTTAGCTCACTCATAATTATATTCTGCTTAAGGCGAGACGCTACAAGCAAAACTCATTTGTTTAAATTTTTTGTTTTTTGGTCAGTCGTCTCTCTCAACATATCAGCTTTCATGTGGAAATAACCAACTTGGCCAGTGTGCTCCTAAAGATGTTTTATTCTTCCATTTAATCCACTTCATCCATAGATTTCTCTGGGACACTGTAACTTCAAAGGCTGTTCTCTTAAAATGCATTTTTCTCCCCCAGAGACATAAGGACCACCACCAAACTGTACAATCTGGGACTTGACAAGATTTTGGCAAAACTTACACAAAAGGATTTTTAGGATACTTTTCATTCCAATCTAGTTTACTTAAAAACTAAATAAGAAATCCAAAATTGTAACTAATACAAAATGAACCAAGAAATGTAAACCTGGTTCTGACAATTTTTCAGATTTATATGTCCCAAATATGTGTATTTTTGGTCATTTTTGCACATAAAATGCCTCATTTCTACATGAAAAACATGACATGACGAAAAACTTGTAATCCCTTTTTTATTACATTTATGTGAGTTAACTACAGGAGAAGTTTCAAATTGATATCTTTAAATTTAAGATTTTTTCCTATTCACCTGCAGTGTCTCACCTTAAAAGGTTTTGAGTTCATGAAATACATGAAATAGAAATAAAAATGAATTGATTGGAATTGCTCCTGTTAACTAAACACAATTCAAAATCACAAAATGTACGCTTTAACACGTCTCAAAATATCAGTGAAATAATTTTACTCTTAAACTGCATTTTTAAATTATAGTTTCAAAATGTTTACTAAAGCAGTTTTTATGTGCTACTTTTACTTGTGCTCCTGTTTTTGTCCTTTTACATGAGTAACCAAAAAGTGCTAAACTCTGGTGAGTTGCGTTTTGAGAAGCCGCAGTTCAAAGAAGCGGTTGTACGATGACAGAAAATACATAAAATAAAATAGGTAGAGAACCATACAACTGTCAGAGTCTTGTCGTCTCGTTTTCGTAGACTCCGTCTCAAGTCTTTTCCCTACCGATGACAAAAAGTATATTGTGATGTTTTGGGAATTATCAGACAACCTATTTTTGTAATTCATTAGAAGCTCAAATGTTCCAGTACAGGAATAAAAGTTTAAGTATCTCTCAACGATTGAATAGTCTGTAAAAGTAGCCAGAAAAAAGCAGAAACTACTACAACAACTATTACTTAAATTCCGTTGCTCACAAATTGGACTTGGCAAAGGTGAACAACTCCATTATTCAGCAAAATCACAGAGGAACTGAATGCCAAACCAAACTGCTGATTTCACAAAAGCTGCAATTAGCCCAATTTGAAGAAGTATGCTCACGGCTTGTGCTTTCAACAACTGCATCCAGCGTTACCAAAAACCCACAATAAAAAATACTCCTTTTACGTTGCCAGTTCAGTTTACTTTAGTTTAACAACCAAAACACAGAGCAATTAGCTATGAAATTAAGCACACAGTGAGGGCAAGGCTGAGGTCAAACGTCACTCAGTCATTCTACATTAGTCAGGCTTTTTAAACTATGGGGACATTTTAGTCTTGGTATTTGCTGCAGGCTAACTTAAAGTAATGTAAGTGAGTGGAAAAAATACCTTAGTTGCCATGAAAATATGTACAAAATACTAGCATCGTCCAAACAAAAAAAACTTGTTCTAAAGCGGTGCATGCCCCAAAAACCAAACAAAAAACTGGGCCAAACCGTTTGTGAGAGCCAAGTTAGTCACGGTGGGAAACAATTTAAATACCTTCTTCCTCCTTTAACAGTTTGAGGTTAAGCTAAAATCAATGCCAGCATCAAAGTTGTTAGGCCGCAAATAGAGATGGGAAGAGCAATATATCACATGTTAGATAATACTGTGAATGTTGTTTTGAAGATATGCAAAATTTGAATATCAAGTTTATCGTTTATGCGAAAAAATTACACAAAAATAGCTGATAAAAAAGTAATGTTATACGCTAAATTGTACAGTTATTTGTCTGATAATTAAACGTTGCATAAATTTAAAGACATCTTAAAGCATATTTTCAAATGACTTTCTTTTTCATATTTTGTGTTGAGCTGTGATGCTGATCGAATGTGCTTGTACTGTTGGTGATGTCTTTGTGTCTCTGTGTTGATGCATGCGGCCCCCGGTCCCAGGACGAATTTCTCCCATGAGAGACATTAAAGGATTATCTTATCTTATGTTTTCACACATTTTTCTTGGATTTACACATTATTGAGATATATTTTTGTCAATATTGCTGACCCCTAGTTGCAAAGTGGATATAAAGCGTTTAAGATTACCAATATAAATATAGATGAGGAGGACATAAGTAAGGTTTCTTATTGATTCAACATTACAAGAAAAGCTTGTTAAAAGCTCAGAGAGTTAAAATATATAGTCTCTACTCTATATAGTCTCTACTTTAACTTAATTAACCAATATGAATGAAAATTCTAACAATGCACACAGATGATGGCAGTGTTCCTGTGGTGGCACCTACATTTTTGCCCCCATAGTCTAAAAAAGCTGAGGCATTTAAATTATACTTTATCCTTGTTTTGTCAGAAACATGGAACTAACTTTATTTATTTTTTTTTGTTTTGTTTAGTTTATACTTAAACTGTATTAAAATAGTCTGAGTATAGACCTGTGGGAAACACTGCATGGGCTTAATATTTTTTATTAAAGTGAACATTTATGTGGAACTGAGAACTGGGACCATTTCCGTTGTATCGGTGTGTGTGAAGTTGTGAAACTGCTGACAGGGAGGAGACAAGGAGGGGCCTTGACTCCCAGTTCTGACCTTGGAGGACGTCCAACCGCAGAATAAATAATGAGCAGAGGACACAATCTCACCATTATTTACTGCAGTGCTGGAGAGTTTTAAATGTGTCAATATTTTAAGACAATACTGGGATTGTTTCGTTTAGACAATTCTATTTTTGCACTATCATTTAATCAGCTGCTTGAATATTTTCAAAGCCAAAATGGAAACACTTTAATGGAAACATCACTTGAGCGCTGTTTAAACGATAATACAAACAGAAGGATAAACAGTGCCTTATCCTCTTAGCTCAGGTATGATAACGAGCAGACAATGAGTTGCTGAAGTACTAAAACAAAGAGGTTCAGATGTTTGTGCCTGTCCAACTTTCTATTCTAATGCAGGAAGTTCAGAAAACAGACGATAGCGTGCATCTGCTGTCCAATTTTGAGATGTGTAAAGTATTGTAAAGTGTGTGGTCTTGGCTGGCCAGGCAAGTACAGATGGGTTAGATATTTTTGACATATTATTACAATATTACCCTTACCCTGCTACAACTGTGATGTTATTGAGGCACATTAATCTGTCAATATTCAGAGTGTGACAGAGTGGGCCGTGCGATAAGCGACCCACTCTTTTAGTGTCTAAAATTCACTCCATCACTGGCACTGACAGAACAGACGTGTGCCAGCTCTGCTGTTATAGACTGAGGTGTACAATTCATGAAATGTGAACTGTTTTGGATTTGGATTCGAAGACATGCAGTCTATTCCATGTTTCTGGAGTGTAATTTATGTGTGATCGTTGTTATCAAACGGACTTAAACAAAATACTTAGATCTCGTGGCATCAGTGCAGGGCATCACGCTTTAAAGTAAACACACAAAAATGCCATGATCTGCTGAACTGAGCAGAAGAATCCCCTCCACAACAAAGATAATCATGCAAAGGTAAAAAGGAAATGGCAGTGCACTAAATAGAAGAATACGAGAGAATGGCCGGCATGCTGCCGTCTGGTGTTTGGGTGTGAGGCTTAAGTCTGTGCTAAATACAGAACGCCAAGGCAGGACTGAGTGTGTAAGGCCTGAAGCAGAGAGTCTGCTCCGACCACATCAGTAAAAAGAGGCCAATTCAGCAGAGCTCAGGAAATGTTTGGCTGCTGCTCTTCCTCACAAAGTCAATCCACCGACCACCAGGCTGAGTGCAGGGACCAGAGATTGGTCCAATAAATGAGGGAAATACAAGATAATACAATATAGATCTATATAAAGATACTTAATACAGCTTCCAGCTGGATACCAAGGATCAGAATGTTTTTTACAGCTTGGACTGGAACGCCACAAAAGAAACGTTACTGGAAAAATGCCCAATGCTGCAAGACGTCTAGCAATATAATAGGCAAAACAATGTAAAAAAGGTAAACAAAAGCCAGTGAAACAGGCCCATCACCTGCTGGGGCACTAAAAGAGACTGCAGATGGAAACTAGCCATCTCTGTTCTCCATGAGCTTAATATCTCTGTACATTATCCTTACAAATAAAATTAAATAAAGGAATATGTTTATCACATCCCAGACTCTAGAGTGAAAAAGAATACTCTCGAATATATGATAAGTTCAGTTTTTAACATCTGTAAATCTGTAAAGTTCAGTTTTTAACATCTGTAAATCTCCATGGGTTTATTATTGCACTAACTGAAAGTGGGACAGACGAGTCAACCATTCTGTCCTGAATTGAGAAGGCGTGACAGTGGATCTCCATTGATGCCGGAAGCCTTTTTAAACGTGTGTTGAGGTTGTTTGTACACAAAGCTGTCCTTCTCACTAAGGCGCTTTCATTAGACAGCATAATGTCTATTTAAGCGTGTGTGGTGGGCTTCAATGGTTACCCGGGTGTCTCTTCAAAAATGTCCGCTCACGTTGCTGTAGTTTCTCTGAGAAAACACTTGCATTAAACGTTATTTTAGTAGTGGCAGAAAGCAAGTTTTACACTGCCAACTAAGCGACAACATGTCACTACCCCCTGCTGTTTAAAAAGCTATATTTTCTCTAAAAACAGAGGCCCCTACATTTAGTGCACAGAAGTGATTCACCGAGTGCAATCCAACACAAAAGGGCCGTCCACAGCGCTGTGGCTTTGGCTCAGCTCCAGTGGGTTTGTGCTCTTCAGCAGCAGTGGAGCGGTAAAACAGGTTCATCTTATAATAAGGTCCAGTTCAGGGGACACACTCACCTCAAAGACCAGGACCAGCTGCACTCGACATCACTCACTGTTTTAGTGTCCAATGTACAACTTTGCAGTAAAACTTTGGAAGTCATGTTTTGTTTAATAATTCTTCCACAACTGCCATCTGCCAAAGCGAGACTATTTTCTCACTAAATTAAGATATCAGACTATTTCTTAGTTTATTCCTTTTTGTTCACCATCTAATAAAAGGGATATATGGCTTTCTGTGATGAATCGGGATCAGTTTGTACTCCAAAACCACTAACACAAATAAGCCTAAAATTCTCAAAAGTTTAACAGGCGTTTAATAGAGATTCTATCCGGACTTTTTCCTAAATCTCATTTTTAGTGATACAGGCTTTAGCTTTGAAGAGGGAATTGTCAAAACCCAACAAATGCCCAATCTAGTGTCTTCTATAAACCTATTCTTCCAGACAGTTGCTTTACTTTTACTAATATTTACCAAAGGAATCAAACATCAGAGGCCAAAACTAAAGATTTGCAGCTTGACAAAGAGTTCAGACATTTGTTTATCCTCCAAAGGCTTCAGAAACATCTTCTGTTTGAATTGAGGGTCATTTTAGTCAGGCGTTTATGGAATGTGTCGTACTCTGCTCTGTGTACATTATAAAACTGCTCTGACACTGTTTAGGAAAGATACTGAGAGAGAAAGCAAACTGTTAAATATGACATTGTAGATTTGTGGTTGAATATTTTTTCTGACAGTAAATCACTAATGGCTCTCGCTTGTTGAGGCATGGACCAGAAAACAGAAGAAAACATTGATGTGTGTGTTATTGTGGATGGAAAAGTGAGGCTGGGCGCGCTGACGTAGATCCTGTCATTGTCTGAGTGCGGAGCAGGCGCAATCGTCAGGCTCCTGTTGTGGCTCCGATCACTGCTCCAGGACAAGCTGAAGTTCTGACGACACATCAGATAATCAGCTCATTACTTTATGTTACTTTTAAGGAAATATGTCCTGCTGCTTTAATGAATGGCCATTGTAAATACTGAGCATCTTTGAGCCAACAGGAAGTAAGCGAAACAAAGACAAGCAAAAGTGTAATCAGAAAACTTAATAAAACGACATTGTTGATTTGGGGGAATTTACACACCTATTTATTTCATATATTACAGTACGGCTGTAGGCCTTTAGCTGATTCATTGGTTGGCAGTGTCTTAGTCAACCAAACATTTGTGTTAGTGGACTAATTATTTTATTATAGTTATAAGGAAAAAGGAGAAAGCATTGCTGAATATGTGGAGTTGAATAATGAATATATTCTGATTTTTAAATACAATTTTGTGAGCCTGTAGTAATCAAGATATTATGGGGCCACGCCCCCTTATAGTGCAATAATCCATACACAAGACATGTCTTAGTCAACCAAGAAATATTTAGTTTATTACAGCATTGGGCTTCAATGGTTACCCGGGTGTCTCTTCAAATTATTATTATTTCATAATAATATTATTTCTGATTCCTTTGGTAAACATTATTTCATTTTTTTTTTCCAAGATTAAATAATCACGTTTAATGAATTGCACGATTAAAAGAGTAAATGTAATGGTTTTAGTTCACTACATCTTATATTATAATGTATAGTCTATAATAGTGAGTACTACTATGCCCTACTAGAAGAAGTATAATCAAAGCCACCGTCAGTGACCAGCAGCGATACAGTCAAAGACAAACATAGAATATATTTGGTTTATGGCATGAATCTAAATGGCCTGATCAGACATTCAAAATATTTGAATCCATTTTAATCTTTGGCTTAGAACACAACAGAATTTGCCCTGAATTTTCAACAGTCGTAATTACAACTAAACCAACTGTTGTAACAATACTACAAAAATAATAAAGCAGATAGTGGTTTAGGACACGCTCAGCTCACGTATGTGGTTCTCTCAGATGACAAAAAACAGAAATGCTCTCAAGCCCAACTCCTATTCTCAAGTGGAAAGGGTTGTGCCAAAAATACATATTTCTGCAGCATGCATGTCTCCTGCAGGCTGAAAGCGTGCAGCTTCACTAAAGACTAAAGACTACTAACGCAAATGAGGATGAGAGGGAAAAAGTGGGGTGTGCCAAATTACCACTTGAAAACAACCCTCTCCACATTTGGGGGCTCCATATTCTCTGGCACAAAGTTGAAAGCAAAACACCAAAGTGGAAACAGATGTTCAGACGCACAGCTCTGTACTATTACACATATTCTGTTTTTAAATGCATTCTCTCGTTACATCTATTCCCTGGCCAAAACATAACGGGCAGAGGCTGGAAAACGAGCGCAGTAAAACTGTGCTGTGAATATCAATGATCAGTGCGACCCGGTGTGACCTTTACAGCAAACTATTGTAATGCTTCAAATGCTGAGCGCGACCATTTCAGATACAGAGATCAATGGACAGTTTGGACACAAAATCAAACACATTCTTCAAGTTCACAACACAGCTATTCAATGAGAAGTACTGCTATAAAATAATAAAATGGGTCTATGCTTCTGCAGCTTTAAAATCCATATCAATCCAATTGCACTATATAGCCTGGAGCTCTCACGTGATCCAGAACAGAAAACTGACAACACAAAACAAAACAACTCACCAAAAACAGGTCACCAGAGAATTTAAGATGGACTTCACAATGAAAACAGTGTGTGGTACTACCTAATAACTTGGAATGTACCGATACACGGCACAAAATAACCACAATTTGGTTTCGGTATAATTGTTTCGGTATAATATTTACTAAAATACTGTGGAGATACTAGCAGAGTTGTAGAAATGCTACCTTTTCTATTTGAAATTCCTTGACAAGCCTTTGGTGCAAATAGTTCCTGTCGTGTTTCAAAGAATCCAGATATAAAAGTGTTAAATAACAGTTATGTCTTCAATTATGCCCTCAAATGGAGTATGGTCAATGTAATTCCTTCTGTTTTTAGGTGTTGTTGCAACTAGAAGCCATTTGATATATTACGACAGCCCATGATTTTATTTAGACAATACGATATCAAGATTTTTTTTGGTTATTGTTACATCCCTAATAAAAGCTACACTTTTAATAGCCTTTAAAAATCATTATTAATTCATAATGAACACATTTTTTATTAAGAATACTTTAGGCTTCGTAACTACTTAATTAAGGGGTTAGGGTTAAAGAAATAACTATTTTCTCATTTTAAGTTAAAACTCAAATTAAGTTTTAGTTCATGTTTTATTCAAGCTATTCAGAGTAGTAACCAAAAATGCAAATATTTTCCCAAAGAGAAATGAATACTGAACAAAAACCTCAATAGGGCAACTTAAACTTAAAACAAACAGAAGAAAAATTATAAACATCGTAAAGGACATACAAACAATCAGTGTTTCCCAGATACTCTAGAGATACTATGGTGGCACAAATAATTTGAATTTCAATCATTTAATGTCATGTAATTTGTAGAGTGCAAGGTTGTGCTTACACTTGCAGGGATTGATTCACTTTAAGTGAACTCTGGAGCAGATGTCTTTAGTGGGTTCATAACAAACAACATGCATTTAATATGTGTGCACCATGGTTCACTGCTTTGGTGCAGACTAAATGAAGTGAAGTGTGAACACGCCCTAAATGTACAGTTACTTTTTAATTTTTATGACAATACACTGGATAAAAAGTGTGATTGTGGGATACCAATGTGTAGTCCAGGTTGTTTTAAGACCATGGGGGGCTACCGTAGTCTCCTCTATCATTGGGGAAACACTGCAATATACTTAATTCTACAACTCTTTCATGATTAACTTTCTAACATGTGTCCTGGTTTTGTAGAAGAGGATGTGCTGGAGCTCTGGGACCAGCTGCACAGGGAAAGGGAGGGAGGTGCTTTCTCAAATCTTCGGAAAAGGAGAAACAAGAGAGGGGGAAGTTGAAAACAAACACCCGACTTGAATCACCCTTTAGGTCTAAGAATAAAAAGAAGAGATGATGCTGTAAATGACGTTACTGAAAGAAATAGTCTACTATATCACATGATCTCGGGCCACCTAAAAAGGCAAAGAAAGAAATGTTTGAAGATCATGGGACAAAATATTATGGCTCTATTTGTTTATAATGCAGTATTGTCTTGTATTATGATTGTTATTCACACACAGCAACGACAATAAAAAAAGAAGAAAAAAAAGAAACTAGTATTAGTAAGTGTCTATGTTTACATGCAGACAAAAATATTAAATTAGGACAAAATTAAAGATTGAATATCGAGTGATTAGTAAAATGCATTGCACTTTGTATTCCAAATACAAGAATTACTTTAAAAATACATTGTCAATCAGACTAAAATCTGATTATAATCTAATCTCTGGAAGATTAATAAAATGACACGTGAAGAACAGAATCTGATAGGAGCAATCAGGGGGATCATGATCAAAAAGAAATCCGATTATTTTGAGGCTATAACCACAGCCACTGATAAACTGACACATGTCAATAATCAGATTTCCCTACAGCATGTAAACAAGCACCAATCTAATTATTGAGGTATCTGATTAATCTCACTATACTAGGTATCTGATTTTTATGGGGCATGTTAATGTACCCTGTGTGTTTGTCTATTCGTTCAGTCCTCTCTGACTGGCCCCTCTTTCTAAGGACCAAAATAGAAGAGGAACTCCCCCGCAGCCTAACCCTTTGCTGGATACTTTTCTTGGTGATATATACACGTCTCAAAGTCCGGTTGTGATCACTCACCTGAACCGTGGCGAGTCCTTCAGGCACTCCTCAAAATCCACCATTATTTTCATGTTGGCGCAGTAGAAGGAGCGCACTAGCGCTGTCTTTGCCTCAGCACTAATCCAGGCTAATTAGCTTGTTTGCTAGCGTGTCTCCGTCCCACAGCAGCTGCCCCTCGGTCTCTGCGTCTCTGCCCTGTAGCCAGCCCCACAGGACCGCGTCTACGGAGGAACAACCCGAGCGATGCAACCATATAACGGCGTATACCGTCTTCACGAGTACCAAAGACACTGAAATAATGACGGACGCGGTGGTCAACGCCGAAATCAGAAATTGTCGTCCGGTAGCGCGGTCATAGCAGCCACAGTGGAAAAGGAGCTTTCTCAACGCAGTCGGTTACTACAACCACTGACAGAGATCGTCTATGTTAGAGTGGTGAACAAGCACACAATGAAAAGCAGTGCAGGATTATTCCAAAGGATTCCAACTTTTACCCATCTACTCAAGAGTCAGTTATGTAAATATATATCTAGTTAAAAAATCGATTACATACTGGGGCAATGACTAAGACATGTGTACGACTGAGTGATGAGTCTGTCTGGTAACAATCTTTGTATCGCTTGACAGGAGCTTCCTGATTCTGACGCTCCGCTCGCTGTGGCTCAGACTTGGGATTTTGGCCCATGGCCTGTGATCATTGACCGATTTGAATGGAAAACGTATAATAGCTACATGCCTACATCTTTACCACACTGAGGATAGTAACTTTTTTACTCTGATCTCGGCTCTTTCTATTCTCTTTGCATAGAACCTTATAAACTTTATTGACCAAAGAGCTATAAACAGTCGATTTTGCTTTAGCATCATCACTTAACATACACATGAATGCAATGCAATCTTCCCTCAAACATGTAGGATAATCCACAAACTAAGACGTGCCTACTCCTCTTTGATCCTATTACCCTACAGATTTTAGGTTTACTGCGATGTTCGAACGCCATCTGGTGGTATTTGTGATATTTGGACACTGGACTATATTTGGAATAGCAATCAGAAAAAAACATGCAAATAATCTTTGTTTTTTTAATTAAGGTGGAAGGGGAAAACACACTTGAATAATTGGAAACATGCCAACCAGGAAATTAAAAAATGGTTGATAATCCACAGTGCAGTGCAGATTCGACTGCTTAACAGTCTTCAATATTCAAAATTAAAAAGTGAGGAGGATTTGAAGAGAAAAGAAAGCAACATAACATGAAATCTTATTTTACACAAGAGTTCAAAAAAAAGAAAAGAGGCACATTTTAGATATCCACTAACCGATGATCTTGTCAGTTGTTTGGGAAAACAGTTTAAGGTTACAATTTTCAACTCAGAATTTACATTTAATACAGTGCATGGTGTTTTAATTAGCTCTGGAATAGATTAAATAAACAACATTTGATCATGAGAAAAAGACTGCATACTCTGACTGCCTTCAGTAAAGTAAGTGTTTGGTCTTTTTTTTTTTAAATATATAATAATGGGGTAATAGGGAATCTATTGAGAAAACCTGTGCTGTTGGTTTTAGTCCCTAAAACAAGACTGAGTCGACCAGTACATTAAATGTGGGGCAAAAAGAAAACAAACATAATTATTCAAACAAAACTATAAAGTCTGTAAATAATTTTACAAAAATCTAATTGACTGAAGTCCCCAAATAGGACTCTCATTTTAAGACATGGTAATAATTGCAAATGTTAATATCATTAACCTGCTCTCGAAATGTTTAGTCATTGGTTCAAGTTTGCCAACAATAATCAATAGCACTGCAAAAAAATGCAACATTTTCAGTGACATGCAAGACTAGAAAAAAATACGTAATAGTAGAACCATCAGGAACAAAAACAATAATTGGCAGCTTTACAATTACAAAGCATTCATTTTAAAGAAGCACTGATGTGTTTTTGTGCCTGTAGAACAATTCTCTTATCTTGTGACAAAGCCCTCTCATCAGTAACATGTGCTTTGTCAGTTTGTTAATATTAATGGAAATTGTCTCAACTCTTGTTTTTAATCAGTCAGGATATGAAAATTATAGGTTTGTCAGGAATGGAGGTATGCATGTCATTATACATAATATATAATTCATATTTTAGTTTTAAGTCAAATCTGAAAAAAACAAAAAAACTTTGTCTTAACAGATTGAAAGCAAATATAATTGATGGCACAGGACAGGCTAAATTAAGGTCAAGAGGTAAAATGGAGAAGGCGGAAAAACAAGGGTAAGTCAAAATAAATGTTACTATCTATACAAAAAGCCAGTGTTGTTTTCTCAGAAAAGGCAGTGGCATTTCCCCAGACTTCAAAGTAGAACTGACTCCTGCACGCTGTCCACACCTGAGAGTCAAAGTGTTGCTCCTTCTTTACAGTGCAAACATGACTCCACTGTAGAGGATGGAGTGGGCAAGTCTTGGCATGGGTGGGAAAACACCATCATTCATCTTGTTGTTTATTTATTCGGGAAATGAAAAAGCAGTGATCTGAAAACTTGTATTGCACAAAACTGTTTTCTGTTGATAGATGGGTGATTTAAGTAGCAGCATTGTCCATCTCGACTGGATTTACAGTTGAACCACTGGGCAAATGGTCAACAGCGACACCTACGAGTCTAGAGAGTCGCCTAGAGGACAAAGAAAAAAAGAACAAATTAATGTAGAAAAGGGAAACTGTGACGAATGTTCCAGTCATGCGGATTAATTTAGGCCGGGGACACACTAGAGGACATATAGCCCAAATTTAAAATGCTTTCTACAATGATTGTTACAGGCTCCTTACCTCCAGCTCGCACCGTAGAGGGAATATACTTCTCTTTTGGCCTCTAACAACCAGTATCTGCTCTAAATAAGAGCATATGCCGGCTCACACCCTTTAGTCACATGATAAAAAAATGTTGTCCATACACTTTGTCAGATTTTTAAAAACCTCTAGTGTGACCCCGGCTGTACTAGAATACACACTTATGATTTATTCACCACCAGCACTCCTTACCTTCTTGAGGAGGGTCAACGCTGATCTCCTCTGCATCCTCCCGAGCCTCCTCTGTGTCATCTCTCATCTCCTCATCTTCATCCTCATCTTCATCTTCTTCAAGTTCACTAGCGATGAGCTGACGGGCCAGTTTGATGTTGAGTCCCTCATTGTAGTGCATCTTCCTCATCATCTGAAACTGCTTCTTTTTGGCTGCAGAGTGGAAAACATATATATATATTTTTTCACACCTCTGTTTGAAAATCAGCAACGTTGCTAACCTAGCCTGGCTTAGCAAAACGCAAATTCTCTGTCCATTGTTTAAAAGACCATCTTCGAAACCCCCGCCCTCCACAGCGTCTCCAGACAGGACCAAAGGGACTGAAAGATGGTTTTGGGTAGTGCCACATTGAAAAAGACAGGCTCATTAGCCAAAGTGTGCACCCAAGCTAGTTTGTTCACTTCAGCAGTTAAAAGAATACATGAACAACAGGTTAAAAACTGTATTGTAACAGAAACCGGGGGTTGATTAATTAATTAACCTATTCTTACCCATGCTTGTTCGATTATTTGTCATGAATTAATGCACAAAAATCCACAAAAGTGTTGGAAGAGAGATAGTAAGTTATTCAGATGAGCCCCATGCATAATGTAAAAAAGAATTGCCAAATAAAAGTATTAATAAATAATCTAAAACATATTTGTCAGTGCCACTGAACAATGACTGGATATGATTTAGAAAGTTTACCTTGTTCTTCAGGGGTCAGTTCTTCTTCCTCTTCTTCACTGCTCTCCTCCTCTTCCTCTTCTTTCATAAACCTGGGCTCAGTACCTTCTGCAGCAATCAGTCTAAAATAGATTCAGATTAAAATATTGGTTGTATTAGAGTTTAAATAGTGTGCTATGAAATGTTAAGTAGGGGCAGCTCAAGCCCCCGAGAACAAAAGCAACAAAGCTCATACAGAACCTGTGAGGAAGTTTCCCTTTTGTCTATTCTAACACGCTTTATTCCATCACATTATGCAGCCAACCAACAGCTCTATAGAAGCTCTGTCAAGGGCAGCAAGAGGAAATACAGTACGGCTGGGCAATAAATACATTTCTTTTCCTCATACTGATCATTGTCAATTTTAAAAAACAAAATGGATTTCAGTATTAATTTCAGAACAGATTTCATTTAATTTCAGTCATTCAATATAAAAAACAACCCCATTTCTTCCTCCAAAATCTGAACTCTGCTCCAAACCACAAGTGTTTACTGAAAGACGATTGACTGTTGACCTGATGAAAAATGACCATAGCATATCATTTGATGAATTGCTCAGCCATAAACAATGGTATAATTTTTCTACCACTTGTTCTCGTTAGGGGTAGCGGGTGACTGGATCCTATCCCAGTGACTTTGGGCCTTAGGCGGGGTACCCCTGGACAGGGGCCAACTCATCGCAGGGCTGACACAGAGACATGGACATTGACCGACAACCATTCACTCTCACATTCATTCTCTATGGGCAATTTAGAGTTACCAATTAACCTGAACACGTGCATGTCTTTGGACGGTGGGAGGAAGCCGGAGAACCCGGAGAAAACCCACGGTAACACGGGGAGAACATGCAGACTCCACCGAGAGAGATGGTGTGATGTTGGTCGGGTCCGGGAATCGAACCCACAAACCCCCAAACCTCCAGAAAATTATTTTCTGCCTGGACAAATTACTGTATATTAGCTGGAAGTAATTAATATTACATCCAACAATAGCACCAACTTTCACCCTTTACAAATCAATCTGTAAAGACCACGTGTCCAAATTCTATAGAATATCCAAAGTTTAGCTTAACACATGGCCTCAGTGTTCCAAATGGTGCAGGCCGGTGATGTGGTGGTTTTAAGAGTTGCAGAGCAGTGTGTGGTTATTACACCTTCAGCGTAGTGGGTTTGCCTCCTGGCCACAACCATTTTAATGTCTCTACTCTCTTCATGCCCATTTCAGAATGCTTTCCTGTCCTACATAAAGCCTTTGGGCCAGAAAAAAAAAATCCCAAGGTAGCTGCTTACTTTGATGCAAGGTCATCTGCTGTGAGGGTGCTTTGGCCATCTGAGTCACTCAACACCCCTTCATCATCATCATCCCCAACCATTCTGAAATGAGAAACATTTGCAATTTTAATGAGTATACTGTATACAAATTATTTCTATGTCACAAGTTACAGTGAGCTGTATAAATGGTAAGGGC